>CAVLEF010000138.1:0-388749 GCA_963661955.1 Leptosia nina | reverse complement strand
CACTACGATTTAGTTTAATAGGTATAGTGTATACATTTATACAATAAATATATAATGTCTTGTTCGATTTTATTAACAATTAAAGACCTAGTAAGAAAGTATCAGTAATTTTGGGAATATTAAAGTTAATCTAATGTTTAAATTTGCTTCTTCAAAAATTAACATTTTAAAATTATTTAAATAAAATACTTTAACGGTTTAAAACGCGATATATTAGTTAAGTTATAACAGTATTTTAAATTCAATTAGCTATAAAGATATAAATAGTGCGATAGACCTCATATTTTAACAACGTCATAATGTTAATTACAGTCATGATGCGCGGCTCAAGTTAAGTTCAATAAATATACATTCGTAAAAATTGTGTTCAATTTTTATACTGTATGTATGGTAGCACGGTAGCACTTAAAAACCAGGGCTTTACTTCGAAGCACGGAGCCCTGGTACGAGATAAAAATACTTGCCTGTAAGAAAGTATTACCATATGAAAAGACTTGTATAGGATAATGATCCATATCTCCGTTAACAAATAAAGCTCAATCTTGATTGTGAATAAAAAAACTTTTAATATTTTAAGCCCTGGTTTTTTTCATATTCGTACTTATAAGACCTGGTTTGAATTACTTTTATGAGATATGGCAATAGTACAATATCTTTACTAATATTATAAATACGAAAGTCTGTCTGTCTGTTACTCTTTCACGCCAAAACTACTGAACGGATTTAAATGAAATTTGGTATACAGATGGTCTGCCCTAAAAGACATAATTTTGGGGTCAAAGTTTGTATGGAACTAGAACATTGAAATTTTCTTCTTTGGCTTTTTGGGAATACGAGTGGGGGTGGACGTGAGTGTGAGCTAGGAATGGGAGTGGGAGTTAGAGTAGGAGTGATGTGAGGTGAGAGTGTTGCGGCAAAGCAGCACTAAGAACATAGATTGGCTGCCTTAAATGCGCCCGTACATAAATTAATAAACAGCCAAAATAATTAAAAATTCCACCCCAAGTCACTATTCCATGCGGACGAAGTCGCGGCCACAGCTAGTTAATTGATAATGAATTGTGATAATAATGATTTGAAAAAATTGAATGGTCGAAAGATCACAAAACAGAGACATTTAAAACTTCACCTCCGATAGAACTGAAAGACTGGAGTGTTGCAATCGGAATCTTATTACATGGATGATGAAATAAGGATATAGTTTGAATTGCGTTTAAAAACTACCCAAATCTCCCCGTGACCACGGCTGCTGCAAAGCATCCGAAACGTCGGGCCGAAGTTAAATATCATTTTCAAATCAGTTTAATTCATATATCGCGTTTTAAACCGGTAAAGTGTTTTATTTAAACAACTACCCATAAATATAATATGTAGGTCCAGCCAAGAAAAGTATCTGACTGTAACCCTTAAAAGAGAAATCTTGTTTCTAACGATAAATACGTCAATAATAATAACAATACCCTTAACTATATCAACTTAGTTCATATCGAAACAGAGAAGTTCGCTATAGCGCGTTCTAAATTTACTCGCCAACGCAGAGCGCCATCTAGTGACAGAATTTTAAAACTAGTTATGAACCTGTTATGCTGTAACACAGTCGGTAATCTTTGTATTATGTTTTATGACATAAACGGAAAAATCTATTTTGGTAAAAGGAACCAAAATAAGTGAATTTTGCATAGACCTGACATATGTGGTCTAATTCACAAAAAAATGTTTTGATCGACCCAGACGTGGAACGGAAATTATTTTAACCCAAACGAGCTTTTATTAAATGTATATAAAATATTGTAAAAATTAAGATTTTGGACTATTGTACATACAACACATGCATAATGAAACATTCAGATAAAGAAATCACTAACCAATATTAACACGTCTATGAAAAAAACATTTTAGATTTGGATTTTCAAACGATTATGACCTACCCTCTACGACAATCTACATTAAACGAAGTGTAATAACCCATATAATAATATTAGTATAATCACAAAACTAGCCGAACTACTAAATCGTGCGTATCCGCTAATTACAGTAGCGCGTAAACCTTCGTCCCTCGCCTGAAACATTGGATAAAACGTCACAAGTTCATGATATATAGGCGGTCGCGCGGCGTGACTCAAGATTGCTTTGTTGAAATTCGCGAGCCGACTGTGGGCGGTATTACGTCAGGGCCGGACTTAAAAGTCCAATACGCTCTGAGGCCCGGTTAAAACTAGACCCTATAAAAGGTTGGAATTAATATTATGCCCCAAGTGTTTAAAGAAAACACGTTTTATTTTTCGGTGAATCTCAAATGTAGACACAAATAATATATAAACTTACTGCCTTTTTGTGTAACAAAGTCATATTGGTGACTTATTCAATACATACGTACTCTCAAATTTATTTTAAAAAAATAAACATTACAACATTACAATTACATACAATGTTTTCAGGACTTTTGTCTAATGGCATTATGAATATAGATGTCGGTAATTAGCAATAGTCATATGAATAAAATATTTTAAGCATAACGTGGTCTTTCAATTTGAGAATTGACAACTGCGCATGGCAAAAAGAGATACGAGAGTAATTCCAAAAAGCGATGATGAAACGTTTGAAACTATTATGTAATTTTTTATAAAGCTTTAAAACAGTGCCCAATCAGTATTGAGTGGGTAGATATTATCGGGGCCTCTGTTTATATGAATAGTGCGGCCCCAGACCATATTCCATAGCATTCGAAAGTTTCTCTCCCAAACCGCTTGCTATCCAATATTTTAGCTATTAATGTCCTTCGTGTTTCTCATATAAACACAAAATAATGTTATTTATTGACATTGCGAAGTTATGTTATTGTAACTTTTTGGGTGTTTGTAATATGAAAGAGAATAAGTTTCTTACTAATATTTTAGTATTAGAATCAGGAGGAAGTAACAGAAAGGTAATACATACACGAATTACAAATAACGGATTATCTTTACCTAGGACCAACATAAAAACAAAATGTTTAAAAACTCTGGGGCATTCTTTTCTAGATTTTGACAGGAACTAGCCAAAGTTATATACTCATGATGTTGTAACATGATCTAAATGTTTAATGTATAAATAAATATTTTTTTTAATAAATGATAGTTTTACATTATAAATAATTAAACATAAATTCAATTACAATAAATTATTTCTTAAAGACACACCACACATAATAATAGTTTTACAACTGCAATTCACTTACAAGACAACTGAGAAATGGGAATTAATAAAATCTACCTATATACTAGAATGGACTGATATACGATCTCATCCCTAACAAGAAAATTCTTTCAGATTGAAGAATAGTCTTGTTCCACGTTCAAGATAGACCACAGATTATATAGCTATAAGTCTCACCTGTAAGTTACTTGCGACACTCTACTTAAAACCCCCATAGTCTAGACACATCGAGACATTAAACCTGCCGATGTAAATGCGACACGTCTACACAGATGTTCACTTTTTCCTTTCACTAACCGCACGTTTTTCATAAATCGTTCCTTCCCCCAGCATTCCGCATTCTTAGGAATCCAGGAAGGGGCTCGGATTTCAAGATTAAACACATCGAGTGCATTTCCACTTTGAGCCTCTTTCGACTTATGCATTTCTCATCCTTTATTACGACATCTTCCCTTGTACGCTTGATATCTACTTTATGACTGGTCTTTGTTGAAATTCTCGTTTGTCGAATAGAAGTTATAAGTATTGTCTGTAGCTAACACGAGTGAAACACATTTATATAAAACACTGAACTGGTTAAAAACGCAAAGTATATTAGTTAACAGACGTTCGGGTGCTTAACAGCCACGGTCTCGGTGAAACTTAAGATGGCGGGTGTCCCAAATGTCAAAGTCAAATCTGCTACACTAGCGCCATCTGTTACCTAGTAGTTGGTATTTGGAGAAACTAGCAGTTCTTAAAGAACTGACTCACAGTGTCTTCTTTGACCATATAAGTTAAGAGGTTCAACTATTGGAACGGGTAAATCCTACCAGAACATCGAATTGAGAATATCCAACTACTGTCGCTTTCAAAGTCTGAAAACGAAATGCTACAATTACACTGCATAAATAACAGGTTGTTATTAATATTATATCTATTGTTTTAATGTATCTTATATAAAATGGAAACTTTTTGAAAACGCACGAATCATTACGACTTTCAAATGCTGCTTAAAACAATATAGGTACTTTATGATGATCATTAATGCTGACATTAAATGCTAGAACAACGGACCAGGGCCAGCATTTAATGTTTACATTGTAACTATTACTTATTCTTAGAAATATAAATACAGCCTCATTATTTTGGAGCACGCATTTACGTAGATATAAGGATCACAGATTACATGGGCCCCACTTATCCGCAGCCTTAATGTATAATTTATAAGCTTCAACAAAAAATATTACCACGAATTTCACGAAGCAAAAACTTGCCAAGTTATTATTTGATACTTTCGCGTTTCCCGACATTGGAGTCAGTAAATATGACAGTTTTGTTATAGAAAAAAGATAAAACACTGCTTATTTACTAGCTTTTAACATTCAAATAATACCTTATATATAAGCATTGTCTGTAGTTTACACAGGTTGAACGTGATGACCACGAGGGGAATGAAGATTCAAAATCCGTGAGTCAGTTCTATAAGGACCCAAGCAGTTTCTCTAAATACCAACTATGAAGAAACAAATAACGATGTTCACCCCGTGACCAAGGATGCTGCACAGCTTCTGAAACGTCGTCCCGTAGTTAAAATAAATTAAAAATAAGCTAACTAATATGTTTCGCGTGTTATCATCATCGCATTCAGTTCATTCACATGTATATGATTACTCCATAGTTTTCTGTATTTGCAAAAATAGTTATTGATTTTAGTGTTTATTTTATTCCACTTATTTAACCGTCCAACATTATTCTATCAACGCCATTGTACCTACTATTCAATGTCCCTCGTCTACCTAAAATAGTAACAACACATCAAGGTCTATTATTTTCATACCAACAAGCAGCTTTCAGCATCAGCTAGTTGCATTCGAAATTCACCTGTCGTTACGCTAAAACTCAAATCCTATCTTTCATTTGTCGCAGTTAATTCAAAGCCAACGACCTACATCGAGCGGAGTTAGCTTGACTCAAATAGCTCTTGATAAGCGACTAATATTTGAATGGGATCTATTAGAAGGTAGAACAGTGAAAGCTAAAGTTCATGAAATGCACAATTATTAAGGCTTTGGTCTTCTATAAACGGCATGGATTGTGTCACACCGTTTGGTATTATATAATGCACTGTTGTTGTCTCTTTCACGCTGAATTGTGGTTCAAAAATATGACCCATGTCTCTAGGTATTTTGAAAGGATCGAGATATCGCTGATGATTACATTATCGTCTGGGTCACTAACCACCGTGCACAGATAAAAATCAAAGTTGAAACGCGTTTCGGTTTAAATCTGTGGATTTCTGAATGCCCAAAGCCAAAATAGTTCGACGGTGTATCTTGTGTAGATGTTATATGGAAGTTAAAGTAAGCTTGGTCATCTATTGTTGATGATGCAAGTAAGGTGGTAAGCAAGTTGATGCCACGTAACGCATCGTATGGCATAAAAGACCAAAGCCTAACATGCGAAATATTAATTCGAACCAAAAGTCAAAACTGCGCGAACAATAGTGGCAAAAGCGTAAAACCAACCGCGACTTATGAAAGGACCCAACGAACCATACGGATCTACGGGAAACTCCGTGTCCTGGAGACAAATTCCCGCTTACACCCCGAATAATAACTGGCGACGACAATTCATGAAATTGCATGGTATTTTATTCCCGTTTAGTTGCTAAATTTGTCTGTATTTATGGATCGTTTTTCCATTATCTATTCGACCTTTAGTTATATAGAACGGTTGGTAACACACCTGTGTCATCGGATCTCTTTCAGTCTCTTTAAAGCTCTCTGATTATTTATTTATAAAAAATCATTAAATAAATACCATTGTATTTACTACTTGAGCCAAGAGCTGCAAGAAAATGAAGATAAGCAATAAGCCATCAAGCAACACGGTTTTCAACTCTGAATAAAATATAGTATATTACTATCAACTTCTAAATACTCTCTGTAGTTTACGCGAGTAGTACACATTTAAATGAAACATTTAAACGGTTTAAAACGCGATATATTTTAGTTAAACTTGTTTGAAAATTATTTTAACTCCGGCCCTACATTTCGGATGATTTGCAGCAGCCGTGGACACGGGGAGACTTCTATCCTAGACGCAAACGTTTTGAAACAATACCCTTTAAATCATGTTTATCTTTCTTATGACTAAAAAGCACAGGGTTCATTTGATGGAAAGTCTAATTCTTCATTATTGTATCTTAGAAACAGAACATCCAAATAAGATGTGCTGTCGGCCTATTTTGACTTTGGACATGCGGATATCAACAGACTGACAACACGATTGAACTACACCACTGGAAAATGTGGTTTCATAACGATGACACGCTTTCGTTCCAGCCGACGTCCAATATGTTTCAAAACAATTGTCAATTGATTTACTGGTAACCCGATGGTGATCGAACCCGAGACCCGTTTATAATTATCCATACATAACTGCTATTAGACTAAAGAGCCCGTCAACTTTCTTCTGTGTATTTCTACTTTTTTTGAAGACACAAGCACAAACTTTCTCGTAGATATGTTAATAACGATGAACTTATTTTAAAAGTAAAAGCTTCCGCATCCCCGTCCTTCCAAGCTTACCCAAGGCTCTTTAGAATTATCAATGCTTTCCTCATTCTATAAACACAATAAAGGCATGTTTGAACAAGGTATTTTAATCTACGTTGCGGCTTTACCTTCTGTTTTGTTAGGCGTCGGAACACTGATAGTATAGTCCCGCATTAAAATTAAATTTGTGCAGCTCATAAAGATGGGTCAGCGTACTCCCTTATTGTGGGAAACTGCTGGCTGGCATTTCGTACCATGCCGTGTACATTTTGAAATTCATGAAACATTTTTAAAGCTTTACCTGCAATGACTTTTTATGCAACCAAACTCTGCGGTATAACTTTTCCTGTGCGCTTTTTTCTTAAATGTTATTATGGATGTTAATTACAGTTACATATAAATATCAAGGTTTAAATAAAACCACTTTAACGTTTTAAAATTATTTTAACTACGGCCCGACGTTTCGGATGCTTTGCAGTAGCCGTGATCACGGGAAGACTAAAATGGAGGCTGTCTCTAATGTCAAAGTAAAATCTGCAACGCTACCAACTACGGCGGAACAGATGGCGCTAGCGAAGCTCCATCTTCAGTCTCCCCGTGACCACGGCTGCTGCAAAGAATCCGAAACGTCGGGACGTACTAAAAATAATGACCAAATAAGTTTAAGTAATATAAATCGCGTTTAAACCATCAAAGTGTTTTATTTAAATTTTAGTAATCTTTTACTTTATTGTATCAAATGTTACTTATTCGCAAAAAATATTTATAGTAACTTTTCTGACATGCGTCCTCATGTCAAACACCTGGTATCTTGGTCTGTCGATCACCTGTCACGTTTTGTCCTCTTCACCGTAAAAGGTTCTCAATTTCCGTACTTCATGTAGCTACAGCGATCACCTTTATCAAACATGACGAAGGGATGATTGTAAACGATGCCTCCCCGCTTTGTATTTTGTTTCTATGCCATTTCTGTATTGTAATTTTATTTATATTTTGTATCAATAATGGAAATAACTCAAGTCACGTAAATTAACATTCAACTCAGTTTAGTACTGTCCCTGTCTACTGAAAAAAATGTCACCGACAAACTAAGATAAACTTGCAAAATGACGGGTCGTAAACGATGTCATAGGTTACAGGTATAGTTTATTAAGATAAGGTGGAGGTTTGCAAAAACAAAATTTGACGCTCAAAATAATTCTTCTACGACGAAGTCTCTGACACAACTAGTACTAGATAAATCACAACAGCAATTTGAAACAAACAGTGTAAAACGTGTGAAATATTGGTTAAGTTTTATTCGATGTTTCAGGCGATTTCAGCAGTACTTAACTTGGGTAGTACACACTGAAATAAAACACGATTAACGGTCTCAAACGCAAAATGTTAAAGATAACTTATTCTTAATTTAATTTGACTACGAGCCGACGTTTCAGATGCTTTGCAGTACCTGTAGTCACGGGAGTTTAACATTTTGTGTATTAAGATAATTCGTCCATTTAAAAGTGTTTTATTTATAACATCAAATTGTCAAATTAATTTACTATCTGTTTTATATGTTAAAAATTTATAACTTTTGTCTAGATTTAAATAAAACACTTTAACGGTTTAAAACGCGATATATTAGTTTAAACCGTTAAAGTGTTTTATTTAAATGTGTACTACTCGCGTAAACTATAGACAGTATTTACTTTTGTCTAGAATAAAATAATATAAACATTCGATTTCTACGTAATAAGAAGTTACAATATTTTCAGCGCATTTACAGATTCGACTAAGTAAATTAGCTCAAAATCAATCGAGTCAAACTTTAAGCACATTTTTAATATTGTATAAACACATAATAGTCATAAGTGTTACCCTAATAATTATTATTGTAAATTAAAACTTCTTTAAAACGTCTTTTAAAAACATCGTCTGTCTGTCTGTCCGTTCACAAACCTTACACGTGTATCACGGGAACAATACCACTCCAGTAGCCAGATTGTTACAAAGGCACAAAGATCTAAATTATTCACAGCATATAGCAAAAACCCGGAGACAAAGTGTCTTCTCTGGGTCCTTGAGCCCTTCATTAGGAGAAGCGAGTGTAGTGCTTCTGACACGCCCTTCAAGCTTTATGTGGGGACTTACGTTCTGCTGCTACGAAGTTTTCCTTGTTACCGACCAGCTATTAAACGCACTATGGCGATGTAATGTGTTGTTTTGCACGGAAATGCTGAATCGTAATATGTTTATATCTCGGATTTGACTTTGATAGTGTTTTGTGGTGTAAATTTAAGTGAGTTTAATATACATACGTCATCAAAATAAAGGATCATCTAGTTCTGTTATTGTTATGTAACGTGGTGTGATTTTTAATAAATAAATAAGCTATTATTCATATCTCAATTAAACTTCCGTATTAAGATTCTATCGATTTTACATCGAAACAACTAGAATTCTCTTAAACACACAAACAAACAAACACATTATATAATATAATTAAAATGAATCATTATAATCGATGCATTATAAAAGAATTAAGAAAAAAGATGGGTGGTTTGAAGACTTGAGCCCACGTCCAGTTAATTATAAGCCATACATTGTTACCAATTAAATGAGCCTAGATATTAATTTTTGTAATTGGGTACATCCTACCTAGGATAGAGGGGATTAGAAAGTTATGGTCGTAAGAATGTATCTGTTTAATCTACTAGAACATTATTCCAGTATGGACTCGACATAGGTTGATAGGACAGCATAAGGTAATTGGATATGGATGACTTGCCCTCCTAGGGCAAACGACAGAGGTGGACTTCTACAAACTCTCAGAAGCTAAGAATAGTCTCAGAATCAACTGGAGAAAACTGAATATCTCCACATGAACCTATAAAAATACAAGACAGAAACGCGATTTTGAATGAATATAATTTAAAGGCCCGCTAATTAAGTACCTCGGATGCACTATAACGGACACAAATACACGGGATGAGGAAATAGACATCCGAATTCAAAACGCCCTCCGTTGTAGTGTCTCAAGGTTTAGTGTCTAAATTGCTACCGGACTACAAAGAAGATTTTAAACAGTATTAGACCGATCCTTCTATGTCGAAAGTGGACGCTAAATCATAGGAAAGTTTTAGTGACAGAACGCAAATTGAAATTTGGGACCGACAAGAAAACTTCGAAGAACGAATCGAAAAGCTTTTCCGCCCTATGAGAACTGACTCGACTCCTACGGATGAGAATGGAAGACACCGAATAAAGATTTGAATCCGAGCGCTTGGCGGCCCATCGTTGGAAAACTTCTGGGACTCGTTTGATGTGTGGTGTTTTAAAATTTTTGTTGTAATTGGGTACCTCGTACCTCTTGAGGAAACTGGCGGTAAGACATACAAAAATGTAATTAATTCGCGTTTTATGTAAAAAACACGATACGTGTATAATGTAGCCCTAATATTACTAACTCGTAACTATTTACGACAGCAACACAACATCGCAAATATAAATAAACTCGCTTCGAGTAAATTGTCTCCTCTCATGTCGTTATCCAAATTACAGATAGATAGAGAACATTATCGAAATCACGACGTCAAGTACCGATAGCAAAATAATCTTTCGAAACGTAATATCTGTTAATATTTGTATTTTATGTTATTTTAAACTCGATCGGCTACTACACATCCACCTAATAACCGCCGTAGACATTTAAGGGGGGGGGAGAAGTAAGGGGGTCAATTTAAAAAAATTATGAAAGTAAAACTTGAGAAGACAAGATTTTGTGTTATTAATAGCTCAAAGTAAGTTTGTCACAATAGTATGTCGCTACAAGTATATAGAGCGATTAGCTGGAACGGCTGGACTAATTTTAATAAGATAAGAATAAGATTTTTGCAAGTAATATAATAGTAGGTGTTATTATTGTATTGGGATATAATATCTGGACTCTATATATTAGACAGATATATTCTAATTACTTTAAACCTAAAATGTCGGTTTGGGGTAGCTATGGCAATTGTTCAAATAAAAAAAAACGGTATAAAACACATACTATAATCGTCAATCGTCATCGGGTCGCAGGTAAAAATAAACTTCGCGTTTAAAACCGTTAGACGTGGTAACATTTTACACGACATTGACATTTTTGATCACGATGCCGTTTCGTTATCTCAATATTTTTTTCCGCCACGCACACAGCATACATATTCGCCGTTCCAAAGTAGCGATTACCATATCCTTCAAATATATCAAAAGTACTCCGAATATTTTACGCTGTCGGTATCTAACAGGCGTTTTGTGGTAATGCCTCCGTTTGATGTATAGCAGTCAGAAGCACTCGTGGTCTAAATATCTTGCCATTATGTATATTGTGGCTACATTAAGACGTAACGTCGCAGAAGGGAGGCTCTTAACGTTTTTCGGTCCGCAATCACAAGCCGGATTGCTCTGTGACAAAAGTACCCGCATTAATGGCGAACTCGTGGAAATATAGATGAATTCGCGAAATGACGGACGCGTTTCGAACGGGGGTAGGCGTGAATAAATACTCAATTCATATTTCGTTCTTGCTGTGATTTACGCGACGATTTAAATAACATACTTTTTGACGGTTTAAATCGGGAATTATATACGTTAACTCATTAACTAAATTTGCATGTTGTGTCTGCATATTTATGCTTCGTTTGTAAATTTAATAATTAATTAAAGCTTAGAAGTAATTAGACCTTTTAAATAAAAAAAAAACATACTACGGCCCTTTAGATGTTTGTTAGCAGCCGTGTCGTTTTTATTTTAGTTAAGGTTGATTTATTGAAATGTGCTGAGCAATATGTGCTGTTGTTGTGTCTTAAAAAATATTTCCTTTTCACCGATAAAAACTCGAACTCAATTACATTGAAGATCGCCTTGTAAAATACTTTTCAGCGTAACTGTACGTGTTTAAAATTCTCTTCCTTGGCCTCCCAATTTGCTTATTTCAAGGCAGGTTGGCCTTTCGTGCACCGTAGCCACACTAAAGTTAAGTAATCGCGGTGCCGTGCCAACATTCCTTGCTGGCTTCTTATTTTTTGGCATCGTTTCAAATTAAAAGCGATAAGAGTGAGCCTGCACTTATGGACTCGTTCTGCCGAGACAAAGGCATCTACATACGGAATAATGCGGAACTTTCTTGTGTCCATACGTACCATGCATGTTGGTCGTGAATGTAGCATGTAAAAAGTATAAGAGATATAACTATGTACTTATGACGGCTGTATAGAAATAAAAAAAATATTACACCAAAAAAAATTCAATTACAGAAGTTCCTACGTGCAGTAAGATATGAAAATCACACTTAGTGAATACATATTTTGACTTACTTTAAGTATTAAATAAAACATTTTTAACGGTTTAAAACGTAAAATATTATTAACATAAATGAAACATAAGTTTAACTAATATATCACGCGTTTAAATCATTTAGACTTTAGAGTATTTATTTAAGAGTGTACTTATAGCGTAATTCACAGACAATACTTGGGTACTTTGAACTGTTGAAAGTGTTTTAAAATAAACTTACCGTACGTTACGTAACGTAACGTAGTAAATACAATCAATTTATTTTTCAAATAATATATTATTTTTTGTTGACCGCTTCTGTTGTAGTTCAAAAATGTAACAATATAACCTACATTGAGTTAAACTAGAGGGCCTGGTTTTTAAACATCTGGAACACGATAAATTGTTTAGGAGAGACAGGGCACAAAATCTGATAACCTACTTGTCTGTAAATGTGATCAGTGTAACGGACACAAATATGTGTTAGCTGCAACCACAATAGACAAACATATAATTACATACCATCTAAAGACGCCAAACTCACTTATAAGTCCGTCTTTGTCTCGCCGCATTAAGTTTTCACGTAAATGCGCAGGTATGTTAAATCGCTCGCTTAATATAATTCATGTAGTAACTAGCAACGCAATTACTCCAGAACTACTGAAGTTAGATAAGCTGGATGCAATTTCCTCGAGTTAACGATTAAGGATTAAATGTATCCCTATAAGCTACGGGGTAACGGAAATAGCTAGCGAGTTTCTAATTTTGGTATATTCATTGCTGGTTCGATTCGAAACGACAGACTTCGGGAAGGAGTCGAGCTGGTAATGGAACTTCTTTTTATGCTTTTTCTCGTTTTCTAAGTTGCAGTATATATGTAAATTGCAAAGTAATGCTGGTTCGGGCGAATTATAGAAACTTCAATTTTATACTAATCGATCCTTTTAGTCCAAGATCTATCGAGTCATCGGCATTAAATTTTATAAAAGGCATTACTTTGTAAGATGTAAAATAACTTTATAAATTAAAAATCGACTCGGGCAAGACTTGACTTGGTAGCTCAATTGGTATAGCAACAGCACGGAACGCTTACGATGCCGGTTCAAGTCCAGCGCGAGTCGAAAATTTTTTCAATTTATTTTTGATTTTTAAATTAATTAGTGCCTTAATGTGTAATAACATGTGAAAAATATTAAAGTTTTCAAACGTTAAATAACTTTTTTTATGATAGAGGAGGACAGACATATCACGGGGTTCAATAGATGGTAGGTGATATCCAGCCAATATCCTGTAAACAAGATGTGCTGTCGATCTATTTTGGCTTTGGATATTTGGATAATCCACAGACTGAAACCGAAACGCGATTAAGATTTACGGTTTTTCCTGACGATGTTGACCCAGGCGGAATTTCTATATTCTTACCGCCCAATTAATATTATAGCTACCGTATTGTTAACCGTGACTCGGCAGCTCAATTGGTTAAACCAGCAGTCGGCGCTATTGATGTCAGTTCAAGTCAAGCCCGTGTCACTTTTTCAACCATTATCCATCATTTCTTCTTAATATTTTAATTTACCATAATATTGAAATTGCCCTTTTCCCCATTTATGGCATCGCTCTATGGACTTACTGAAATCAGTTTCAGGTCAAAACAAGATCTGTTACAACACCCAATATAAAAATTAATTTATATATAATTAAAAAAAAGGAAATAAAAAAAAAAAAATCGACTGGGCAGAATTGAACGGCATATTCAGCGATGTTTTACCAATTAGACGAGTCCTACAAATCTAGTAATTATATTTTTAAATTGTATAGTGCCATCATGTGCAATTACACGTGAAAAATATTAAATTATTTCTATTTATAATACATTTTCTATTTTTTTCCATCTACATTGCCGCTCAAAGTTGATATAATCTTAAATATCTGTATGAATAATTGAGTTTATCACCACGACACAAACAATAGATCGACAGACACGTGAGTCTGGAGTCAGTCCTTTCAGCTGTCGATGCACCACAATACGGGCTTATCCGACAGCAGATAAGCGAGGGGATTGGATTTAATCTGGTGGAGGGAACTGATTTGAGAGGAAGCCCAACAGATTGCAATAAAATGTATTGGACGCGAGTGCAAATAGAGGTATCGGGGGGGGAATAAATAAGGAAACGTAAGGAACTTATGGACAAACAGATAGGGTTGCAAAATACTGTTTGTTGTTTACGCGAGTTCTACACATTTAATTAAAACACTTTGACGGTTTAAAACGACGATATATTGTATTGTAAAACAAACCTATCTAAACAAAATACTTTAACGGTTAAAAATGCAATATGTATTAGTTAAAAAATCTCCTCGTGACCACGGCTGCTGCAAAGCATCCAAAACGACGAGCCGTAGTTAAAATAATTTCCGAATAAGTTTAACGATTATATATTGTGTTTTAAACGATTAGAGTGTTTTATTTAGGTAGGGTTGTTTTGCTATACAAAACGTAAATAGATCAATTATAATATTTGCAGATTCTTGTATTTAACTGCTACATACTTGTTATAAATTGTCAAAGACACAATAAATTTTATTAAACTAGGTATGAAAAAAAATTGATAATATTAAACAATATTATATATTAAATACTGTCTATAGTTTACGCGAGTAGTACACATTTAATTAAAAAAGCCGTGACCACGGCTGCTGCAAAGCATCCGAAACGTCGGGCCGAAGTTAAAAAATCATTTTCAAATAAGTTTAACTAATATATCGCGTTTTAAACCGTTAAAGTGTTTTATTTAAATATTATATATTGCTAGATATATGTTAAATATTAAGTATGAGAGTAAAAAGTCATAAAATCGGTTACGTGTATGGTGTATATTCTGGTTCTTAAAGTTGGATAGTTTAAGCTTTAGTAGAAACTCAAAGTAATAAAGTAAAGATTTTGACAAAGTACCTCGATGGGTTTAACGACAGCGACACAACGTTGGTCTGGATTTTATCGAAAGCAAATTTGAGCGTAATAAAAGCATGCATTGTAACAAAAAATACAGTCTCCCCGTGACCACGGCTGCTGCAAAGCATCCGAAACGTCGGGCCGAAGTTAAAAATCATTTCCAAATAAGTTTAACTAATATATCGCGTTTTAAACCGTTAAAGTGTTTCATTTAAAAAATACAGTTTTAATCATTTATGTTTCACCATTTTAAACCACCAAACATTGTTGTGTGAAGTTTACAGTAAATTCACTCGCAATATTGCTGTTTCCAGCTACTTTCTAAGCAAAGTTGAGGTGCACCACTTGACTGAGATTCTCGTGCGAAAATTCAATCTCTTCCGAACACTTATAGGTTCTAAGAAAATATGAGCAGACCGCGCTAAGATCCCGGGTAAAGTTCGCTCTGCCTTTTTGCCATTCTTCAGGGAATCTTTGGAAACTCTTCCGGGATACACCTACGCTTGTCTTGTGAGAATTCGTTTCTACGGTGGGGATTTTGAATTTCGAAGAAAAAAGTTATTACTTCCGAACGAAAGTTAAATAACACAGGCTTGAAATTACGTAATGTATATGTTTAGAAAACAAAACTTTTACATTATTTCGTTAATATGAAAAGCGTGCCAGTGTTTGTCGCGGCTTTGAATCCTGTCTCTCTTACAAACGTTGGCAGTAAGATTCTTTCATATAATTAATACAAAGATCGATCTTCTTTCTGTTATCAATTATTGGTTTTATATGTCCATAAGTTGATAGTTTGGCACTTTATGTACATAGCTAATAAGAACGTAAGGAATATACTTACACAATACAAAACATATTACAAAAAAACAATAAAACGATATTTACTGTAGTTTACTCAAGTAATACGCATTTAAATAAAACACTTTTAACGGTTTAAAATGCGAAATATATTAGTTAACTTATTAACAATTTATTTTCATCGAATTGGATGCTTTACAGCACTTGCGGTCACGGGGTGGACAAATAAAGTTAACTAATATATTTCGCGTTTTAAACCGTTAAAGTATTCAAATGTGTACTACTTGCGTAAACTACAGACGGTACTTAATAAATTAATATATTTTGCATTTAAAACCGTTAACAGTGTTTTATTTACAATAACATGACGTCTGTTGTTAGAATTAAATTTTTTGAATAGAAAACGTATGGCAAGTTCTCGTAAGTCAATTGTAAAACGTACCATATCGTAAGTTAAATAAATTAACTCAATGTAAAAATGAAAAAAAGCTTAAAACTTTAGGAATATACAAAATAAAAACAAATAAAAAAAATATTTGACTCGGGTAGGATGTGCACCGGCATCGACAGCGTTCCGTGCTGTTGCTCTACCAATTGAGCTACCGAGTCCCACAACAGCTTTTTATTACCTAGCATATTTAAAATGTTTTACTTGCCAGTAAATACAATAGACACAGAATCTGAGATTAAACATAATTCAATAGAAATGATTAAGTTACTTAAAATAAGTCTAGAATTTAAAAGCAATTCGTAGGCTGGCTCAATCTGAATTCTTGGCTACGCCCGAATAGTTTCACGAGCAAATCTTTATTGCGCCCGCTTAATTTCACTCAACTATGCACAGGCGTACGGCTAAATGAATTTATTACGAAATCCACCTCGCAGCCAGCATTTTATTTTTGCACTGAACTATTAATTTATTTAACTTGCGATATGAATCGCGTCAATCAGTTATTCTAATGGCTTCTGGCGCTAAATGTTTGGCAACGCCGACGTTTTGTTTGTTCGGTTCACCAGTCTAGTAATGTCGTAACAAGAATTTAAGAAAGCGTTCTGTTTCGAAATAATATCATAAAGCTGAAGTGTTTGTTTGTTTAAATTTGCTAATCTCAGGAACTACTAAAAAATTATATTTATGTTGGAACACCGCGCTGCGACTAACCAGAGCGCAGTATCAGTGGCAATGTGAAAACAGGCAAAATTATTAATATTTATGGATTCATTTAAAGGATCTAATAAGCAGCGACAGTATCACTCTTATTACAAAACAAGGACTAACTCTCAAGACCTGCTTTAAACGCTGGTTTATTTGAAATCATTATTATAAAAAGTTAAACGTATGTACTGGACTAACTATAGTACTATCTTAGAATTATAAACCAGGTTTAAGAATTAAACCAAGACTTCGCAGTTCTTCTCTGGTTTAAGTATTTTTTTGTAATAAGGCCGTATATGTCTACTTTTTAAGATTACCTCGCAAGACACAGACCGACGACGTCCTGGGTTGGTAATTTTAAGGAAAAAAAATCTGACATTAGAAGATACGTCGTAAGAATATATTTTATTATTAAATATATTTATAAGTTTTGTGAAGAGCACTTTAACCTTTTTGTTCGTACTATTTGACTTAATATTTGTTATTAAAACTTAGATTAAGAAAAGCCGTGGCAAATCTATGTGTTGTTTTTATTTTCCAACATATTATAATCCCATTAAATGTCCCGTTTCGCATCTATTCTACATAAAAATTAACAATACATATATAGTAAAGCCCGTCGCTCCCTTTCGGTGACTAAAAACTAAATAATCGAATGCGCATACGAAGTCGACAGGATATCAGCGTGTAATGGAGCGAAATTATACTGAAATCGCTTTTATGATGAGAATCGTTCGCACCAGGGGCGCCCATGATATATTGCTGGGTTCTGAACTACAATGGTTCTGCATTCATGCATCAAAGTAGAACGTTTCTCCACAATCGCTAATAATTTTTATATTTCTATGCCTATTGACGGCTAAGCGCGTAATTATTGTGCTACGCGCGAATTTTCCACGCCAACATGAAAGCACTATTGGTATGTTGTGGTTTTAACACGGCTGTAATAATATAATTAATAATAATTTGTAATAATAATAATAGTATAACTAATAAATGTAAATACTGTCTGTAGTTTATGCGAGTAGTACACATTTTAATAAAACACTTTCAACGGTTTGAAACGCGATATATTAGTTAAACTTATTTGAAAATTATTTTTAATTTCGGCCCGACGTCTCGGATGCTTTGCAGCAGCCGTGGTCACGGGGAGACTAAAGATGAGGATGTCTTGACGTCAGAGTAAAAAATTGCTACGCTCACCATCTATTCCTCAAGTTCGTATTTGGCGAAACTCGTGTCCTTACAAATTGAAAAATTTTTCGGATAAGTTTAACTAATATATCGCGTTTTAAACCGTTAAACTGTTTTATTTAAAAGTATAATTAATAAATATAAATACTGTCTGTAGAGTACGCGAGTAGTACGCATTTTAATAAAACACTTTAACGGTTTAAAACGCGATAGATTAGCCGTGGTCACGTGGGGCTGCTGCAAAGCATCCGAAACATCGGGCCGTAGTTTAAATAATTTTCAAACAATTTTAACAAATATATATCGCTTTATATTTATTTCACAAATAATTATAATCCGTTGAAGTGTTTTATTTAAACGGTAAAATTATATAACCGTATAAAAGAAACTTCTTAAGATTGAAGACTACGAAATGTTTGTACTTTATCCATGATATTTTCCATATGTATATGTATATGTGATTTATATAAACTATAATATTTAATAAAACTGAAAAATGTATGACACGCGTGAGGCATTTTTACGACTTATAGTGCGTATCAGATTTTTTTTTAATTCGGTTAAAAATAATAAATATATAGCGCTTTATATGAATTTCAATATCGCTAAGAATCTAACAAAAATTATTCCAAACGTAATAATTGAATGTTCAAATATTTCAAATTGCGATAAAAGTTACATATCATGATCATTTTCAATTTGTAGATATCAGCTTTACAGTGAACTGATTTTCAGTCAGGCAATACTGTAAATCAGTTTTGGGCTTTTTGCCCAACTTTTAACCAAATGCACAAATATTATGTCCAAAAGGACGTTTTAAACTGTTTTTCCACTGTTAAAAACTTCCTAGCAGTGAAAAAAAATACGTCTTCAAAATTCAGTTCCATTACAATATTTCCGAGGACCAAGTAACGAATATTTAATTTGCAAACGGAACATTTCTCACTTATGGAGGGGAAATGAGTCATCTCGGCTAGCGATGAGTCAAATCCCGATTTTATGCTTTCCTAACAATATACTTCTTTCTGCGGATTCTCTTATATAAAGCTGAAGAGCTTATTTGTTTGTTCATCAATCACAGGAACTCCTAGGAAGAATCTAGTCTAAATCTAAAATTAAAATAAAAAAAATATTCATTTATATAATGGCACAATGTATGAATATGAAAAATATTAAAGTTCTCAGTACCCAAGTAATTTTTGTAATGTATATAATCATCGGAATTATTCTAGGCGTTGAAAGTTAACCCTCGGCGTTCCCAGGAATATTCTAGGAAGTGTTGTTGGGTGTTATTACTGTTAGTGTGACTTCTGTTCTGGTTCTGAGAATTGTGTTTTAATTTCAGTTGTAAGGAAACAGGTAAGTGTTTATTTTAATGTTATGTTATTTAGCTTTTAAAATGTAAAATGTGATTTACTATTATTTATGGAAATTGCAATATACCTACTTAATACAATATTTTCTTCAAATTGAAAAAAGTTTGAAGCGGATGGTAACTGGCAAATACACCACATTATTAACGGTTTCAAACATTAAAGCAAAAATTTTTATTCAAGTAATATAGTTAAATACGCTTCCAAGAGAGGGTGAATTCACATTTGTCACTAAACTACAAGTGTAAGATAGTCTTAGGATTTGAAACTAAATTGAAGATTTGAAAACATTATTATTTTTTACATGTCACTGCACATGAAAGCACTATATAATTTAAAAATCGAAAATAATTTGGAAAAATTTTCGACTCGGGCAGGACGTGAACCGGCATCGTCAGCGTCAGCGAGCAACAGCTCGAAACTAAGTCAAAAAAAAAAATTTTCTTTTTATTAAATGAATATAGAAACCTTTTAATTTGTAAATTATTAATTAACTAAAAGACAGAGTTAAATAAAACACGTTTAACAGTTTATAACACGAATTGTATTGGTTAAATTATAAATATTCCACACAGACAAAGTCGCGGGCAGAACTTTCCTTTCGTATACCTGAATTGGCCGCCATTGTTTTACCAACAAAAGATAAATCGACTAATTCAAGTTCATTGTCTTTTGAAAGTCAATATTATGGTGACAGCAATTCCATGGTGCTTTCAGTAGCTTTGTTATGTAAGGAATTACCTCTGGAAGACGATATTGAAAACCTCCATTGAAGCACACATTACAGTCACAAAATATCACAACAAAATAATTTTGTCTATGTTATTTTATTTTTGGACAATTTACCGCGCCTTTTCTTTTTAATGATTCTGAGTTCATTTAATGTTGATATTGTAAAAGATAAGAAAATAATAAATAAATGCATCCAAAATGTCGGAGTTAAATAATGTTTGTTTATAGTGTATCAATCACGAACAGAAATTAATATTAAACCTCTTTACTTGATTTTTTTTCGTTACCCACAAATTATATTTAGACATAAACGGTACTATCTACACGATATTTGGAAGTTATATATTTAAATACTATAGAAGCCTTCTTCTTCCTTCTTCTTCTTCAACTAACCCATTTAATATTATAGTTACCCTGTCGCTGAACTAAATCAATAAATTAGGAAGTCAGTTTCCCACCTCTAAAAGTTTAATTGAAACAGCACTGGAGTTTCATATTCTTATGTAAAACTTCTAGCTCGGCCTGAATGAAATTTTAATGGCCTATCTTTGGAGCCGTAGTCTAAATAATTCACAGGGGCAGCCTCTCCTTGAAACGGCTACCAGATTAAGGAGATCGCAGTTACAGGAACTGCTTCTAATATTTATTATTATTATACGTAATATTACCAATGTACCTACTCACTAATAGTTTTATGAATACACATGCGTAGATTTTTAAATTTACAATTGCAAAGTATAAGATATTAAATCACAATGCGCAAGAGTTGAAATTACAATGCGTGAGAGATAACTGTATCAATATGTTGAAAAATTCGACGATGGCGTATAAGACACCGTAGCTCAATTTATTACCAACACCGAATTATGTCTTACATTTTTTCAATGTCACAAGATTTTGAATAACACGTGAAAACAATAAAGTTTTCAAGATTTCTTTTTATAGCACGGAGCACTGTGATGCCGGTTCAAGTCCTGTCCGTGTTGTAAAATTTCAATGCAAAATCAATTTTTAATTTATATAAAGTGCAACATGTTATAAGAATTCATATATTCTCGGAACGAGGATCCTATCAAAATAATATAGACCGTCGTATTATGTCGAGATAGAGATAACATATATACAAGACAAACTAACAGCCAGCCTCCTATGATTAACATAAACAAACGATAAACACGGAGTAGATTAGAACTTAACATGCACAGTCCGAATGAGTGGATTTCCATATCGTTGGATGAGCACTGAGCACTGGACCGTACTAACAGCACAAAGATCGTGCGTGTGACAACACTAGGCACATTTATACCCTAGATATTTATTCACTCCTGGTAGTTGAGCATCTATTTGTCTGTGATATTTTACGAAATATGTATATAGACCATTAACATTTTTTTAAGTCTAGATACTTTAAAAAACATGTTAATGGCATACTGTCTGTAGTTTACGCGAGTACACATTTTAATATAAACTTTAAGGTTTAAACGCAATATAATAGTTACAGTGTTACGAGTGACGACGACAACCGAGGCTTACTTACCAAGTAACGGTAGCTCAATTGGTGAGAACAATAAAACGCGGATATTTTTCAATTAACATTATTACCTTGATTTTTAATATTTACCATTAACATATAATATCAGAAAACTGATGCTAAAATAAAACTCCGTGTGTAGGTTACATAATCTTAGCTACTATTAAATGTAATAGCTAATTCATCGTTGCTTTAGCAATGCAAAGGGGGGGTAGAAAAGAAAGCAAGCCAACCCAAAGCTTACGTAACTAGCAGTTGTAATAATATTATTAAGTTTTAGACAAAGTATAATAAATTATAATATTTATTGTAATTATATAAAACTTTTCTTTAATCGGTTCATTTTTAATTTACTCACTAAGCAATAGGCGCGTTCTGTAAGCTTTGAATTAAGAAAATAAATACATAAAAGTCTAATATAAAACAGGAAAGACAAGCATTTTTAGATCGTAATATGAAATGGAATCCTTATATTTAGTCACTAAGAAAAATGTATGCGAATGTCGGAAAAACGTATATTATTTCCAACCAACTAAACACTGCAAAGCATAAACTGCGATGGAATTTGATTAGAAGGTGGAGGGAAATTGACGTGTCCCAGAACCATCAGTGTGACGACTTGACATCCAATGGAAGTAGGTCACGCTGCAGCTAAAATGAGGTGCCTAGTGCATGCAAGAATGCAAATCCTGCTTATGGAAAAAGGAAACGATTACATCCAGTATATTAAATGTTTTAAAGTTGGTAGTTTGTTTTTCTCTTGCGATAATAGAAAAGGTATAGCTAACTAGCAAATTTGGAGAAAATACAATAATTAAATAGAAAATGTAAAAAAATTGCGAATAAGATTTATTTATTGGTTTTACCAACAAAACAAACACACACACACACACACATACGAGACACTGAACGATCGACTAAAATTAGTTTCACGCCTAGATTACACTGTTTTTACTTTAAGTGCAGTCCACGTAGTTCGAAGACGTAAAACCCAACGTTTGTACGTACATAAGATTTAGGTATCCTAACCACTACATTTGGATAACATTTTGCAATTAAAACTACGTACAAAAAATACGTAAGCCACGAAGTGTGTAAGTTGTTTTTCGTTATCTAACGCGTTACGGCGTCAGTAATTTACTGTAACTCTTTCCCCTATGTCATCGTTAATAATCTTCCCCCCTATATTCAACGTTCAACTGTCGATATGTCACAATTTACATTATATGTAAATCAGCGTGTTATCAAATTTTATGGCTCTGGGGGGAGGCCGTAAACAGGATTCCATTCTACTTCAGCAAATCCACGCTAATCATATTATGCAAAGCCAAAACATCATCCCTCCCGGTCATTAAACGCCCTATCATATCCGAAGGTTTATGTAATCCTGGTACTAAAGCATTCAGAAGATGTATTTTGGTTAAGGTGTTTTTTTTATGACCAAGGAGTACAGAAAGCAAGAGAATTCAAAAATCAGCTACCTAAAAACAAAACAAGTACGTGACTACGGCTTTTCCATCTGTAGTTAATGATAACCAAATTTTCCAGACGAAGTGAAACATGTTTCTGAAAACGTATTTAAATTCATTTAATAAACATAAACAAAAACAATCCTCGACGAACCCAAGACCCATTGTTTATTAGCCATAGATCGCTACCAATGCATAAACCGTCCTTTAAAACTGTGCAACTTATTTTCTGCATAAAAACATACGAGAAAATTGTACCCAGTTTTCAGTTTTACATTAACATTTTTACAAAATGTGGCATTTTATCTTTTAATGCTAGCTCATTACTATTTTTAGTAAAAAAATAAATAGAAATTAGCTGTAGAAACGCTAGTTTTCTTTGTTCAAGTGCTCTTTAACTTTTTATTTTTAATGTATAATCGCAGTGAATGTAGTATCGTTTTTCACGTATTATTTTAGGTTTCGTAATAAATTACATTTTAGAGATAAATCACGATGAGTTTTGGACTATTAATAAGTTGGTTATAACCATAAAACATAATATATATCTCACAATATAAACACTAATTTAAAGGAATATAATTTATTTCACTATGTATATATGTGAAACTACTATGTTACTTGAGAAATAGTTTGGCGACGTACAACAGGGGCATAGTAATAATTTTTTCTTTGTTTACCCTATAATAGATCCCTAGAAACTATAACAACATTTCACGAGTTTGACATAAAGCACTTGGAACGGTTTAAAACGAGACAAACGTTGTCAGCGGCAACGAAGAATGTCTTACAATAATTAACGGTTTAAAACGCGAAGTATATGACAAACCGTCGGGTGGTGGGTAAGAATGAAATAACTAACAATGATTATCGTTTTAAACAGTCAATCGTACTTTATTTAATATATATCCTTTACATACATTAAAAAAACTATAGTTGTATGAAGCGTTAACTGTAATTTACGCGAATAGAGTAATATTTTTTAAAGATTTATTCTGCCCTAGAATTTGTTATTGTGTCTATTCTAACATATAAGTCCACGTAGCAATTGAACAGGAATGCGATACGTAGCCGAGTGAGTTTGTATTGGGTCGGCAGGTACCCTCAAAGGAGTTGGCAAGTCGTGCTTGGGGCACATCAATAGGCCAAAACGCTGCATAATGTAAGCATCGCACGTCCAAGACAGGACAAACTCATTAAAGTTGCGTCTACCTTACTAAGTACCAAAGTAGCTTCTGTTAATTTCTCACCTCAATCAGTTAAAGGTTACCAAGAACATAATGATGTTAGAATAGTGAGACTATAGATAACTATATAGAATAAATAAATCATAGTTTAATTAAAAATGTATAACATGCGCTGAACATGGGCTCAGCCTCTTGGCACGGTCAAAACAGGCCATACAAAGAGTACAAAATGCTTGTATCCGATTTTGTTGGGCGCCCGGGGCCACTGAAAATCAGTGTTGCAGCACAAGATTATTATTAATAATTGAGCTACCATGTCCCGTCTGACATCATTAATTTTTTAAGTTTTGAAGTGTAACTCTCGCGCAATATGAAATTCATTGTCGCGTTGCAAGGGATAGAAAATCTAAAAACAAAGTTTTAAAGCGTTTTATGTGTTAAGTTGAGTGAGACACAATAGCTCAATTGGCACTTATACCAATTGGGCTAATTGTATAAGTAAAATTAAATATAATTATTAAAAATAACCTTAATCCAAAATACTGACAAACTTCGTAATTATACTTAAATTAAACCATTAAATGACGTGTAAAATAAAAATTTAGTCATCGTTTATATGTATAAGAGCAGACCTTACGGATAGAGCATAAACAAACAATAACATATAATAATATTGAAAACTCAAAGCCTTTTTACGTCTTAGACGTGTTCCTAAAAGGAATCACGTAAGACGACTATACGGTGTAAAATTACTTTTATTCCACACCCTACTATCAAACCCTATCGATTTGACTGTTATAAACATGACCTACATTTTACGGCGTCAAAAAAGAAAGCACTTTTATAATTCCACAAGTCAACTCGCGCTTGGCCAACCTATATTTTAGTTAGGGGCATAATATTTTTTTATTAAATACTACCTGTGTCAGCGACTTCGTCGGTGTAGAAACTATTCTACGCGGACGAAGTCGATGTTTTGATACGAATGAATAATTTTGATGCCCACAATAAGTATATTTTGCTCAAAAAAACCTATTCAACGCAATAAATTTAAGCCGTGACCACGACATCGTCCGCGCCCCGACTATCTCGCATGTTAATCTTAATAGATACATACAATTTTTCAGATAATGTAAGGAGGAATCATTCCTACTTATTTTATGGATATCTTGTATCGTTTTCGCAGCGTAAGCATTGGGAACCCATCAAGATGAATAATTTACCCAGTTTTTACCAGATTTCCCGCTGTTTCTTCTCTCCTTTGAGTCACAACGCAATGTTTTATACTTTCTGAGATTCACGCGTTCAAACAGACAAACCCATTTAAATAAAACACTTTAACGGTTTAAAACGCGATATATTAGTCAAACTTATTTGGAAATGATTTTTAACTTCGGCCCGACGTTTCGGATGCTTTGCAGCAGCCGTGGTCACGGGGAGACCGTTAGTGTTTTATTTAAATGTGTACTACTCGCGTAAACTATATACAGTATTTAACAAACAAACTCTTCAATTTTATAGAATAGTATAGAAATACGTTTATTAAAAACCAGCACAAATTTACAATAATAAACTAATTTTACAAACATAATATAAGAATTACAAATAAAATATTTTACGACCAAATACAGATAAAATTAAAATAATACAGTTGCTTATAAAAAGGGAGTCTACTCAGCAACGTTGTCACTAATGTCCCAACACACTTATATTCTGTAGTCCCATCAGAGGCCGAGCTAACAGAAGCGATAGTTTGACATTTCTTCTTTTAGGTATCCTAATACACAAATACCGACCACAATCACATTTATTACTACATATAATAAACAATAGTTTAACATTTACTACATAGGTACTTAAGATTATTTTATTTTAGTACATTATATATTAGTATAGATTTTTCATTCAAAGCAAGAGCAATCCTTTGTATTTTTAACAACAGTATAACAATTCACTGTTTTTTCGGTTCTACACTCATGAATTAAACATAGGTATGAAAGACAAATTCCCGGCCACAATATATCGCCCAATTAGAGGCACATACAAGCCATTAGAGCATTAGCTTTTACATGCTAATGTGTTATTGATAGAGGGCACTGTGTTAATTACGACCCTTGGATGCGCCCTCTCTGAATTATTGTACTCGTTTTAAACTACCTACTTTAGATAATAATATTAAAAATGTATATTTGATCGCTTTGATCGAACACAGGGTACCGCTTATCACATTTTTAATGTCTTAAAAGATATAGGGTATTATGCAGAATTTAATTAAAGGTAATTCTTTTTCAAATTAACAAAATAAAAAATTTAATGATTCAGGAGGTCAGACAAAGACCTCCCCGTGACCACGGCTGCTGCAAAGCATCCGAAACGTCGGGCCGAAGTTAAAAATCATTTTCAAATAAGTTTATCTAATATATCGCGTTTAAAACCGTTAAAGTGTTTTATTTAAATGACAATTATTCGTAACTGCGTTGTGCGTGCTGTCAATTTCTTTGTCTTCCACAAGTTTCTATAACATCAAGTTTGAGTTTAAATAAAACGATGTATGGATGTATTGTAAAGAAGCGATTTTCTTTAAAACTTTTAAGTCCGTTTTTGAAAACCGAAAACCGTTCCTAAGGCAGTTTTAGGTTCTGACATAAAATGTCTATTTAAATTACTTTAACGGTTTAAAACGCGATATATATTAGTTAAACTTATTTGATTTAACTACGGCCTGACGTTTCAGATGCTTTGCAGCAGCAGGTGACGGGGGGTTTATACCATTAAAGTGTTTTATTTTAATGTGTACTACTTGCGTAGACTACAGACTGAAACTATATGTCTGTGATATTAATAATCCAGTTAAAAAAGCCAACATCTCAAGTCAGTGCAGGTCCTTCTTAAGTATTCACAATCAACAACTTTTAATCTGGGACATTATGCAGTCAAGTATCTAACTTCCTTTAAAAACTTATCTAGTTTGCTAGTTTCCACGTTGGCGCGTTGGAGAAAAGTGCGAGATTGATTGATCCTATCACATGAGTCTACACCAGATTAACTACCAAGGGTTTCATTTAAACTTTTCTTAGCCGTACCTGAGACGTCACGTGAACTTAGGTTCGAGTCCAGGGAAAACATAATGCATGTAAACAGATACAGTTTGGTGGCAATAGATATGCACAGACATACAAATATGTTTTCTCTAAGAAAACTTAGAACGTGAAAGTATAATAGAGTTATTTTTAAGCTATCAATGTGACAATAAAGTTTATTTATTTATTTATTACAGCATTATTATTTCGCTTTATACCTTATAAATAAAAGGCGCCCTTATTGCTAAGCAATATCTTCCAGTCAACTTGAAGTACAGGAGAAAGGAAAAAAAAAGGCTTATTAAGTGGCTAGGTGTAAGGAATAATAAACAAAAAAAGGTTATTTTGATTTTACATGTTATGAAAATCTGTGTAGCGTGTAGGTATGAGAAAATAACACGCATACACCAATACGTGAGTCCATCTGTTTCTTACTAGTAGGAACGTTCAGTTCAATAAAAGCTAGAAATTAGGATTTATTAGCAATTATAATAATCATGCAATCAACAACAGTTAACCGCAAAATAGATACAACTTGAGCAAATACGTACCACAGAAAAACCGCTCGTTCTATAAATAAATGACGCGGCAAATATTTAGTTTTGACTAATATGCATAATTAGTTTAAATAAAACACTTTCAACGATTTAAAACGCGATATACATTGGTTAACTTATTTACAATTTATTTTAATCATTTAGTCACGGGAACCCCTGTGACCACGGCTGCTGTAAAGCATCCGAAACATCAGTCTATAGTTAAAATAAATTCTAAATAATTTAAGTAATATATTAATACGATTAAAAAGTACAACACGGGCGGGACTTGAACCATTATCTACAGCGTTCCGTGCTGTTCTAACAATTTGAGCTACTGTGTCCAACCATTAACCCTTTGAGCTATCGTTCTCCACATTTCTTTCAACTTTAATATAATAGGTTTCTAATTTATATAATTACATCATGTGCAATAATAACATGTGAAAAATATTCAAAAGTTATAAATAGATTTTCAAATATATACAGATAATAAAGGCAAGTGGAAAATGGCTGAAATCCCTGACATTATCTTCAGAACGTTAAATAATTTAAGCCGCAGACGGTTGCCAGATAAAATACTCCCCAGTTAATTTTGCGAACACATTTGGGCCGTTCGCATTATCTTCTTGATCCGCGTGTGCGGTGTACGATAAACGGAAGGCGTGCTAATTTTATTATTTATATTTATCTTTCACATTTTTAGCTGTTTAGTGTCCTCTGTACTGGACATAGACTTCAAGAACAGCTAGTTCTAAAGAAAAAACCTTGCTGTTACAACCAAGTCACTTGACTGAAATAGTACTGTTTAAAAATACTTAACCAGGCCAAGATCCAAGAGACTGTATACACGGGATTTATAAATATATTAGAATAAAACACTTTTAACGGTTTAAAACGCAAAATATATTGGTTGAACTATTTTTAATTTATTTCTCTCTGTACCTTATATGTAAGTAAAACACTTTTGACGGTTTTAAACGCAAACTAATGTAATTAACTTGTTTTATAATATTTTAACTATGCGTAGTAGTAGATAGTCATAATTAAATATGTAAAGCTTCATAATGCGTCACATAATCGATACTACTTAAGGGCCATTATAATGTACTAATTAATTTATATTAACAGAATTAAATCAACAATCATTTCAAGTGCTTACCGTCCAATCCTGGTCAGAGACGGCTAATTTACTGTAATGCTACCCTTGTCTACATTACCCATTAACTTGTGACATGCTTAATTCGCTAAGTGCCGTGGTCAGTCCTCTACTTAGAAACCAAAGCTTAGTTATGAGCCAGTTCGCTAAATGAACTAAATAGCTTAGTTAGGAAACGATGTGCTTTGAAAGGCATTCTATTTTTGAAAATCCCTTAAAAACGTAAAAGAAAATAGAACAAAACATTATTACCATATATGGACATGTTTTTTTTAGCTCAATTACTTTTCTGTACTGTGTGCTTACTTTTGAGAGAGACAAGCATCTTCACTTGATGGTATGTCAAATATCCCAGCCGTATAACATCTAAGCGAGATAGGGTTTTAACCTATTTTGGCTTTGGGTATTCGGAAATCCACAGAAAAACAAAACGCGATTAAATTTCACGACTTTTTCATCTCTGGACGGTGGTTCGTAACTCGGACGGGATTTCGATATTCCCACCACCCATTTAGTATCCAGAATTTCCAAAAGAAGGTATGTTACAAAGTTATAAATTAAATACAAACCAATGAATAATTGATTTATTGATATATAACTTCGTTAACGTAAATACTTTTTTGTATTTCTCGCAATTTGGTGCACGTAGCAGAACAAGACGGGTCTTAGCTGCGACACGGAAGGGTTAAATTAAGCCCTATTAGTTCCGTAGACACGACACTCGCATTAGACTTAGTCCAGGACGGACAACGGCGACATCTATCCAGTGGGGATTTATTGTGTCCTTGGTGCTATAGCGGCTACAAAATTGTCCGGAATATATTGAATTTCGTCTCAATTTATACCTAGATCTATGCTTATGTCCTATGCACAACGTGGCATAAATTGTGTGTTTATTGACAGTTGAAGTAGTTTAGTAATTGTTTTGTATTCAAAGAGTTTTATGACACAGGCGGGGGTCGAACCTAGAATTACAGTTTCTCTATCAAATCAGTCTAAAATACATTCTGTAAATATACACTAATATAATGTACTTATAGGATTCTCATACTAATATATAATTTTTCACTAATTTATTGCTAATATTTCAAAATTTGTATAAAGCTTTAGATGTCCTTGGTTCGAAATCTAGAAGATTAAAAACATAGATGGGCATTGGACAGAAGGTTTATGTTGATTTGACATTATGATTAACAGGTATTCTGTAATAAAGAAATTTACAAGCTTTAAACACGTTCCATTGAACGTGGAAACAAAGAGAATTTTCATACTGACACAGCAAAAACACTATGTACCATACATGATTTTAAAGAAAATAATTTGAACTTTCTAGTACGCAAAATAAGGAATGTCCGTACATTTGTTTGATCAGATTGCCAGAATTTCTACATAAAATGACAAACTATTGTTTAAAAAATGCGAATAAAATATTCGACTTTATATATATGAGCTTCGTACTGTTTTAATTAAAATTTCTTCCCACCAATTACTGCTCAAGATTCCGAAGCAATAAACACTGACAACAATTTTTTTTTATGAAATTACTTTGTAAATTATTCATATCTATAATAATATTCTATCTTTTAAGATTGACTTGCAAGAACGACAGACCGACTTGGGTAACAGCTTCACTACATAGTATAAAACAAAGTTGCTTTTTCGTTCCCTAGGTACGCTTAAATCTTTAATACTACGCAACGGATTTGGTGCGGTTTTTTAATAATAGATAGAGTGATTGATTCAAGAGGAAGGGTTTTATATACAACGTTCAGTTTTTCTGTAGTGATTTTATCAGCTTTGCACTTGAGCGAAGCCGGGGCGTGCCGCTAGCAAATTTAAAAAGATGAAGAAGAGGCTCGAAAAATAATGTGATGCCCAAAATGAGTACTCCACGTGGACGAAGTCGCGGGCACAGCTAGTACTTATATATAATTGCGTAAGAGCCTTAATACAAAAAATTTCGTCCAGCCGAAGCGGCGTCGCTTCCTCATAAATCACACAAAATATATCTAACTGGAAGATTAAGTGATCATAAGAAAGTTTGCGAACAGGGAAATCCATTAAAATAAGTCCATCAAAGGAAACTCCTCTTCTAATCTGTTTTCGTAAAACTCGAATGTATGGAGAGTTCGCTAAAAGGAAGATATGTATGTATGTAATGTAGGCCCGGTTAAAGCTTGTAGACACGTGTAATTTATGGTTTGTTATGCTTAGATCAGAGGTTAATTGATAATATTGTTTCAATGCATATATTACTTGTAAAATCACGATGTCAATTCAAATTTGACAGTGTAAACAATTTAAAAACGTAGGTAATAATAATCCGTTTATTACAAAGACATAAGTTACTGTTACAGATAAAAATAAAACGTACAATGAAAAGAATGACCTAAATATAGTTTTAGATGTTGTCTATCGACGTTGGTCTCACGAAGATGGAATAAAAGGCAAAGATTCGATACACACTTTTAAAAGGTACTAAATACCTACAGTGGCATGTCTGTCTGTCTCAAAAAGGGATTTAGGGCATGCTCTTAATTTATTTATAATTGTTTAAATACCTTAATTTAAGTACTGGCAAAAATATGAAAAATATATCTTTGTTTGAACTGAAATTGACAACCAGAAATACTATGTTTAATATAAGTTGTCAAATTGTTTCCTTTGTACATTAAGTTTATCATTTTGATTGTGGACGTACGAATTATTAAGTAAATTTAACATTCTTATTGAGTAATAAAATATGTGTTAATATTTCGCGAGCAAGAATAGTCCCTTGATTTCATTTCCAAAAACATGCTTAATAAAGATGCTCTTATTAAACTTATTTATTAATATACATGGAAATCTCTTTCCTTCTGTGAGGTATGAAGCGAACACATTTCTGTGTAGATTTAACTGGTTGATTATATATACATGCAAGAAGTCACACTTCTGTGCCTTACCGCTATCCAACCCATTGTTTCCTATCCAACACGATTTTCCAACTGAACTATGTACTTTAAAAATACATATACAATTTGTGTACATCACCAAAAACTGGATAATATATGCCAAATGGAACCCACGTATAATACCCCACCCACTTATAGAACGGATCAAAGCAAATTTAAATTCACATAATCAGCGTACAACAAACAAGGGAAAATCAATAACAGCGTTATAATAGAGGAATCCATCCTAGCATTTGTATAAACAAACTTCTGTCTCAAGGGTAATCAGGGTATGGCAACTAGGTTTACTCCGTAAGAGATATACAGACGTACAGGTCAATTTTCTTATCAAACGCGAATATATGTAGACGATATATTGCTTTTATGCCTACAGCCTTTTATTCTTAGAAAATCTATTATACCAATATTCATTTAAGGCTTTGCATTGTCTGAGAAATACTATAATGTAGTACTTCTTTATAGAATAGAATAAATGCGTTTATAATTATAATCTAACTAAAATACAAATTAAATGTATATTTTAATTGCATAAAACAATTTAACGGGTTAAAACGCGATACATTTTAGTTAAACTTGTTTGAAAATGATTTTTAAACCGTTAAAGTGTTTTATTTAAATGTGTACTACCCGCGTGAACTACATACAGTATTTACATAAAAGAAAGTTATAAAATAGGTTTGAGGTATATGTTTTATATACCTAGATATCGACTAGTCAGTTATATATGACTGGTAAATACTTATATGTTATTTCGTTAACCGTTTACTGTAAAAATTAAAAATTTATTTGAGTATTAAACGTGTAGGTTTAGGTAAAAATTTATTTAAATAAAAAAAAAAGACGACGTCAGGATACGTCTTGTCGTGTGGTAGTTTCTTGCAACCTTAATAGATATTAAATTTAAATAACACCATCATGTGAAAAATATTAAAGTTTTCAAATGTATGTATATGAAAAACCTCACCCGAAGTCCTAATATCAAAATGCACTTCAACCCCAACATCTCTGCTTAAAGGAGAGCACACGATTTCAAAATGCTCGAGAAAATTATATCGAACTCCATCTACGCGAAATTAATCTCAACTGCGTTAGATTAAAATACATATTCCCTTGTTACTGATTTGTAAATATCCTTGTAGGTTTTTGGAGCTGTATCAGCATAATAATGCCAATAACTTGAGCTTGTCTCATTCGTGAAATCAAGTGATACACTTTGCATTAAACACGTCCTGTTAATTAGGCCCGCTTCATACTAATTACATTATGATCAATTACGGATCATATTATACTGAATTAAATTGAACTGCGAAACAGATATTCGTTTATATTGTTCAAACGTTTCATATCGGTGAAAATCTGTGACATTATAGAATCGAAAACTTTTTTATCATTTTAGTCTAACGCAGCGATGCTATTGTAATATATATTTTTTTTAATATTTGAAGGATTACTTAAAATGAAATAACGTCTTCATCTGATTATTGAACATATGAACTTGTTGTTTTAATCAATTCACAGCCTTTTGGAAATATGTTTGACTTCGGAAATCTGGATTTCAAATATGTTGAAGAAACCACCGTCCACTGATAAAGCCGTGAAGTTTTATGAGGGAAAAATTACTCAAGTTTATTGGTTAAAACGGTTTGAAAAAAAAAATATTCCAATGTAAAATATGTAAAAATTATTCGTGACTGTGTAATATGTCTATCTTTTAAGACTAACTCGACACGCGACAACAGGACGACGTCGTGGGTAACAGGTAAAATTTAGAAAGATGAGGAGACATGCAAAAACAAATTTTAATGTCCAAATTAATTATTCTACGCGGTTGTAGTCGCAGCCATAACTAGTGTTCTATATCGCTCGTGGATAGAATAAATCACGATCACACTCCAAATAAAAGTGTTCACGAGAGCCCGTCGCAATAACTAAAGCACCACTTGCTCTTGGGTCCGAATTTATGTGATAAGGGCTCTAACGAGCTATTCCTATGTGTAATTAGCTAACTGCCCCAGATAGTGGCTAATTTGACTTCGAAGAGGTTTATTACTAACACTTTCCCACACTCGGGGACTTTACTTAAACTTAAGTATCGACTACAGTTTATGGGAATAGTTTAACGGTTTAAAACACGAAATATATTAGTTAACTTGTTTAGAAATGATTTCAACTACGGCTAAGTCTCGGATGCTTTGTACGATGTTCCCTTCACGACCACGGCTGCTGCTTTTCCATTAATACATTCAGCATTTTAAACATTTGAAGGTATTTTATTTAAATATTTAAACTTATATTAAGCTTTGTGTTTCATTTGAATAACGCTAATTACAAATAAATTAATGTAGAGAACATTAACAAAAATCTTGGCTGCGCGTGTTTTTCCGTCATTTTGGGTGAGACAACAAATGCTGTTGAGATGTTTCACTTAGGTATGCATTGTTACGGTTTGTTTCTATGTATTAAATACTAATTCTACAGCTGGGAACAAACCTCTTTTCTCATTTTAGAGTTAAGACCAACTTTGCTGCTTCGGACACAGTGAAAGACAACCATAATTACATAGTGATAATAACTGTGAATAATCGGCTAACGTGCAAAGGTCACGGGAGAAAACACTTACCTCGTGATTACATCTCTAACGTACCCCAAGTTCCTTCGAAACTGTATCACCAAAATTTTCTAGATTTATTTCAATACCATTTCACACGAACTGGGCTTCGTCGTAGAAAGTCTATTTGTAGTTACAGTCAGTAATACCAAGAATATTTTTTTTTCTTACAAAATAATGTCAAATATTATATTTCGAGTAAGCTAAGTATGTTTAAACGTAAAACTAGGTTTATATCCCAAAAGAATAGTGCGTATAAATGATTCCAAAAGCATTTGGTAAGTCTAACGTCTGTCTTTCTTCTTTTCATACCTGAAACAATAAAACAGCAGATTAAAATAAGTTCACTTCGACTGTATAAACCTATAATTAAACTCAACAATACATTTGCAAAACTCAGTCCTATATGACACATAATTCTTGATAGGCCAAGAGGAACCTACGAATAATTAAACCACTAATTATAACAGTATTGTTATTCAAATGTGTCAGTAATCTTATGTTTTCGTTCTGTGTATACATAAACTGGGAATTTACACATTAGTTGGATGTTACAGATTTAGTACTTCTTGGAAAGAAAGAGATGGAAGACGTATATAAACTAACTTATTGGTTGTCATGGAAACAACATGGTGTGTTTAGAAAGTGACATAAATAAAAAAAACAATTACGACAAAACTCAGCGAGATAATTAAAGCAATCAATCTATTACAGGTATATTATAATTATTTACAGTCTTCAAATTTATATTGGTGTGTTTACAAGACAACACGAGTAATAAAAAAAGCATTGCATTCTCGTCAACTGAAGATGTCATGAATTTAAATAAAACACTATTTAGATTTTGGCAAAAAAAAAAAAAAAAAAAAATTTTTTTTTTCCCTTACATATTAGATTTGAGAGATATAGAATAGAAAAAAAAATAGGTATTTTAACTAAAGCACCAAATGTCAAACGCGTTAGGCAGCTGTAGCAACGTATATGTACAATTATTTAAATCAACAAAGAATTAGTGTCTGTATTTTACGCGAGTAGTACATTTATATAAAACACTTTATACACTTATTTATTAAATAATAATTAATTAAATCTGTATAATTTCAACCGCGTTTTAAACCGTTAAAATTGAGTCATTTTCACATTCTTGTTGTAAACGAAGGTTGTATTTACATAGTAACGTTTTATTTCCCTTTAGTATCGTAAGTACTTATTACATACAACTACAGAAGCATATCTAAGCGTTGATATAAATGTCTAATATAAATGTAAGATATTAGAACACAATATTAAAGACGATAAAACCATCATCACGTCTCCAACTCCATTCTAACGAGCTTTTCGGGCGTCATTCGTTCATTTGCTTAAAGCGACTCGAATATTTCTTCGCCATCTTAATTTGTACGTGACGCAGTCGGTTAATTAGCAAAATTACGAGATCTGCTCGAGTGGTTTTTCCGTTCTCTACTTGTCGCCCGTTATTCAGACGAGGCCATTGTGGAAAATTAAATTAACATTTGAAATAGTGCGGGCCTAGATACCGTAAACGCCGTTATAAGGCTTCGTTTGACACTTTGAAGATTATTCAGTGTGTAACAAAAGGGTTTAACACTAACATAATGTTGAAGATTTAGCCTAATTTAAACAAATCTTGTTCTGACAACTTTTGTATTTTCACATCATTGAACATGATAGCAGTATATAAATTAAAAATCGATTTTAGAAAAAAAAATGATTTTGACACGGTAGCTCAATTAGTTAGAGTAGCTCGAAACAAGTGTACCGTACAAGTCCCGTGAAATTGTGTCGTAAATATTTTTCAACATAAAATCGATATTTAATTCTTCTTCTTTGTGTCTATAATTATATTATACAGTTTGATAAAATGTATATTCCCTACGGGAAACAAAACTCACTATATTTCTCTTAGCATCAAAATCTAGAATAGATTTAATCTTATACTAACCTAAGTATTGTCTGTAGCCCACGTGAATAGTACAAATCAAAATACAATTTTATATATTATATGGCTTAATAATTTTTCCATGTTATTGCACATGATGACATTATAGAAATTAAAAATCTATTAAGGTAGATACGACAGTGCTAAGGTTGAAGTTACACTGCGCGAGGGGATGTAAAGTTGAAGAAATCCTATGACAGGTAGGACACGGTGGCTCAATTGGTTATAGCAGGGAACGCTGTGGATGCCGGCTCGAGTCCTACATGTGTCGTATATTTTTCAATCTAATTGAATAATTTATATATTTAACTAATAAATTTAAAAAAGAAAACTGTTTTAAAAAAATGATGCAAAGTTACATAGCTTAAGATTATATAGCTTTAAAAGTTGTCACGAAATATAATATATTTTTGTGCCTGATTCAGTAATTATCTTTGTCACATTAGTAGATTAGACTACTGTACTTCAATATGGCGTTCTTGAACCATAAAAACTTAAAAAGGTCTATGTGAAATACTATCTATAGTTTACACGAGTAGAACACATTTAAATAAAACAGTTTAACGGTTTAAAACGCGATATATTAGTTAAACTTATTTGAAAATGATTTTTTACTTCGGCCCGACGTTTCGGATGCTTTGCAGCAGCTTTTAAAGGTGTATGTGATCTATCATAGTCTAGTTTAATGAACTTGCAATGCCGTCACGTTACGTGTCACTTGTCACTCTCGTGTTTAATATCAAATTACTAAGCGCGCTGCACCCGAATTATTATATGATAATGACGTGTCTTGCTGCGTTAGCTCTATAGTGTTAGAGTTGATTAAACTCAAGAATACACTTATTTCCCAGATGAATAGATCTTGTGCTTGTTGAATTCACAAATTCTCCTCGTGAAATCCTGGTACACCCCGTGGGGTATGGGGCAAAAACATTTCTATGGTCTATACTATATGATATCCTCTAGCAAAAGACATTAATTACATTTCGTGGTATCTTATTATGAAGTAAGGCTAAATAAAGGGACACAGGGCGATCACATTTCTATGTCCGTTTCACTGATCGGCTAAATTAATGTATCGTTTCCTCTCCTGGACCTCTTAATGCTAGGCAACACGTTTAACCATTTAGCTACGTTGGCGGCAATTTCTCCTAGCTTTCGTAAAATGAAATAATTATCAATATTTAACGAAATTGTCAAATAAATCTAAATAGAAAATAAATAAATTAAAAAACGTGTTTAAATCGAAAAGGAATCGATAATAGTAGCGGGAATTTAGCTGGCATTCAAGGCTGGCTTCTGCACTGACCAATTGAGCTATCGTGTCTCACACCTACCAAAGGTCAGTTTAGACCGAATTTTAGTGACAAAGGTAAACTTTTAAGTTTTGTTTAATCTCAAATTTGTAAAAAAAATATGTAGCTGCTAAAATATTTTTCTTGCCATATGAAGTATTATGACGAAATTTGACTCCCATAACAACGGTTCCTGTGAGTTAATCTTTAAAGATAGACATATACAATACAAAAAAGAAAAATTCTTTTATACTAGTTTTTGATTTCTTGGGTCGTTCAGCGCCCGAAAAGTAAGCCATCAGATACTAATATTTTTCCTATTTTGTCCACATTTCCCTTTGTATTTTCGCTCCTATAGAAGTCTGATGTTTTATAGCCAAGGCTCCCTCGATAAATGGTATATATAACTCAAAAATAATTTAGAAATTCGAATCAGAATTCGAAACATAAGTATATATTAGTATACATATAGTTACTATCTTAAGAACAAAATGTAAATACTTATATTTCTTAGTACAAGAACAGTTTCATGTATAAGCAAGAACCCGTTTGAGTATACCGAGTCTTATTGGATATTTTTTTATTATATTGTGAAGACTTAAGAAAACGGAAGCCGTGTTTTCTAGATACCTATATAGATACCTGCGACAAGTGCCTCTCAGGGTCAAGATATTTGCAACTGACAACCTTTATAACATTTATTGGCCGTTAGTTAATACGATATTTATTCTTTCTCTGCAAGTTGTGTTCTATCATGATGCACAGGGGTTTAACATGACGTAATATTAGTCTTAATAAAAATCTTTTATCAATTTAAAACATGAAATATATTAGCCTTAAACTACAAGCTACAAAAAAAAACGTCATTTATTTGTGTTTTATACATTAAAACTATTTCTATTGGTTGAAATTTATTTCGAATTCGTTATATCTCTAAAAATTATAAATTATTTGTATCAGTTTACAGCCCACATTATTCTTTTCAGCGTAATGTAAGTCTGTTTACGCGAGTAGTACACATTTAAATAAATCTGTTTTAACGGCTTAAAACGCGGAATATATTATTTAAATTTCTTTCAAATTATTTATGGTATTCGACATAACATCCGAAACATTGGCCACAGTTAAAATAAATTGTAAACAAGTTGACTTCTTACTTAGGTTTTAAACCGTTAAAAGCTTCATATAAAAAAGAAAAGAAGACCATATATTTCCTTAGTTTAATGTAGGTTATAACACTCAAGTGTCGGAAGGCTCTTTTTATAAGCTTTACAGACATTTTATTATACACTCGGCCACAGCTATGTCCTTTTACGTCCTCGGAAATAAAACAAGAGAGAAACTGCCTACGGCGGGGCGACATTAAATTCAGGACTGTTACTTTTTCTTACGAAGTATTCTCCTTACTTTATGTAGTAATGTCTTGTGCTGGACTTTCGAGAACTGTATATTGTCAAACAGGGCTTTATAGACTATGTTAGATATATAAACTATAGTAATATTAGATAATACGTCGTAAAATAATAAAAAGTAACAAGAAAACGGCCGTTAAGATGATTATACTAATATTATAAAGCTGAAGACTTCGTTTGTACGCGCTGATTTTAGGAACCACCAAATCGAATTGAATTTTTGTTGGCTAGAGCATTTATCGAGGAAGGTTTTAGACTAAACAACATCACGCTGTGATCAATAGACGCGAAGATACAGATGAACATGTGAAACGCGAAAGAATATTTATTTTTGCGTGTTTCCATTGCGTGGGCTGCGAAAAGGGTTCAAGATACACCAACAATTTCTATTACAGAATTATTCTTCTTCAAATTATCGAAAAAAATGTCAGTGACAGTATATGTCTATCTTTTAAGGTTAACTAAGACGAACCGTCTTCTCGCTCGTTTGTGCAATGGTAGCGATGTAGCTATGGTAATCAACCGATCGTGGATTAACAAACCACCGTCCATAGATGAAAAAGCCCTTAAATCTAATCACGTTTCAGTTTAAGGTGTGTGGATTTTCGAATATCCAAAGCCAAAATAGGCCGACAGCGCATCTTCCTTAGATGCTATAGGCTGGGGTATATCACCTACCGTCATGCGAACCCCATGAAAGTCTGTTCTTCTCTATTATTAACAAAAAGGTCAGGCAGCGACACCCTGCTTCTTGTTTGTGAAACCGTGTGAAACGGGCACAGAAATACATCTGTCCCATGTCCCAAAAACGGCTTTTATGCACAACCATCGGCAACAACATTACCGCTGACATTCCCTGGGAAACATCTAGTATTCAAAACGGGAACCGTAGTAAAGTGGTAATGTGCTTGCACGCTCCAATACGACCCATAAACCGATAATACGAAATCACTCCAGGAAGTTCAGATATGCCAATAGTCGTAGTTTCGGCCCATTACACGGGAATATTGGAATAGACACGGATTTGCAATAACTAAGATTTAACGAGCGTCTCAACTGTACCAGAACTCTGGGTAATAACGTTGGATGACATTGATAGAGTTATACGCGACCGTCGAATACTATTGGCGGACAATTCGCATTCAAAAATACCACCAAGACCGTATCAACATATACATATGGTGAAACTCAGTTTTTCTTTTGTGATTTAAACCCCTTATTGCATTTTTCATTATGAAATAATTAACCACTTATATCGAACAAGTATCACTTACGTAAATTGTTACGTCATGAAACTAGAGGCGTGGTTCTAACACGAATCATTTTTACGAGTTAGACGGGCTCGTTGGCATAATGGTAGCAATGTGTGGCTAGAAATAAACGGAGTCGTAGGTTCGGTTTCCACCAGGTCCAACATGTATCTAATCAATTTAAATAAAACACTTTAACGGTTTAAAACGCGATATATTAGTTAAACTTATTTGAAAATGGTTTTAAACTTCGGCCCGACGTTTCGGATGCTTTGCAGCAGCCGTGGTCACGGGGAGACATCATTTTCAAATCAGTTTAACTAATATATCGCGTTTTAAACCGTTAACGTGTTTTATTTAAATGTGTACTACTCGCGTAAACTATAGACAGTATGTATCTAATCAATTTATTATTTTTACTAATACAAATATTCTTTACTTGTCACAAGTACTAAATGAATAAAAAATTATAGAAATTAAGGACAAACAGCGACTTTATAGCTGAATAGCTATCTCATCCAAGCAACCGTAATTTATCTGAAACATGCCGGACTTCCTCTGGAAATCTATATTAAATGGGTCATACAAATGAAAAAGCCATCAAGTTTAATCGTGTTTCGGTTGCAGTCTGTGGATTTCCGAATATCCAAAGCCAAAATAGGCCGGCAGCGCATGTTGTTTAGATGTTATGTTTGGGGTATTTTACCTACTATCAAGTGGTCATAAGAAAATCTATCATAAGAAAAATCAAACCTGGTGTAAAAGCCTTAATAATCAACAAAATATGGTTTCTTAGTATCAGACACCTACGCCAATAACCTCTCTTAATTATAAGTAACACAAGCACCAATTAACAAGATACATAATTCAGGCTTAGAGAGAAATCCTTGATAACATTTCTAATGATTTCTATGAAAATCAGGTCAAGAATCGGAGCTAGCTCAGGGAAAATCTCCGGAGTGCCCCAATTCACCGGAATGAATTTCCCAAAAGATTATAATTGTCATTTATAATATATTTGCTCGTAAAGTGGTTGTAATTACACCAATATCGTAATGTATCTCATTACGTACTTGTGCGATAATGTAATGTAAAAGGCACGTGTTTTTTTTTTATAAAGTTTTAAGATACTCCGACTAAAAATGAACGATTTAAAAATTATATTTTAAGTGGTCAATATTTTATGAATAAAATTAACTTTAGGAAGTAAAATATAACAAATAAACATTTAATTCTTTAGTTTAATTAATTTTAACAATAAATTACAACCATTTATCTATAACAAAAACACAAAAATATTAATTTACTTCGTTAGTAATACTGGCTGTTTTTGTACCTTTGCCTAAAAAAAACCGTTGATGCGCGCGCATCGCTTATTTGTGCACGAGTAAAAATAATGCTGAAACTTGTAAGATATTAAGAAATACCTAAATGTTTGCTTGCTTTGTAGTTCATGGTCAACTATTTTTTCATATATGTCGGCGATCAAATCATATAAATTAATAATCATTAATGAAATGATTAACTTCAAAAACCTGTTTAATATTATATATATGCATTTATAGATTGAAGGGTTAGTTTGTTTAAACGTTCTAATCTCAGGAAATACTGAATCGAATTGATTTTTTTTAGTTAGATAGAACGCTTATTGTGGGAGGCTAGAAAATATCGGGCTGCAATCAATAGGAGCGGAAAAGCAGAGGGGAAATGAGGAAAAGACGGGGAATATTATTAATATTTGAGTGTGTTTTGTTTAGGACGCTCAAAAACCATGTTATTCTTCTTTAAATAATTGGAAAAAAATATCAGCTAAAATCGTTATTGTACAGTGTGTACAAATTAATAAATCACACCAATAAATCAAAACATTAAGCGTAAGAATGCATATATTTGAAAAAAATTAAAAAAATAAAAAAAAACAAACATTTACGCCAGTAAGTTTTACAGCGAAATAAAATATGAAACAGAAATCCCAACAAGAGCTCACGGCTATAAAGAATAACACAGATGTGTCGGGCCGAAATTCAGCGCTTGCAATAAAAACACGAGAGCAGATGACATTGAGTGACCTGGAGGGATTACAGCTGTAAGCCGATGAGAACGTACCTGTCTCGAAGTGAATGTCTTATCCTTTTACGCAACCCAAATGCTACGGTAAATTAATATTATAAACACTGGGTTATTTATTTAAAATTAGAACGTTAGTTTTTAAAACTCGTGTGTAAATGAACATTCATAATTAAAGTATACTAACGCGGTAGCTCATTTGTTGGGAGCAACAGCACGGAACGCTGTGGATGCCGGTTCAAACCCTGCCCGAGTGACAATGTATTTAATTTATAATCGATTTTTAATTTATATAGTGCCAACCTGTGCGTGCTTTCAAACGTTAGTTTTTATTATTTGTCTGCCAGCGTGTTTTTAACAAACTAATGTATTTTAAAGTATTCTCTTTAATTAAATAATTTGATTCCACTTATATACCATCTATAGTATACTTCATCGTTTAGTATAATCGGAAATGTGAGAAGCTTTCATCTGAACTGTGGTAAGGACACAATTTTGATAGTCCTACCACACATTATATCCGAAACGTTGACGAGATTTTAGCCTGAACAAAAAAAAAAAAAAAAAAATCTCCCCCTTTTGTGAAGGAAACAAGGAAAAAAAAAAAAAAAACAAAAATTTCACCAAAAAAAAAAAAAAATTTAACGGTTTAAAACGCGATATATTAGTTAAAGTTATGAAAATCATTTCCAATAAGGCCCGACGTTTAACTAATATATCGCGTTTTAAACCTGTTAAAGTGTTTTATTTAAACGTGTACTCGCGTTAACTATAGACTGTATTTAATTAAATCATTCTTCAATATTTTGTTTTGTGAGTAAAAAGGCATACTTACACTTATACTCTTGACATATGAGTAGTTATCAACTCACGAAATATAATAATTCGCACCAATTATAGCGTGTTAAATAACGCGATTACAGAAGTTATACAACACGCATTTAGCGTTGAAACGATGTGATCATAAATTAATAATTATCAGTTATTAGCTGGAATGTTAAATATTAATATCAAAATATTATAATTTATAAATCTATAAAAATAATAAACCAAATGCATATAGATAAATGTAAAAATAACAATATGTAATTTATATTAACAAATCGTAATTTTTCAATCAAAAATTGATTGTCTTTCTGACTCAACGGTTACCGCAATGCAGTAAGATTGAGAAGCTCAAGGTTCGAATTCTGGTCCGATCTATATCGGAAAAGGTAGAAAAGTCTGGTCACACAGAGATATAGATATACGTCTACACAATGCATATAGGTAACTTTAAGTAACTAAAAGTTAAAATTCGATTATAAATTGAAAAAAATACGATTCGGACAGAACTCGAACCGGCAGCTACAGCGTTGCGTGCTGTTGCTCTAAGTCTAACCAATTGAGCTACCGAGTCCTACCCGCTATTGTCGATTTTTTTCGACCTATTGATTCAAGCACTTGTAAGTTGACGTAAGTAAAAGTTGGAAAAATAACATAACCGATAACAAAACATTGATTAATGAAAAATCGTATTGTTTTACCAAAATTGGAGAATAATCCAAACGAGGTTAAAATACAGAATATAAATACAAACACATATACAGATATCACTGAAGCGTGATGCTATAATGAAATATTGATTGAGCGAGTAACATATACGGACAATTAAACAACGAGTTAACCCATATTAATGTAATATGAACTAGTAAACTAATTCGTAATGAGACAATACTATACATGTATAGTATAGTATATTATATTATATAGTATAGTATAGTAGTGATTGAATGTAATTCATAATTTATATTAATTTGTTTTAACACTTAGCAAATATATATAAAACTTAGTTATAAGATAACATCTCTTTTTTCGTAAGGCAGACATAATTTTGTGTCCGTTTGATCCTTGATCAGACTTGCTGGCTTTACCAATTCCAAATGATGTTAAATACTGTATATAGTTTACCCGAGTAGTACACATTTAAATAAAACACTTTAACGGTTTAAAACGATAGTTTTAGACAACTTCGGCGAAACAGATGGCGCTAGCGTAGCAGTTTGTACTTTGAGGTCAGTGGCACCCTCCATTTGAAGTCTCCCCGTGACCACGTGGCCGTAGTTAAAATAAGTCTAACTAATATATATCGCGTTTTAAACCGTTAAAGTGATTTATTTAAATATAAATAAATAATACTCACAGCGATGTGTAGCGGTACATTTCGACAAGTGCTGAACACGGCTGCTGCAAAGCATCCGAAACGTCGAACCGAAGTTAAAAATCATTTTCAAATAAGTTTAACTAATACATCGCGTTTTAAACCGTTAAAGTGTTTTATCCAAATGATGTTTTCCTAATAAGCGAACCGAAGTTCCTGACCATAAACACTCTCTAGAGGTCTCAGTTATTAGTTAAGAAAAATATTTGAAACTTACATTTACGCACATGATGGCACTAAATAAATTAAAAATCAATTTTAGATTAGACAACTTTGACGACACGGGCATCCATAGCGCTCCGTAACAGCAAAGCAGGTAACGCTGTCGATACCGGTTCAAGTCCTGCCCGCATCGTAAATGTTTCAATCTAAAATCGGTTTTTAATTCTACAGAAATAAACCAATGAAAAATAGTTAGACGATATTTAGACCTATAAATATCAAAAAACAGTCACGCAACACAAAACCATTAACAGAACGCGCAAACCCGATTCTGACACACATTTTGCATAATTCCTAATTAATTAAACGAAACTGATGAATCGTCAATGTCTAACCGTAATTTATAAACTCGATCTACTGGTTTATTATGAATGCTTTTCTGCATACCAAATCTGGATGAGTGGTATGCGTGCAACGCTTTTTTCTGGAAAGATGGTGGAATCTGATTACAAGATGGAGTGAGAACTATTTACATAACAACGTGTTCTTAAAAGTGTAGTAAAGCAACGCCAGTTAGATTAACACTGATTTTCAAAAATGCACAGCTACCCGCAGGTAGGTAGGATACACACAAATAACACTCGCCACAAAAAGGTCGTTAAAATAGTAATAAAGCATTGTATTTGTAGCATAAGAGTTCTAGAACAAATATTTCGGTGAATCATAACGGTAGAGGAAGGATACGCTGAAGATCAGAATGCCAGTAATAAAAAGAACCATGATTCGCCATGTACGGCTAATCAACGGGACGTGGATTCATCCTTACGCGGTCCAAGGTGTTTCTAATCAATTTATAATTTTTCCGTCGAACGAACCATCGTACACAGATAAAAAGCCAAGAATTATATCTCGTTAAGATTATATGGCTAGGGTTTATCACCTACCATTAAGTAAACCCCATGCTTGTCTGTACTTCTCTATCATAAAAAAAATCAATACAATACAGCGAACGAACGCTGCACGCGTGCCGCAGAACATCAATTCTAAGATTACACAGCGACCTTCTTGCACATGAATGAACACATTTAAATTATCTGTCCCGCGAAACTTTCTAGACATTAAATTATGGATTGACCCTTGAATGGCCTTCTGGAGCGTTCGCAACCCCAATAATGCAAGGGGCAGGAACCGTGACGTTGTCTTACACAACCGAAGTAAATATTAAGTGATGCGCGCAAACGCCTCGTCTCACACGCAATACAGCATTCGTCGAAATGTACCGTCACATCGCTGTGAGTATTACTTATTTATATTTAAATAAATCACTTTAGCGGTTCAAACGCAGTATGTATTAGTTAAACTTATTACAAAATGATTTTAAACTACGGCTCGACGTTTCGGATGTTTTGCAGCAGCCGTGGTCACGGGGAAACTAAAGATAGAGGGTGTCACTAACGCCAAAGTGCAAACTACTACGCTAGCGCCATCTGTTTCGCCGAAGTTGGTATTTGGCGATACTGACGTTTTAAACCGTAAAAGTGTTTTAGTTAAATGTGGAAGAGTACCACTCGCGTACACTACATACAGTGTTTATTTATATTGTTAAAAATATAAGTACATAATTAAGAGATTTGGGTGTAGTAGTGCTGCCTGCCAATCCCTTTCCAGGATATCTCAAGATTAACGTAAAGAATTGAATAAACACGTTTGATAAATAAACATTAACGTGTTTTAATTTATCTATTAAATGATATAGAATTGTAAAGTAAGAGGACACTACCGAACCTGATATTGTTCTAAATTATTACTTATATATTAGTAATTCAAACAATTCACTAATGCTTTGAAAGTCTCTTTCAGAGTATTACTCATTTAATTTTTCCTTTCAGTTAGTTTTGACCGTTCTGGTCGCCATCCACTCCAGTCTTGGTAACCCAGTACCAGACCCTAACTACCACAGGACGCAGTAAGTAAATAGATTATTATTTTCTAGTGCAGACACCAATAGAAGGCCAGATTATCTGCTAAAAATTTCCCCCATTTCCTTATTCCCTCTTTACGGAGGGCATTTGATCAAATTATGTTTTCTTTTTAAAACCATGTTCGTGTCTATGTTTTGACTACTTAGATATTTTTTTACGAACTTTTGAATAAACTATTTTTTTCATATAAGGCAAATGTGGTGATGAATTTGCAAAAGTTAAAAAGAAGCGGCAAACATTTTTTTAAAAACATTTCACGTATTCATATAAAAATAATGGCGTTGGCAAAACCGAAGTATTATCAACAATAACGAAGTAAAACAAACAATTCGATTTAACATAAAAAGGGATTTTGTCCATAGAGACTCTTCATTCGAATATTTCGAGATAAGTAGTATAATTTTCCTACAATAATGAATTATTCTAAATGAAACAAATATCTCTCATATTGGACTACGGTTTCAAGACTTGTCTTTTGTCTTATTTCGGTGTTAATTGATTTAATCTCGATCACTTGTAGCTTTGTAATGATACATAAATAACAGAGGACAGTAAATTACGTGTTTTATACCTACATATTGTTCTAGATAAACGATCAGTTGTCGAATGGAAAAACGTAAAATTGAATCAAAGTAATAAATGGGCTGTGGTTTCAATTCTAACCAAGTCTAATATATTTCTTTTTTTTAACATGTATCTTCTTTATATGTCATGCCTGGTAGCAATATCCATTCATTGGATGGATTTCTAATGTCAGAAGCCTAAAAGGGTCGACAGCATATCTTCTAGCCTCTAGATAGAACTGCTTACCTTACGATTGACCTTTTTACAATCTACACACAACTATAATTCTAGATTAACATGAAAAAGCATCAATCAAATTCTTGGTGGCTCCACAGATATTTCTCGCTGCTTGTCGTATACGTATAACTCAAAATGATTTTTGCAGCATCAAGATCCACGTACCCTACGACGTGCATACAGTGCACCATCACCATGTCCAGACTGTTCCGATCGTCAAAGAAGTGCCAGTCCTCCACGAGGTCCCAGTGATCAAACACGTGCCAGTTGTCAAAACTGTTCCCGTCCCGATTGTCAAAACTGTGGCCATCGAGAAACCGGTCCTCATACCCTACAAGGAGCACTACGGCTTTTTACATTGATCGTACATAAAAATAGTAGGGATAATGTGATGTATAGGGCACAATAATGCTACGCACTGTTCACATTACACTGTGTCGTCGGTTGTAGTTAGGTGACTCGAGAGCTAAAGCCTAGATTATGTTGATTAGAAATAATCGTCGTGATCTTACGATCTCCGTTTAGTCACATAAGGTACGTTAACAATAAAGATAAGAACAACTGGTGGCTTATTATTTGTCAACTGTGGACTACCTTAATCTTATAACCTTTTCACAAATGATAAAAAAAATTAAAGAGTTGAGAGTTGACACTAAGGAATTGTGTAATATGGCTGATTCGGTTTTAATGAAATTTTTCATAGACGTAGTCTAAATTAAATACTAAAAGTGCTAGAATCCTCCATGAAGCTAACATAATGTTAAGTGATCACGTTTTAACTCACTACCTGTATTTATAAATAGGATTCGAACCTGTGAATTCGCTTAACGCTATCGATGACGTGAAGTCATTTATTTCGTATGAATAATAATCTATTATAACTACATTTTGTCTGTTCCACGTAATGTATTTTTATGAGTTGTATTTTATATTGTATTCTAACACATACATATTAAAATATAGAATTGAAAAAAATGTTTTATTCCCGTAAAACCTAGTTTTAATTCTCTGTACACGCCATTCAACATTCAGGTTAAACTGGTATCACAATGACCTAGCATTCGGTGTCAATAAATTTAACGCGGATGCGTGCAAAGGAATACCTTTAAAAGGTTCCACAGCTGGGACACGGATTCCCACACTTCTATGTGCGAGAGATGACACGTAATTTTTAGATTTAGGACATACCAGTGTCTTCAATACCGTCCTACCTCTTCCAAGATATTTTTGGTGCACGACCCAAAATCGAACTGCCAATATGACAAACAAGAGTCGGTGCTCCATACCACTTAGCAAAATATATTTAACTGTATACAAAAATTTATTTATTCTGGTAACAATTTTACATAAATCAAATTTTGATCTGGTAACCCTTTTAATAATACCCGTGTAAGGTTTGCCATTCATGATAAATGTGTTTCTAAGAAAAGATCGACAGCGCATCAGGTTTTTTCACTTTTCATCATAAACCCCACTCCTATATCATAAAAAATTTGCACTACTCGCGTAAACTACAGACAATACTGGTATCAAATTGTACTATATTGCGTGGGTAAAATTTGTAACTAAAGTTTTAGGTCAAGCCCCGCCATTCGTGACAAATGACTGGGAACCATCTGTTCACGCGAACATCAAATGAAATAATCCATAACATTTAACGGATGTAAATATACTATTCATGGGAATTGTTACGATCAGCCGCTGAATATATATTAAGTACTATGTGTACTTTCAACAACCAATAACCATAATATTAGTTGATGTAAAAAAAAACTGTAGTATAAACTGTAAAATAGGTCCTGGAGATTTGTTTCTCATGAAAGCGTATACGTATGTAGAAGTACCAACATTCTTAATTTCATTCTCCGTTAAATAGTCCAAATTAAACGTATTAACAAACTCTAAACTTCTTATTACTTTAAAATTAGAAAAAGTGTATAAATCAATGCTAGGTTAGTTTGCAAAATAATATTTACGAAAGAAATTCACAGATTCAAGCTGAAGCGTAAATTTTTACTTTACCTTTGCGGACGATGCTTCGTGACCAAACGTTTTTTATCGGGAAATGGTTTAAAATTAAATTTACTCAAAAACCTATTTATAATCTAACAGTCGTAGTTAGCCATACTTTGAAACGCTAGACACTACAAAATCGAAATAACGAACTCGTAATGCGTAAAAGCTATAGCGTCTTAACAAAATGGCCGTAGAATTTGACAAGAGCGGTCGGACACATCGTGATTTTCTAAAGATTTTTTTAAAAGTAAGAAATAATTAACAAACACTATAGACCTGATGAGACTTAAACCCTAAAGCCATTCTTACAGCCTTTTTTCAAACGCTAAACCAAAAAAATAATAATCGTTATAAGCGTTACTAAACAAATCGAAATAACGCATTACTAACGCGTAAAACTCATAGCATGTTAACAAAATGGCCGCGCCGCAGCATGCAAACAAAATGGCCGTCGACTTTGACACGAGCACAATGGTCGGACACGCCGATAGCCGCCCGTTGCAAATTGCGATAACGCGTATAAACAATGAGCCCGAGTATCGACAATTTTCGCACTGATGTTTGGAAGACTGAAGTAATTTTAGCTCAACGACCGCTTCTGTGCTGTGTAGTCCGCTAATGGCTATGCATTCGTTGCTTTTATGTGCGAGGCTACAGCTCCATCTGAAATATGTAGTCTAACATTAAAATGATAGCGTTAGTTGTGTGCCTTTGTTATAATCTTTTTCTATTAGGATTTGGATTGTATGTAGGGTATTACGATTATGGAGACATTTTGGCATGTATAATATGGTTATAGTCCACATCTATTTAGGACAGAAATGGAAATAAAATATGTTTTTTTGCATGTTTGCATTTTTTATGCGTTAATATAAAGCTGATTGACCTTATGTTCAAAGCTGTTACATGTTTCGTACTATTGTTTCTGTCTAGAATTTTGAAGAACAAACCGATAAGTGTTATTTTTATATCAGGCATTTGCTATTATAAATAAGCACAAAAATTACTTTGGCCTGTTTAAAGCGTTAGTTAGACAACAAACGTTAGTTTGACTCTCCCCCCCACACGAAACGCATCCGACTCTTAGGGTCGTGGTTAAAACTAGGTAATAGTTTTGGCGTATTAAACCGTTAATTTTTTTTTCACCTCAAGACATTTTTACGTAATCTATATTTCCTCGCGACCCAAAGCCATGCATCATTTTATAATATGCCCAAATATGTCACGTTTCGTATTGTCTTTGTCTTGCCACATGACAGCCTTTGTCGGGCCCCTTGCGCCTCTGCCATCACGTGCACGAGCTACATATAGGAAACGTGATGTATGTCAAGTGTAGTATTAGTTACTGAATAAATAATCGCGTGGTAGAGTAGACGTGACCTCCCCGGGGGCGCCCCGAACTTGGCCACAAATGTTTCAGCTTTGTTCCGATGTTAACCGATATTGACACTTATTACTGTCACTGGATACGCGGGAAATTAATAAACCGGGTTGCTTAATGGAATATTCCATTACTCCAAGCTATGTTCATTATATCGTCTTTTGTTTCTGCTGGTTATGCATTCATAAGTATATTTACATTTAAAGAAGCTGCCACAGATCGAACCACAAACACTCTTAATGTAGATCACTTAACGCTACGTAAATCCCAGCCATATAATATCTCCTACCTATTTGGGCCTGTTTTCGCTGTGGATATTGCGAAATCCATAGACTGAAATCTCGGGCTTTTTAATCTACTCATAATTTTATATTATATACTAATACGTTAGTGTTCGGTCCAAAAAATGGATAATTTTGGTCATACTGACTGTACTCCATACCATAAAATTTCTAACAAGCTTCTGACGGGCTTGTTGGTTTAATTATTATTATTACCATTAAACCAATGTAATCAACGGGTCGCGGATTCGATCCCCACCGGGTCTAACATATTTTAACTCAATTTATAACTGTTCTGAATTTATCGGACTTCGTCTGGTAATCTGGATATTAAATGTCACGAACTACCGTTCACAGATAAAAAAGTCGTCAAGTAGTGTCATTTCGGCTCTAGTCTATGGACTTCCGAATATCCACAAATTATGTAGATACCGCATCTTGTTTAGATGTTATATGTCTGGGGCGTTTTTCCTACCATCACGTGAACCTCGTGCTCGTCTGTCTTCCTCTAACATTAAAATATTTGTACTACACGAATTCAATTACACACAAATGAAAAATGTTGTTCGAAAGCACATACAATGTAGACATTTTTCACAAGTCAACGGAACAAATTTATTTATAATTAAAGTGAATTCAAACATTGATTGATTTACGATCGGCTGAATTTCAACCAATTAACTCTTTTGTCTGTAAATACATACAATACTCGTGAATACTTGATCGATGAGAAAATTCGATTTTTAATGTCATACTCATTAAATGTTAAATTAATGAATAGGCTGTGTGCAGACTCAAAGGAAAATACGATATATATCACAACATACTGTCTATAGTTTACGCCGAGTAGTACACATTTAAATAAAACACTTAAACGGTTTAAAACGCGATATATTAGTTAAACTTATTTGAAAATGATTTTTAACCTCGGCCCGACGTTTCGGATGCTTTGCAGCAGCCGTGGTCAGGCGGGGGGGCTCAATCATTTTCAAAAAAGTTTAACTAATATATCGCGTTTTAACCCGTTAAGTGTTTTATTTAAATATTACAACATATCGGAATTTGCGTCCCATCATTTAATCGTAGAATTATTACCTATAGTCCTCTGTACATAAAACACTGTAAAAACAACTATGTTTTAAATTCACCTATTCAGGCAATGTGTAAATTGTACAATTGGGTTTTTAAATTGGATCGATTAGATTTATTCGTCAACTTAAATATTCAAGAAAAAGTTTTAGAAATTATACCATCCCTAAATTTTAAATAGTTGTTTTTTAGATACTGTCTATAGTTTACGTGAGTAGTACACATTTAAATAAAACACTTTAACGGTTTAAAACGCGATATATTAGTTAAACTTATTTGAAAATGATTTTTAACTTCGGCCCGACGTTTCGGATGCTTTGCAGCAGCAGTGGTCACGGGTCTCCCCGTTAAAAGTTAAAAAATCATTTTCAAATAAGTTTAACTAATATATCGCGTTTTAAACCGTTAAAGTGTTTTTTTTTTATCTTTATTTAATATACATATTAAGTTAAGTTGTGCATACCTTTAAGACAGATACATAAGTAGTAATAATAATTAATAGAAATAGAACTTTAAGTTTAATTATGTAGGTAGTTTGTAAGTAGCCTTGTATAGATAAATAAATAAATATTTTCGATTAGTTGTAGCTCGCGTTATTGCCTTGTGCTATGTGTAATATGTATGGATATTAATCAGATAATTTCGTGGTACTTTTTTTACAAAACAATTTCAACGGGTTTAAACTTAGTTAATAATAACTACGACTTGAAATTTTGCAATTTAACATGCCAATTCATACATTTAAATAATAATCGAATTCGATGTCGTTGAGTAGTTTTATTTAAACTTTACGTATGCTTACTTTTCTATATAAATGTTAATTTAAATAAAATACTTTTAACAGTTCAAATGAAAAATTGATTAAAACTTTATTGAGATAAGTTATTATCTTGTTTCAAACCGTTAAATGTGTTTTATGTAAATATCTATTAGGTACTCGCGTAGATTTCAGACAAAGTTTTTTTTTTAAATCAGCTGCTATACTTTGCGTTACAAATAGTACTGTAGTAGTCTGTCTATATGGCCGTATTTTAAATAACGTCAAACCGTACACTCAAACGGCCCAACCTCGTTTGCGCGTCAGCTTATAATCGTAACAAATGAAGTCTTTAATGAACATTGACAGGAATAATCCCGCCATTTTTTAATATGTGAAATGGTCCCCATTTTTATCCCTCGAACCGGACAGCGGCGGACTAAAAGCGAAAACTTTCATAATTAATGAAGTGAAATCATGCGATACTGTGTGGAAGACCGCGTGATATCCGGGGAAATTATTACCAGAATAAAGTTTTCAAATTATTCAGCGCTATTTCGATTAATGTTTCCGATGGTCTTTTATCGACGAATATGATAACGCCATTTACGCCGTGTTAATAAGGTGGTTTGGACGTGAAATTCATTTTCATTTTGACATGATGAAATAAACTACCCACTAAATACAACTTTTTTATTATTTCTTGATCCCTGTAATTCAGGTTGCCTGGAAGTTTTTGTAGTACGTATCATCTATACTAATATGTAAAGCCCGAAGAGTTCGTTTGTTTCGCGCTAATCTCAGGCACTACTGGTTCGAATTAAAAAAATCATCTTTGTGTTGGTTAGAGCATTTAGGAAAGGTGGTTAGGCTGCTGCAAAGCATCCGAAACGTCGGGCCGTGGTTTCTAAAATAGTTAAAGAAATATATATTGCATTTTAAACCGTTAAAGTGTTTTATTTATACGTGTACTACTCGCGTAAACTACAGACAGTACTTAAATAACTTGCTTCTTATTCAAGTACCTGCAAGATACAATTTCTAGTTTTCTGAAAACAACCTTTTTTTTCAGCTATGCAATAATAGAGATTATAGCTTATAAGCTGCTACTCCATAATGCATTCTCTTAAGTACGTCTGGGTACTGTCAGGCAAGTCTGAGGGCTTTTCGAGTGAGAAAAATATTCTCATGCATAAAAATACCTTTGGCTTTGCATTTCTTGCTAAGGCATACTTTTCTTACGATCTTTAATAGACCAACTACTTAACGGACGTTTACTTAATTCAACTTTCTTTATTGTACATATTCCTAGTACTTTTTTATACGTTTGCTTGCCGTGATATCTTTGTCAGACTCACGTATCCAAACATGACAAACAAGTGAAAAACGCGGTTATTGCTTAAAACCTTAAAAAAGATACTCTTCGCGTTTATAAATACACAAGTTTAACACACAGAATAATAAATAAAAGTTTTTAATTAAACCACAGATTATATTATTGGTATCGTGCTTGTCTATATTATTAAGCCGTAGAGTTTGTTTATTTAAGCGTGCTAATTTCAGAAACTACTGGTTCGATTTGAAAAATCTTTTTCTTTGCTTTGGTTAGAGCATTTATCTAGGAAGGCGTTAGACATCATGCTGCAATAAGGGCGAAGATACAGTGGGATATGTGGAAGAAACGGGGGAAATTATTTAACTTTAAGGGATTGGTTCAATAATTAAAATGATTGTAAAAGTGAAAGCCCGTTTCCCCCTCGTGGGGCATGGGACGAACACATTTCTGTGTCCGTTCCACTGACCCGTTCTTTTAACGGTCACGTACTTGATCAGATTTCTGTGCCCTGCCCGACCGAAACAATTTTATGTTTCCCTGGGATTCGAACCCAGTACTTCTCGCGCTTAACACAATGCTAGGCAATACGTTTAACCATTTGGCTACAGAGGCGGTTAAAATGATTGTAGATACCCGAAAAATATTTAAAAATATGTAAGAATGACTCCTCTTTAAATAATATAAAAATAAGTCCATGACAGTATATACTGTCAGGACGTTTATTTGAGCTACTCGTTATCTATCTTTTCGTCGTCGGTAACGGCTATAATTTATTAAGAGGTGGTTTCCGAATAAAATTTTGATGTCCTAAATAACTATTCTTCGCGGACGAAGTCGTTGGCACAGCTAGTATTAATGAAGCGGAAGAACTTTTATATCCGTTATGTTTATTGGCTCAAAGCGTTTATTCATACTAGTGGTAATCTACACTTCTATAAGTATAGATATATATTTGCCACGGTATCGCATCGTCCCTGAGTTTGTCTTAGAGTTGCAGCCCTCGTATCGGACGACGCCGATAATCCAATAGTAGTTGTGTAGTTGCGTCTTTGCTCAACAATAACCAGAAATCCTGACCAAGATTGCGGTCGAAAGTTAGCCATAAGTTAACTAACTTTAGGAGATCTCGAAGCCACAAATTATTCGGCAAGCTTGGCCCAGTTGCATTTATAAGTATTGATCTTCAAACTGTATCTGTTGGTTCTGGAACTGAGCTTTCGGTTTTGCTATATTTTATGAAAGGTGAAAGGAAAAAAAAAAAAAAAAAAAAAAAAAAAAAAAAAAAAAAAAAAAAAAAAAAAAAAAACCCCCCGACAACAAAAACCCAAAAAAAACCCAAAAAAAAAAAAAAACCCAACCCACACCCCTAACCCCCAAAAACCCAAAGGCTTTCTATGAGATCGCATTAATTTTCGGCTCAAAATTAAACAACATATTACTGCAATCCAATTTTTGAGTTCTTGGTGGAACAATTTTTGTGTTGAATATTATATCGTCTGTAATGTCCGCGAGACGTACACATTAAAATAAAACACTTTTAACGGTTTAAAATGCGAAAGGTATTGGTTAACTTATTTACAATTTTATTCGAGGACACGTGGCCCTCTGTGGCCGTAGTTAAAATAATTTATAATAAGTTAACTGTTTCAAGTTTAGATTAAAATTTTTAATTTAAATATATACTTAATTTTTCAAACTAACTTACAATAATTTATTTACAAAATACACTTCTTGTTTAGTGTTATAAGCAAATATCAATTAGAAAGATAAGTGTTGCTTCTATTATTGCCATCACAGATAAATCGGATGAAAGACGCAGGGCGGTTTATGCGAAAAAGCATATCTCATTCTTGGTATGCCCGCGGGTTAGAAGGGGACCTCCCAGAAAACTGCGCCATACGGAGAAAAACACGATTCGATGAGATTTCGAGGATACGAAACGCATTTAGTGTTTTAGAAGCTTTTAAAGTGGACCCATGTAGGGTATACACTAGAAATGTCTTTAAAAGTAAATTCATTTCACTTTTTACTTGAATTTTTATTTGAAGCTATTATTATTAAAACTTAAAGGAATGTTTTATAGGTACATTCAAATTAATAACATAAAAAATGTGCGTTCTTGTAAACGATTTCCAAGAACAAACATTTTTAAAATCCACTGCCCTACAAAAACATACGTTGACATAATTTAAAAATCGAAAATAAATTGAAAATATTTTCGACTCGGGCAGGACTTGAACCGGCATCGTCAGCGTTCCGTGCTGTTGCTCTACCAATTGAGCTACCGAGTCATATAGTGCCTTCATGTGCAGTAACATGTAAAAAATATTAAATTTTCTACGTCGACATGCTCTAAAAAAGCATCTAGAATAAAATAGAATAGAGTAGAATACGTTTATCAAAAGTAAATAAAATAATATTTTTTATTAAATTAAATACACAAAATATGTGCCTCTGGAATGGAAGCTACTTTGATAATACGTTACCGAGCTACTCTGCTTTCCAAACCTACCCTACTCGTCCTACGTTTTTAAGAACTGGTCGTAATATAACAGACCGTACCGTTTAAAACAAATCCTATTAATTCATTCAAATAAAAACTTTAACGGATTAAAACGTGATATATATTAGTTAAACTTATTTGAAAACTATTTTAACCACAGCCCGACGTTTCGGATGCTTTGCAGCACAGCCTTGGTCACGTGGAGACCGTGACAAATAAGTTTAACTAATATAAATCGCGTTTTGAACTGTTAATGTTTTTTTAAATGGTGTTTATTTACTTAACTCGCGCTGATAACGAATCGATGTTATCAACAACGGAAGTAGGCTTAGAAGATATAAGCCGCTATAAAAGTGGGCTCAGCAACGAGATGGACCAATTTGGCGTATTTAACTGCTATCGTCGGGAGATAGCGCCCCGGGAATTATTAGTCTAACAAAATTGCTGGTGATTTTTCTCATCTAAAGTTATTTACGCGATTGTATCGCAAAACGTGAAACGTCCTAATGAATTCACTTCGCGCTGTGTCGTCATTTGTTTTTGTTTATTTTCCTCTCCTAAATTTTCGTCTATCCCTCTTATTCTCTTTTTACGATGTATTAGAGTTAAGAGATGTTTATGTTATAATAAAGATGGACAGACAAACATGGGGTCCATTTGATAGAAGATGATATACCCCAGTCACATAACGTTTACCCTGGATGCGCTTTCGTCCTGTTTTGGCTTTGGATATTCGGAAATCTACAGAGTGTAACCGAAACGCGATCGACAGCTTTTTCATCTGCGAACGGATATTCCTATAACTATTAATACCCAGTTTTTCAGAGCAGTATATTATGCTTCAGAGGATTTAAAAACTATGAGAAAAACGTTGAACCCAATGGGAATCGAACTCACAACCCAGTCTATATTTACGCGATATAACTTTAAATAAAACACTTTAACGGTTTAAAACGCGATATATTAGTTAATTTACATTCACAAGCCTGTCACAATATTTAGTAACTAGCTGAGCCAGCGACTTCGTTCGCGTAGAATAGTTATTTCGGGGATCCAAATTCGTTTTTACCTACGACGTCGGTCGGGTCCCTTCCCGTCGTTCTTGCAAGATAATCTTAAGGGATAGACATATAGCGTCGCGGACTTTTTTTAGATCATTTAAAGAGGAATCATTCTGCCATACACATTTTTTGGGTATATAGAACCGTTTTATCATCGTACGCCTAGGAAACCCATAATTATGAATGATTTTCCCAATTTTCTTCACATATCTCGCTGTATCTTCGCTTGTATTAGTCACAGGGCAATGTTTTATAGCCTATAGCCTTCCTCGATAAATGCTTTAACCAACACAAAAGAATGAATGAATGAAGGAAAGAATTTTTCAATTCGACCCCGTAATTCCTGAGATTAGCGCGTTCAAACAAACAAACAAACAAACAAACTCTTCAGTTTTATATATTAGTATAGATATAGATTCTTGGCTAGATTTTTTAGTGCTATGTATAGTTATTAATCATAGGGGGCGTAGATTCGACTCCCACTTGGTCAAACATATTTCTAGAAACCAATGATAATTTTTCTGAAACATCCGAAGATCTAAATAATTAATGAAGAAATGAAGAAAACGAATGCATCGAAGCTCTTTGAAAACTAACGCCAATACCATTAAAATGTCGTTGAAAACAAACATATTGTACAATGAAGGAGTGGCGAATGGGTGTTGGCCAGTCATTGAACCCGACATAATGACATATAGTTTACTTACTGACAGTGGCGAAATTTAATTTCTGAAAAATAGTTTTAACGTCGCATATCATTGTTTTTCGGGCCTTTCGGCCACGTGAGCGAGAAGAGGTTCTCGACATTTCGCCATCACAGTGGACCTCGATTGCTCGAAGAATTGAATCTTACGTCGTCCGAACAGCCCGAAAAATAATGATATGCTCAATGCGATGGCCATGAAAGCCCTACAAAATTTAGTTTTAACATAGACGCACTAACGTACGCATAATATAACAACGCATTATACTTTAGTATTAATTTAAAAAATTTATAAGGGGGCATAATATTACTAATAATAAATATGTACAGAAGTTAAAAATATGTTTCTTCATGTTTTATAAAAATGTTTTCCATATGCATGAAGTTTTAAGCTTTTGCATTACTAATATAATGCATATGCTCTGGCGCAGGTTTTTAATTATCAGCCTCGTTGTTAGTAGGACATAAATGAAGAGTTATAAGAATAATTAGTAATTAAAAAACTACGAGTGACGTCCAATTTATAATTGTTTTAAAAATCTTTTCCCAACTGTATGTTCAATAGACTGTGGTGTAAGCTTTAGTATTTAAGTTCTAATTAAAAATTACGAAGAGCCGTACATGGCTTTGTAGATCAAACGTTCGTATTTAATTAAAGCGTCCAGCTATTTCATTTATCGTACGAAATGTCATTAGAACTTCAAAAATGTAACATGAAGCGAAGCTCTGTAACATATCGCACTAGAAAACAAAAGGTTTAGTAAAAAAATTTAAAAGTTTGCCTTTTTATATAAAATAGGCATGGATTGAAAACCTATTTCATATAAAGACAATATATTTTTTATTTATTTGTATAAAAAATATGACATGTATTTTTAATTTAAAAGTAATTATATACTGTATAGTTTACGGGAGCACTACAGTCGTGGCCACGGCTTTTGCGAAAATTACTGGGTCTACTCGTGACCACGGCTGTGGAAAAGCATCTCAAACGACGGGCCGTAGTTACAGTAATTTTCAAATAAGTTTAACTAATATATATCGCGTTTTGAACCGTTAAAGTGTATTATTTAATTTAAAAATAATCTTATTATAACGGCATAGAGCAACAGAGTTTCTTGGGTAGTAATTTTTTTGATCACATTTCTTAAAATTCTCTTAAATCGTTATTATTGCAAAAAAGCATGATAGCACCAAGTGAAGACTAGAAGTGCTATAAAACGAAAATGAAATAAATATTTGCCTCACAATGCCTTGTATAGAGGTCGCAGCCTGTTTCTGGCTCGTTCTTTCCGTTCTCTAATGAAGAACTTCCGACGCTAGAGGGCGCGTCGCTATGCACTTTAATTGTCAGTCTCGGCTCGCATATCGTCATTTATTTTTCATGGGACACCATTTAAATATTCATTTGAGACGCTCGAACTGAGAAATTATTTCTAAGAAGTTGAAGGAGAGAGATTTATTATAATAATAATAAACGTAGGGAAAGCAACAATAATAAAAATGATGCCGGTTCAAGTCCTGTCCTAGTCATAAATATTATAATTTAAAATTAACGATTCCAAACGCAATCCATGTTAATCAATTAATTTTAAACCTAATGTATGTAACGAGCTGGTGTTATGTTTAGTGAGTCTGGCTATTGTCTCCGATGAGGTTGTAGTAAGATTTACCAAACTCCCCACATCACTGTCATGGTGGGCGTGAATTAGGCATTCACAACATGAGTTAAGAAAAGGTTGGGAAAGTCAAAAAATGGTAGGCACCCCTAAAGTCAAATGTAATCTACTAACGCTACTAACGCCATCTGTTAAGAGATCCCATTTAATTGGTCCATCATTAGCATACACAACAGTTTTTAAATTTAGATTCATAAACTACAAATCAAATTATTTTAAAGAAAAAAGAAACAAGAAGTATATAAGTATATATGTAATATATACTTCTTGTTTCTATATAATATATAATATGCATTTATAACATTTTTTTATATGTAAGATACATATTTTAAGACAGAAAAATACGCATATTAACAAAAGGCGTTGATACCTACTTTTGGCTTTGGATATTTGGAATATCTATTTTCAATGACGAAAAACATTACGACCATCATAAACAATACCTTAAGTGTTATGTATATACCTATATCTTATTTATGATAGAGGAAAACAGACTTGAACGCGATTCACTTGATACAAGGTGAAATATCCCAGCCGTATAACATCTGAACCAAATGTGTTGTCGACCTATTTTTTTCTGGATGTTCGGAATATCTATTCTCAATGACTCAGATTACGACCATCATCAATAGCTCTTTTGCAGTCGGTTCAAACACTGAAAACTTTATCCGACACTCAGCCAATCCTAAAGCAAAGCCATCTTGTTGACACTCCGCGAACGAGCTGTAAAGTTAAAATGTCACTAGTAATATTAATTAGGGGTGTATTGTACAAGATTTTCAACAATAACCGAGTAATTAACTGAGAAGGGATTAGAGTTGTAATCTGGGCTGACACCGTTTCACACTTAGATATGCTAATAGAAGGTGGAAATTATCAACAACTAACATTATTACAGAGAAAGTTTAGATCGATAGTCTTGTGTGGACCAATTATCCGAGACGATTAAGTGTTAGGCCCGTTACAAAGTACGGGCCAAACATTTAATAGTAAGTAAAGTTGTGCCTAGGACCGCGCGTTATTTTGGGCATCTAAATTAGTTTTTGTGAATCTCGCGATCTTTGTAAATTATAACTGTTACACACGACGTCGTCTGCGTCCAGTCGTTCTTGCAAGTTCTAAATCTAAAAAGATAGATCGCTAGTTTTATAATATTAATTATAGACATACATTTTACGTTTTAAACTGTCAAAATTACTTTACTTATCACTATACAGGTTGTTAAAAGATATCAGTCAACTTGAATTATTAGCTAACCCAATATGTCTATACATCAAACTGACGCACGACGTATTGTCTAGAATCTACGTCCAGTACGGACATTTATGTCAAAGACGGACATTAATGCGAAGTCTCAACCCGCCCTTGTCCCAGGAGGACGCCAACTATCGACATTATGCGCAAACCAAACTCGGGCAGTCAATTTGAATGTGTAGTTTTATCAGTGGAAATTCTAGCACAGATATTACTTAGATTTTTCACAGATAAACGTAGAGCATTCTCATGTCCCCAGTGGGTTGTGTTCAATGGATGACGAAATCATGGTTTTTCCTTTGTAAGAGTGCACATTTCAACACTCGAGACTATTATTTTATGTAAATTATGTAAGGCTTTCACTTCTATGTATAACTTCAAAAGTTCAACATAAAAACTGTTTTATACCTACCTTTTTTATGATAAAAAGTACAGACAAACATAGAGCTCATTTGTTGGATATACCCATATAGCATCTAAACAAGATGCACTGTCATCGTATATCAGCTTTGGACTTTTTTATTTATTTATTGGATAAAAGCTGTCGACATTTTATCACAAGATATTTAGCTTAAACTTAAAATATGCGAAAAAAAACAAAATTGTGTAAAACACTTGACAGGCAAAGACTAAGTTGTACAAGAAGGACGACATTGGAAAGGTTATTACTTTGATATACGACCATATAACTAAATTAAACTGAGAGGGCTGAAGACAACAAAGTACTGAGGACTTTTATAATATATAAGTAAGCTATATATGTATTAATAAATGTCATTGTCATTAAATGTTACACGTGGGAAATATAATATATCTCCACTTCTTTTAGAGCTTTAGAGATTATATTGACTAAAAAAGCGCCTCGGTTAACATCTTAGACTTTAGGTAGTTATAAATTAACCGTATTTTTTCGAGGTTTCAAACGGTTACTAGTATTGTTAAATCCGTAACGCGTAATCTACAGACATTAATTAAAGGATGTTTGTTTTTATGATTGATTTCTTTTGTAAAAAAAATTAAGGAGTTTATTAAAGTGTGAAGTGGTTGGTATTGGCTGTGGGTTAAAAAAAACCGATTTGGGCTATTGAATGTCTTTTCCTTATATGCACATGCCTATCTCACATCAAGTAAACTTTATGTCCTAAAAACATCGTACTTTGATTTTGCGTCTTAATAACCATTATTAGTCAGATACGATCTATACCACAAGTTGTAACAAGAAAGCGTAGAGCTAACACAGTTACATAGCAAGTACTCAAACTTACACTCATTCACAATTAGGTTAAACTCGCTTAACTAACAAACGAGCACCTTAACTAACTGCTTTATCAATAAATCACTTTGATGTTTATTAGATCCTTATGTATTATTTTAAGTTATGTTTATTATAAGTGAAAAAGTATAGTCTTATAGATTTCATTTCGAATTTTATGGACGCTTATACATAGAAGACATTATCAAATCTAAATAAATCATTTATTCGACACACACAGAAATACAAGAATAACATAAAAATACAATAAACAACATTATGTGGAGAGACACCACTCAGCCTCTACTGTAAATAGGCACAAAGCCGATTTTCAGACAGCAAATACTTGATCAGACTGCTGATCTACTTTAATTGCCCGGAATTCGAATCTAGGAGCTCTCAAGCTTTACGCAATATGTTTAACCGCTGAGCTACGAGGCGGTTACAGTTATTTGTTTAACCATAAATTAAAAACAGTAATAGTGATAATAATAAAATTAATTATTGCACAAACATAAGAACATAGACATTTAGAATTACAAAGACAAAATAAGATATTTTGTGCAAAGGCGGTCTTATCGCTTATGGCGATTTCTTCCAGGCGGCCTTTGCATGTAGATATAAAGTAACATACTTTCCTCTGCATTGTTCGTAATAATAAAGTTAAACCAGCTAAAATTCTGACATCACGCTTTCCATATTCAACAATGTTGTACAAACGAAAAACTTACAATGTTCCGGACAAAGGAACTCATAAATAATTTATAAAAACAAACATTGTATTTTCGTATAATTTAAATCGGAAATAATAATTATGTATGTACGTATTAGGGGATTGAAATTCTCTTTACATTTCCATGTATTCGTGTAACTCATAGTTAAAGGACGTTGCGTTTATATTCTTGACAGTTATACAAATTACAATTTTCCTTATTTAACGCTTACTCAATTTATTTTTCCACTATTGTTGCTAAGGTTGCTGGGTAAGAACTTTCTTGGAAGGAAAAATCAATCTCAAAAACCACTGGTTTGAATTGAAACATAATTTTTGTTGGTTAGAACATTTATCGAGGAATAAGAAACAGTGGGAGATTCATCTTTGTACGTGCCCGTTACGTGCGCTGCGAAAAAGGTTCACGATACGCAAATAAATATGTATGACAGAATGATACCTCTTTAAATGATCTAAAAATCTATCTTTTAAGATTACCTCGCAATAACGACGTCGTGTATAAGTCGCTGGCATAGCTCGTTTAATATTACATTTTAAACACATTGGTCTGGCAACCAGGGCAATACTAAGTGATAGAAGCAAGAAATTATGAAAAGGATATTGAGTTGTTTGAATTGGCCAGCAAACGGCGATCCGTCACTGTCAAACGTCAGCGCTATCAAGAAGACAAGTCGGTATTGGGAGATTTTATCTCTAATCCATTCGGCCCTCAATAGACGCCGATAATTCCCCGTTAAACCTTAAAGAAAGCAAAAGTTAATTTAATAAGTTATAATGAAACTGTTTTAACGCTTTAAAACGCGAAATATAACTGAATACTTATATGAGATTCTTTTTTTTTACGTGCATATATTGGCATTACATAAAGGAAACGACCCGTTGATTATTAGCAAATTATTTTATTTAAACATGTTAATTATACGTATAATAATATCGTTTTTATTTTGTTACTTCATTTAAGAATATTTATTTCTTTTATTACTGTCTTAAATACATCGAGACAAGAATATCAGACGAAAGTTAAGAGACAAATAGTAAAGTGCACAGATAAAGCCACAAAGTGCATTTATGCAATGGAAACGATGCGGGCGTCCTTAGTCCTTGCTTTTTACTAAGAACGACGTAGTTTTTTTGCTAAGACGGGAAACAATCAGATTTACATTATAAGACTTGAGTATTGTCTGTAGTTTACGCGAGCGGCACGAATAGGATATAATTTTAACGGTTTAGAACAGAAAAAACACCGGAATGCATCTCACTGCTGTACAGAACGTCAACTTGTAGTAATTTTTAAGTGTTAATTTATAATTTATTATAAGTGTTTTATGTAATAATAGCTATGCAGTTCGCGTTAAGAAAAATTATGTAAAACATAAATAAAAAGCACAAATAATCTCCATTCCTAGATTACCATTAAGTATAATTCTTTTTTAACTTGCAAATGGTTTACATAAATCTAAAAAAGAAAAAGAATTCAAATGCTTAAATTATGATGACGGTATACTTAGATCGCAAGGTTGATCAAACTGTTTTTATAGCCGTAGAGAACAAAACAAAAAGCGCCATCTTGGTTTCCTCATCCCATACATAAAACGATCGCCTACACTAATATTTTAAATTTGAAGAGTTCCGGTTTGTTTGTTTCAAATGCGCTAATCTCTGAAGCTACTGGTTTGAATAAAAAAAAACTTGTTGAGAGGTTTTAGCCTGCAACCAATAGAAAGGAAGAAACGGTGTAAAATGTCAAAGCGGGGAATCTTTGAAACGGGGGATCTTTGACAAAACTGTTCAAAAAATATGGTTAAATGAAAGGGACAATTTTTCCTTTTTAAATGAACTACTAAGGACCGTTTTTATGGCTAAATTCAAATTTAAGTAAAATTTACTACCAAGCTACAGCGAATTATTTGTTGTTGTATCAATATTCCACGCGGACGAAGTCGTGGGCAGAGTTAGTAATTTATAAACTCATAACCATATATCAAAAGAACAATGCTATCTCTTCCCGGGCACAAACAATACCCCACAGATTATCGGAAATGACTTATCTTCGTTTCCTCTTGACTATCCACGTAAAACGGATAAGCGCAGATGTTACGACCGTAATCGACGAACTTTCGCCGCTAGATTTTTGATATTTATATTTGCTCTGTTTATTTGGGGAATATTTACAATAGGTCAACAGGGTATGGGGCTAAAACATTATATTACCCACAGTCGGTCAGATAATTAAACAATCGTAAGCGCTGTTCGACCAAATGATTGCAGAATTTTTAGAAGAGATATAAGAACGATATCTAAGATAATTATTAAAATAAACGCTTATGAAACTATACTATCCGGGAATAAGTACTTTTAGAATGATTTCTAAATTAGGTTCTTTTATCTAAAAGTCTAAAAGAGAATTTTTTTATTTTCAGATGTGTAAATATTTTTGATAATAGGTATATTTATTTATAAAATTTAATAATTATAATTATGAATGCAAGACAATATAAAATACGTTACGTTTATTTACTTATTGTATCTTTGTTTTTTACCAAGACTTGTTGCAAGCTGTTGCATTTTAAAACCCGAGCCATAGACAAAACTTGTCAAAGCCCTGCAATATTTGTTGCGCGACGAACCTTGGAAATTTTAAAATTCCTACAGTACTTTTGTTCACGTACGTCAAACTTTGTTACAATAAAAGCGCAACAAAACGCAAGCAAGAGAAAAGAAAATTCCGCCCGCGCTTTTAATTATTCAGCAAAGTATACACTCTATGTACTTAGCGTAAGACAATAAGGAAAGAAAATTGCCGCTTGAATGTTCTTTGGCGACTGACAAAGGCACGACTGGAAGCTACGGAGTATGAAGAAAGGCTTAGACCTGACCGAACCACCAGACTTCTCCACAGTCGCACTTTTTAGGGGTCCGTCTAACACAGCAAGAAAGATTTCTGAATGGCTTTTGACTCGGTGCATTGCGTTAACTGAAAGAGTTCTTGGTTCCGAATTCCAGGAAGACACATTGATAAGTTCGGTCAAGCTGGGTACAGAAGTCTCATGTTACTCTGAACTTTAAAATTAGACATTGAAGCACACCGTAAATGTGTACTTACCCTATGTAAGTTCGTAGGGCCCACGAATGGATGTATTGGAGAAATTGAGATTCTGAGACTATTTTTCTTGAATTTGCTTATAAATCATAAGTCTCAAAATCAAAGAATCGAATAATCAAAAAAATATCAGTCTTGAGACATTTGTTTTAACTTAGCTGAGTGGACACCATTTCTGAGCTTATTGTATTTTTTATTATATTATTATATTATATTATATTATATATTTAGTAGTTATCTGTAATTCTTATTATATTTGTTAAATGTCTTATGTTGTTACTGAATAAACGTATTTCTATTCTATTCTAAATGTAACAACTAAAGGAACCTTTCAAAAACCCAACCCGCCAAAAAATGTTGTCTCAATTCCAACAACACAAACAAGATACCACAAAACTGTCTCTCCATCTTGATACAAGAATTTATAAGGATTCAATTCAATTAAAAACTTCCCAAAACGGATAGGGAAATGAAACTTTGGATAAACTCTTTATTCCTTAGAAGCTTGTGGAATTTGTGATCGCTACCATTTGTAACTGGACTTCAAACACGTCATTCGAACAATTGATTGGGGCTGGTAGGCATTCGCTGAGGCATTGTCCGAAGACTCGGCAGGATTCAAGGAAAGGTTCGTGAAGGAACTCTTTTGTGTCTGCGATCAATTTGCCAAATGATATCGACCGTAAACTTCGAAACTTATATTGTCAATCGGTTCGAGCATTAACTTGCTAAAAGCCTTCTCGACCATCAAAGATACAATAGCATATGAAACATTTCTACCTTTCCAATTCTACTTCTGACGAGGAGGAGCGATGCATAGCGTTGCGTTTGCTGTTTTCTACCCTCGATGGCGCGAGAGGTGCATGTATCAATAGGTTGAGAAAATGACGTTGACGTGTAGGACTCAGTAGCTCATCATTAGAGCAATAGCACGGAACGATCTGTATGCCGATTCAACTACTGTCCGTGTCTTATTTTTTTCCATCTAAAACCGATTTTGAATCTACCCTCATGTAATTAGTTTTTACATTTTGATAATGATATAACAATGTTCTGCGTTTTCTTTTATTATCTAATGGTGTTAGAAATAAAACATGTTATTAAATATTGTCTATAGTTTACGCGAGTAGTACACATTTCACGGTCACGGGGAGACTTCTCCCCGTGACCACGGCTGCTGCAAAGCATCCGAAACGTCGGGCCGAAGTTAAAAATAATTTTCAAATAAGTTTAACTAATATATCGCGTTTTAAACCGTTAAAGTGTTTTATTTAAAAAACATGTTATTTTCAATAATCATATCCGTTTTAACCGTGACTGTATAAAATGGAGGTAATAGAGATACATACTTTTCGAAGTATACTGAAGCAAAACTCTTAACGATTTAAGACGATAAACCTTTCATTTCCTACGCGAAATCCCCTTAATCCGATTACTTTATGTATTTTGCAAGATTCCAGCAAAAATTTAAAAAGCAAAACCGTCAGACTGTGGCGGATATTTGCAAAGCGGTTACTCTCAACATATTATATTTTCACGAAAACACACGGAAAGGTTTCAAGGAACAGCTTATATTGTTGAAGTATTTCTTGAATAAATGTACTTATGTATAATTTAACCTATCTATTCGAATTTTAGAAAGTGGAAATATTTAATTGTTTGCTCTGAAACTACTCGGCCGATTTGAAATATTGTTTTACTTAAAAAGGTACACTATTTATAAATCCATACTAGGACTCCAATTATTTAAACCAAGGTGTGCAAAATTAAAAAAAATAGTGTCAGTTCATGCGCTCAAAAAACTGTCGATGAGTCGATGTCGATTTGCACTACGTATTATAATATATAAAAGTAAGATTTTTATGATTATTTACTATTAAAATATGTTAAATAGTTTGTCATTTTTATGTACGATACCTAGTCGTTCTTGAGTAAATAAGTTAATTTTTAATTAACATCGCTTAGTAATAAAATTCAACCTGTTGTATTATTTAAAACTGTCATTTTTTTTAAAACTATCCTACACGTTTAACTGGTCCCATGGGTGGGAGTCAGCCCTTAAAAGAATATATAGTCTTTGACTATCTAGATCCAAATACGATTGGTGGTTTGGTATGTAATTGAGGATGTAAAAAACCAACGTGAGCTTGCTACCGATAAACGCTCAAAGGATTTAAACGACAGAAATGACCCTTGTAATCCATACCAATGTACTCTCGTCGTGTGATGTTTAATTAACAGACAAAAATAAGACAAAAGTGACGCACCCGCTCATACTGCGTCCCAGTATGTCCCGCCAGGATAGGGGTAGCCAACGAAGCGTATACAACACCCGCCTGATGTTTATTCGATCCACAATAACTTTATTGTATGACTAACTTTTCGTTGTGTGTGAGCTACCATAGATAGCTTAAAATTTGTTGGCTCACATTGAACAGATAGCGTTCAGTGCTACCAATTGAGCTATCATGTCCTACACAATGTAATTTTTAATCCAATTCGCAATATGAGTTCCTTATTAAACTGATTCTCCTACCACTTCGTAACAACTTTTTTTTACAAACTTCGTAATTCTCACTCAAATGATGGCCTAACGAAACAGACAGCCATTACACAAATAGATCTTTGCTACCTATCTTAATTATATAGTAGATACTATATATAATTGCTAGTAGATAGCTTAATAACATAAAATGTCAAAACATATACCTAGAGAAATATAGTTAAAAAATAAGTTGCTTTAGTAAATTGTGCAAGGCTTTCACGGCAATCGTTGGACATATCATTGGTTGACGCCGACTAAATACTGTTCTTATTTAGTGTTTTATAAAAAAAAGTAGTTTATTCTCTATAACATTTAAAAAAAAAAACATTTAGATTTGTAAAAAAAATATTATCTTTGTGTATCCGTTCGTCGTGATTCTACAGGATGTTCAAAAGAGCTACATAACTGAGAAGAATACCCAAGAATAAATGTGTACTACACGCGTATCCTACAGACATTACTTATATTCCTACTTTAAGAATCAAACTGTAACAAATAATTATTTCTATTAAACATAGTTCTTTACTTTTTACTCTATTTCAATAATAAAAGCATACTTAACTTTGCTTACACACAATTATTTCAATCGTAGTTTAAAGATATAGATAAACAGTATCTATATCGCACGCGAGTGAAATGCTGAATATAAGACACTTCATAATATATGATGTGAAATCTCTTTTAGGCTCGATGCTAAACAATTAGAGCTATCAACATCTATTCAATATTTCAAATAAGGCAAAGCAAGCTAAATTATAACAGTTTACAGACCACACCCTAATCGCAACAATGGGAGAATTGGAGCAGGCAATTTAGACGCTTATCGTTCACTGTTAAATGTCATTTTGGTAGTCCGATACATGCATTGTGTGTACATGCTTCGCATTCTTGTCAAGCATCGATGGAATATTTCACTGGTGTAGATATAAAGGTGAAAATTAGACTGCTTGACCGCTTTCTAGAACTTTATTTCACTTATGAATATCGATTGCTATACAATGATTATTCAAGAAATTCACCTATTGCATGTCGGGTCTGCATATTTACAACTTAATTGTTATAATATAACAATAGCTTAAAAACAACAATGCATATAAAATAACAAATAGTTAACAATAATTATATCTTAGTCCTTTTAAATATAATAAAATGTTACAGAGGTAAATTTCAACAAGATATTATTTTACGACTTAAAAAACACGTTTAATGGTATAAAACGCGAAATATATAAGACAACATATTATAAACTAAAACTTGCCGCTTCGTTGTAGTCGCGGTCACGGTTAGACTCAAAATGGTAGGCGTCTTTAAGAGTAATGTCAAACTACAACGCTAGCGCCATCTATGTCGTGATTTAATCAACTTTTTAAAATCGAAGAGAGCAATTTATACATTAAGTAAAATATATAAATAATCATAAAATAAAAGTGATTTTTCTTATTTGTACAATCAAAACATTAATTAACATATACGAGTTAAAACTAGCTAAAATTACATATGTCTGTAGTTTACGCGAGTAGTACATATTTAAATAAAACACTTTAACGTTTTAAAACTCGATATATATATTAGATAAACTTATCTTCTACGGCCCGACGTTTTGAATTTCTGGTCTCCCCTTGACCACGGCTGCTGCAAACCATCCGGGCCGTAGTTAAAATAATTTTCGAATAAGTTTAACTAATATATATCGCGTTTTAAACAGTTAAAGTGTTTACTTTAAATAAGTTAAAATTACGCCGGGTCAGCTAATTTTATTAGCGTATCTTTGTTTTGATTACCCAATTCAACATCGAAAAAGCAGAACGAGAGTAAATATTATCAAACATACCTTTCAGCCAAAAAAATACTAGCGATCGGAAATTGGGCTCTGCAAAAGGGACTCCTTAAACAATGCTCCACGCTAACTCTTTGATCGCTTCCAAAAGGAATGATTGATAAGTTCACGGACGAAGAAGTCATCTAATAATAACATTGTCAGTCCATTGTCCACCAGGCTGACCCAATTACGGGCCCGATCACCACAGTCGAGCGAAATTGTTCGATCTGTCTACGGAAATTAAATTTTCTGAATACCCCCTTCGGTTCTATAGAAAGTGAGAGTGTAGGAGCATTCAAATTGGATCCCTGACATTATTCAGTGTCGTCTTCGCGTAAGGACCTTTGCAAGATTGCTTATTTGTGGTTTTTTGGTAAGAACATTGCGTTAATCGCTTGACTCCCTGGGTTCTTTTGCTAGGGAAATATACTGTCTGTAGTTTACGCGAGTTGTAAAAAATAAAACATTTTAACGGTTTAAAACGCGATATATATTAGTTAAACTTATTCGACAATTATTTTAACTACGGCCCAACGTTTCGGATGCTTCAGCGCCAATGGCCACGGGGTGATGTGATCCGACCGTTAAAGTATTTTATTTAAATATATAATTATAATTTAATATATCTTAAATATAATTTAAATAAAATAAATCAATGAAACAGTGGAAATAAAAAAAATATATTATTTTGATAGAAAAGGACAGATATGCGTACGGTTCACTTCATAGTGTGTGAAGTACCCCAGCCATATAACATCTAAACAAGGTGCGCTGGCGACTTATTTTGTCTTTGGATATTCGGAAATCATTATTAATATTTATGGCCTTTTCATCTGTGTATCCATTTAATATCCAGATTTGAAGTCCAACATGTTTCAGAAGTATAAATGAAAACATTACTTTGTTTCTAATTAGTCTGTAATGTAACTGTAATGGTCTAAAAATATGTATGTTAATATTCCTCAGACTTAATAAGGTCTAGAATGTATTAAAAAGGGCTTGGACCCGGTAGGAACTCACGATCCATTGACGATTAGTCAATTGTAACGAGTCCATGTCTAGATAGATCAACGCTATACGGCTTAAGTAAGTCAAACAGCAAGCGAGAGTAAATTCGCAGCTGCAAATTACTTGTGAACATCTTAATTACGTCCGTCCGTCCGTTTGATTGGCTCCCGCATTGTTTGAGCAACAGGACAATTGCACATGCACTCAACTATTAATATATCGCACGGGTCAATGACCTTGGCACAGTCATAGCTTAAAATAGCAGAGCTTCAGGTCGCCTGGAAGAGATCGCTGTTTATCGATAAGGCCGCCTGCTATTTATAAGCTAGTTCGTAAGCTTTTGTATTCATAAAACAAATCCTGTGGCGTTTATAAGTAATAAAGTTAAAAAAAATTAATCAAATGAGTATCTACGCCACATTTATTATTATTGTATTTAAAAATGTAAATATATTTAAACAAGACCACCTTTATAGCAAAACACGTGTTGCATTGCGAGAGCACGAGAGGTCCTGGGATCAAAATCTGAGGAAACAATAGATTATATAGGCTCCATAAAATATCCAATTCATTTGCGGGGAATTGTATTCGTATGTATAATACATTGCTAGTTGAGGTGTCAAATTTATCGATAAATAAATTTTAAAAAGTTATAAAATTTAGATAGTCTCAAAAGGCGTATTATTGTCTGAACGATATCTTTAATGACAAGACCGCCTGGCAGTAATATGAATTCCTCCTTAGGTTAATAAATTCACGATGTCTTAGTTTATAAGACATATTAAAAAAGCCGGACTGAGTTTCTTGCGTGTTCTCCTCAGTTATGTTGCTTTTTTGAACGCTCGGTAGAATCACGACAAACGGACAGTAAACAAAAAAATTTTGACGAATCTATATAATTTTTAAAAATTTAAAGAGAATAAAGTATATTTTATTTTATGATTATTTTCGTCGGTTATGGATCTGTAATCTGATCAACTTTTTACCTTACTTACGTTGTTGCGTTTCGGTTTCAGCCTATGGATTTTGCGGATATCCAAAGGGAAAATAGGTCGACAGTGCATTTTGTTTAGATGAGAGGTTGGGGTGTATGCCTGTCTGTGCTCCTCTACCATTAAAAAAAATAGTATACATTTATAAATATAGCTTAAGTTTCAATTGAAAGAATGTGAAATTATCTAGCTTATTAGCACAGTCTGTGAAGGGGCCACAGAATATCAGTGTAAGGACATCAGTCCCAACGTAGCTAAGTCGACTCCTTTTCTTAGGCAACTACCTAATTGTTTATATATAATTAGTAAATTATTATTTTTCTTGTGATTCGTTTTTAAATTATATTTATTACATTTAAAAACATTTATGTATTTTGTCGTTTTCGAAAAAACGTCTTCAATTCCTATACTAGATAGAGTAGCAGAAACTGAGTCGAAACGTGATAAATAACTTGCTTTCTTACTTATCGTAAAGTATCTCGCGGCGTCCTTTAAAAATACATTCTATAACTTGGGGAATTCATTTCTGCAGATTTACCTTCTATCACTTAGGATATGAGGATCACAAAGACTCGAAACGCTCCCCCGAAAAAGTGCTTCGTCAGGTTCGGGGATATTACAATGCTGGGGTCGCTTATATACCCTAGCGATTGTATGCTGATCATTCTTCAAATAACAAATGAGTTTTAGTATGAACCGACCCATTCATACTCTGTGGGTTTTATTTTCTTACAGCTGTCACAAATGCACTTAAATAGAAAACACTAGGCGATTACGATGATCATTTATTATTAATTTTTTTTAATAATTTTTAGAGTAAATTTTGAACGTATATTGTTTCCCGACAAGGGCCAAAGTCTTATATATTTTGTATTATATGTATAAGTTTACTTATTAAGTTAATCTTAGTTCGTAGTTTTTATTTTTACGAGCAACTTTTAAATGAATTATTTTTATTATTTAAAATGCTATACAGAATAGGAACTAATAAATATAAAAGGAAAAACGATTAATATTTGAACGAATTTTGGTCATTTTTATTGTGTCGTTTAAGTGTTGAAATATCTATTGCCTACTTTCTGTAGTTTACTCGAGTAGTACACATTTAAATAAAACACTTTATCGGTTTAAAACGCTATATATATTAGTTAAACTTATTTGAAAATTATTATTAAATCCGGCCTGACGTTTCGTATGCTTTACAGGAACCGTGGTCACGGGGAGACTAATAATCATTTTTAAATAAGTTTAACTAATATATATCGCGTTTTAAACTGTTAAAGGGTTGTATTTAAACATCTATTGCCGTCAAACTGTGCCTAAATAAAAGTTTTTAAGCATTACGAGAGGTCCCAAATAAACATAATACTATCTGTTGGGTAAAGCGCAAAAGTCAGCTACTTCACAATATATATATTATTCTAGATAACATTGAAACATCTCTCCCCAAAATGAATAATTTTCTATGTCACTTACACATTCTCCATTGTTTCTTCGCCGTAAGTCGGCTGATGTTTTAAATAAAGCCATCCTCGATAAATAATCTATCCAAAACAAAAAGGATTTTTAAATTAGAACAAGTAGTTCCTGAGATGAGCGCGTTCAAACAAACAAACTCTTCTTTATATTAGTACAGATTTGATTCATAAAGATTTATTTAACTCAACTGCCGTATTAGCGCCAACGCAAAACAAACCCAATACTGCCAAGTAAGTGAGTATAGAATTACAAACAAATATTTACGGGACGCAATTCGAAGTTCGTGAACGTAAATACGTGGCACAGAACGTTGCGTAATTATCGATTTTGGAACCCTTCGTGCTTTGCAACTTGTTCGCAAGTTTTTACCAAACTTTGAAAAGCCTATACTTTTGAGATTTAACTTTTATCAGAGAGTAACAACCGGGTTTTGGCGGTTGGTGTAATTGGTAGCAATGTACGGTTAATAATCAACGTTATTCTAGACAATTTATAATTTTTCTAAATCTGACTCCGTCTGGAAACCTAGATATCAAGTCCGAGTCTCGAACCACCACCCACATTTGAAAAAATCAAGTATAATCGCGTTTCGGCTTCAGTCTGTAGATTTTCGAATATGCGAAGCCAAAATAAGTTGTCAACACATATTGTTTATATATTGCTGGGATATTAAACGGGGGCCCCTTTTTTTTTTTTTTTTCAAAAAAAAAAAATGGCTGTATGTCCGTTCACAAGACTGATGCCACTGTCTGAAACGGCCACAAACATGTGTCTGCCTGCCGTCCTGTACAGGTCCTTCTGTCTGTGTATATATCATATTTTCACATATAACAAAAAACTGTGACTAATATTAGTAATTACAAACAATTGACAATAAAAATGTATATAGTAATCGACATAATTCATTTGATTATTGCACTAGTAAATAAAACACTTTAACGTTTTAAAACGCGATATATTAGTTGAACTTATTTAAAAATGATTTTTAACTTCTGCCCGACGTTTCGGACGCTTTGCAGCAGCCGTGGTCACGGGGAGACTTATTTAAATGTGTACTACTCGCGTAAACTAGACAGTATTTATTGTACTAGTAATTAAAAAATTCACGAAATATCCTACTAATGTTATAAACGTGAAAGTTTGTATGTGTGGATGGATGTTTGTTACTCTTTCACGCGAAAACTACTGAATGGATTTCAATTAAACATTCCAATAATATAGCTTATACATCGGAATAACACATAGGCTACAATGTATAAACATATTGCGTGAGCTGTTCAAAATATGACATAGTGTCAAGTAACTAGGAGAAACGTTAGTTACACATAATTATGTAATGTATGATATGATAAACATCATATAACATATCATTGTCTTTCGGGCTGTTCGGCCGATGTGAGCGAGAAGAGGTTCTCGACGTTTCGCAATCACGTGTGGACGGCATCATCAGCTAATTCTTCGAGCAATCGAGGAGTTAAGATCTCCTGATGATATGCTGAATGATGGCCGTGAAAGCCTTACACAAACATCATTTAGTTTAAATGCGCGATACTACGTAATGCTAATCCTGCGTAGACGAAGTCGCGGGCACCAGCTAGTCGTAAATAAATGAAAAACAATATCAGACGTACTTTAGTACAACGCTTTATGATATAGGAGACAAGCAAGTGTTTCATTTGCTGAGAGGTGAAATATATAACATCTCACAAGATGTGCTATCGATCTTTTCTGGCTTGGGATATTCCAGTGAACATATATTGTTTCTCGTCAAACAGGGATAGAAAAGCCTTGTTAAATGAAACGGACACAAAAATGTGTCTGCCTATATTTATATATAGACGGCTTTTTTGATCACATATGCAAGACTCGGTATACACAAAAATAAAATCTTCATGATAAATATTATTACGTTGGCGGATAAAATGAAAACATAAGTAGAGTTATCGTTTGACAAAATAAAGATGTAACATTATTTATTTAACCTAATAACATTTCGCTACATGTGTTTACTTAAACAATAAAATCTAAAAGTGAGCTATATTTGTCGTTCCTTTGTGCGTTGAAAAAAGTTTATCATGTTTTACAGATCAAAGACAGTTAAGTACACTTATATCATAAAAAATAATTCGCCATGTTATTATTTCAGTGACAAATAAAAGAAAAGAATAAAGATATTTATTAGTATTAAAAGAAAATGTTACGCTCACTCTCTCCCCGTGATCAGGATTGCTACAAACCATCTCAAACATCGGCGGGCTGTAATTAGAATAATTTGCAAATAAGTTTAACTAAAATATTTCTTGTTTTAAACTGTTAAAGGCATTTTATTTGAATTTGAACTTCTCGCGTAAACAACAGACTTCACTTTCACTAACAGTTGTTTGTTTCAGGTTTAATATTTTTCACGTGTTGTTGCATGGAAGGAATTGAAATAGCGCGATATATTAAGTTTAACTAATATACATCACGTTTTAAACCGTTATTGTTTTTTATTTTAACTGCTACTGATCAATGTAAAACATTTAAATTTGACGCGCAAAAACTTAACCCTTAACGACGCGACTTGACGTATACTCAAAGCGACACAAAGAAAGCGAACGAGCTCCGAGTTTTATTAAACGTTTTTCCATCAGCCATCATGTGCCAAACAGCTGCCACACGGTTTTTTACCAACTTGAACTTTTGACCCCGCACCACGATCATGTGGGAATCAGAGGTTAAACCAATCTGACACTTAGCACAGTGGACACACGAGCCAATATCGCATGGGGACAATTTAAGTTATTTCAAGTGGGTGCTACGCTTGTAGTTATAAATTAATTGGTTGGAGTTTTTTGGGAATTAAACTATATTGGTGTGCGGCGGGAATAACAGTTTTGACGCGCTGCCAGGATAATAAAATAAAAGAAAAATTCGCTTTGCCGATTCCATTGTGTGGAGGGCTATCCGGTTTTCATTTGCGGACATCCGACTTGTTTTTGTAATAAATTAGTTTTCAAATGTTGGTTTTATCGAGTCTCGAATATTGGATTCGCCACGAAAGCGTTTGTTTAACTTTTTCAACAGTTTCAAACTCCAAAGGTATTAGTTAGGTAATACGTTATTTACGAAACGTCGAGCTAAAACAAATTGTAAATAAGATAAATCATTACGCGTTGTAAACCGTTGCAATCGTTTTATTTTAAGTGTGTCAGTCGCATAAACTACAAACAATGTTTACAATTAAATACTGTCTATAGTTTACGCGAGTAGAACACATTTAAATAAAACATTTTATAAAAATATATTAATTAAACTTATTTGAAAATGATTTTTTACTTCGTCCCGACGTTTCGGAAGCTTTGCAGCAGCCGTGGTCACGGGGAGACTAAAGATGGAGGATGTCTCTGACGTCAAAGTAAAAAATTGCTACGCTAGCGCCATCTGTTCCGTCGAAGTTGGTATTTGGCGAAACTGGCCGGGTCCTTACAACCAAATACGAAACCAACCAAATGACCCGACGTTTTGGATGCTTTGCTTTAGTCACCCTCCATATATCCTCCAATAAAAAAGTTAACACACAAAATAACACTTTTAAGTGTTCATTTACATTTAAATTCGTACTACTCGCGTAAACTACACACAATACTTAATATTTCTGTTGCCGGAAGCAGTCGGCTTTCCGTTGTCTATTGTAATACTCCATCGCGCACGATTTGAATACTTAACACAATGCAATACAAAAAAAATATTGAATGTCTTATGCGCTTCTTAATGCGAAAATTAAATTTAATTAAAACAAACAAAAAAGTTATCTTAATTTTATTGCTCACTAGCTGATTTTTGCCCTATAAAGTAATTCAACTATTTTCAACGATTTGATCGTCATGAAAAGAAATGTGAACATTTTGTTTAATTTACAAGAAGAATAATTCTTTTCTACATATTTCTCGGTATCTGGAGCCGCTTTTTCAGTGCACGCGATCGATCGAGGGATCGCCCTTAAAGGAATAATTTTTCAATTTTTTTTTCAATTGTCCCACTTTTACACCGCTTTTAGTCATCGCAGCCTGATGATTTATATTATACATTTTATCAATACAAACCAAGTATGAAAACATTAATATTTTTTACATGTTATTGCTCATGAAGGCACTATATAATTTAAAAATCGAAAACAAATTGAAAGATTTTTCGACTCGGGCAGGACTCGAACCGCCATCGTCAGCGTTCCGTGCTGTTGCTCTACCAACTGGCTCGGTAGCAATTGGTAGAGCAACAGCACGGAACGATGACGATGCCGGTTCAAGTCCGGCCCGAGTCAAAAATTTTTTCAATTTATTTTCGATTTTTAAAACAAACCAAGTAGTACCTCGGAACTGTAGATTATCGCGTTCACACAAACAAATTTTGTAATATTAGTATGGATATTAAAATTTAAATAAAACACATTTAACGGTTTAAGACGCGTAATATATTAACTACGGGCGATGTTTTATATTAAGGTAATAGAGACATTAAAAAATTATTACACTCCAACTTATATTTGAAGTAATAAAACAGTATGACGTCATTAAAGAGAAGTATGTATTTATGTGTGGGGGTTATTACGGGGAGCCAAGAAGTTATGCCCCCCGGGGTCCCAAACCGTACCTAGGCAATTATGTGTGACACGACATAAAAAGAAACATTTGTTACAGCACACTATTATAATATTTCATTTTTGATATTATATTATTGTTTATTATGGTGCCATAGACACAAATATAGAAAATGTAGTGTTTTTTTCTAACTTGAGAGAAGACCACAACAAATATGGCCTACTTCAAACCATAGATACCTAGTGATGACCTTTTATAGAGTGTGATAACTAAGACTAGTAATTTTCTTAGATTCCAATAACCCCCTCCCCCATGCATGGGGCAAAGACAGTGTGTCCGTTCCACTGCTCGACTCTTTTACAGTCAAGCAGTTGAGCTAAACAATCTATTATTACCTCGGGATTCCACCACGACCTGCTTAACGCATGGCAAAACGTAACCATATCGCGAGTAAATTCAATCGTCCAATACCAAACTATTTTTTTTGCGATTGGTGTTGAGTGGTACATAAGGTCGGCAAGTTTAAACCGCTTCTAAAAAATTACATCACCCAAGCTAACACCTTAAAACAGGCACGTGAAACTTTTCATACTCGGGAAGCCATTAACCTGTCGTTATCTTAGACACGGTATAACATCGCAAACTTATCTCAACTCCGAACTAATCCAATGTCACTAAGGAAGTAAGTAAGCGTAAGTCGAGTTTCTAACGGGAACTTGATAAACCGGTGTTAGGGCTCGTTAATTGTATATGACAATATATAAATAAAAAACTTTAACGGTTTAAAACGCGATATATTAGTTAAACTTATTTGTAAACTATTTTTAACGTTTACCCGAAATTTTAGTTAATAAAGACGAGTGCAATGAGCTGCTGGTTAAGCGAGAAACCTATAAAACCTCTGTGAAACTCCTAGTAATATTACTGTTTGTATATGTTAAAAGCTTTTACGCCGCGTCGTTTCTTTAAATTCAAAACATAATCCGACTATTTCTATCCACAATTTAATTCGATAGCTTCCAGGGCCCCAAAGACATTCTTTTGAAGTAGTTGCTATTTCTGGAAGGACTCGGATTGCTTCAATTATTCCATTCTAAGCCATCGATCGCGGCGGGCGCTGTAGTAAACATCTGCATTGGATGTTTTATTAATCGTAGCCTAGTTCCTTACAAAATAGATCGCTCAATAAAATTGTAAGCGGCGTTATTCTTACGCAAGTGGGTGTTTGGTGAACTTCGCTGTCCTTATAGAATGACGCAATTAATATTAAATACTGTCTATAGTTTACGCGAGTAGTACACATTTAAATAAAACACTTTAACGGTTTAAAACGCGATATATTAGTTAAACTTATTTGAAAATGATTTTTAACTTCGGCCCGACGTTTAACTAATATATCGCGTTTTAAACCGTTAAAGTGTTTTATTTAAATGTGTACTACTCGCGTAAACTATAGACAGTATTTAAGTCAGCATAACGTTACACTTGTGTCACAACACTGATTTTCAGTGGCCCATGGCACCACCGCTGCTAGAGCTAACCTTCAATAACAACTTATGCGATAAAGAAAATCTAGTAAAGACTAGATTTTCTTTATCGCATAAGTTAAAGTTAAAGAACTGACACATATAAAACATTAAATGTAACTTGATATTAAAAATGCGACACTAGCGACACGCTATGTATATTAGTAACCTCAAGAATGTAGGTAAAAATATAATATATACAATGAGTCTTTACTTCTAAAATACTTACTGATAGAAGTAGATAGGTAGGTAGTACTCCTAGAAAACTTAGGGCGATGGTCAAATCTACTCGAGGCAAATAATTACCTGGAAAAAGACAACGTTGCCTTTAGAACAAAGAATGATAAGAGGTTGATTAGTGTACATTACAATCATAGATAACACTATTAAATAAAACACTTTTAACGGTTCAAAACGCGAAATTTATTAGTTAAACTTATTTACAAATTATTTGAGGGAGGTCTGCCGTATCGTATGTTTTGCGGGCCTTTAGCGTTTTAAACGCCTTTAGTGCCATGTGCAAATTATTTACCACGTCGATTGGTAAAACGGTTCGACGGTTTAAAACGCAAAATGTATTAGATAAACTTATTTGCAATTACTTTCACCACAGAAGCCGAAATGTGGAATCGTAGTAAAAAATTTAAATAAGTTTGAGTAATAAATTTCGCGTTTTAAACAGTTAAAAGTGTTTTACTTAAATGTGTACTCCTCGCGTAAACTACAGACAGTATTTGAACTACTGTAATCTGGAAGTAGGTCGTACATACTCGAATAGAACTTGTTAATTCAAAAATCGAATACAGAAAAATAAATGTACCATCCAAAAAGTTTTCTGTAGAGAGTTTAAATTGTATGAAAGTATTTTCACTTAGTCTTTTAGCAAGGAACCGGTAAATCCGGGGTCTTTTTCAGCGGAAAATGAAAAGAAATAAAAGGAGCTATTTAATTAAAGTCATGAAAATCAGCTTTTGAATCGCGGAAACCCTATTTCAAGAGTGATATTTCATTAAAGGTGTTCCGAATTTCCAAATGTAAGAGAAAAATCAAAATTATATTTTGATGGAATGTAAATGCCGTCAGTGAGAACTCTCTAATGTGATTCCCGTGACTAATAATTTTACGATTCGAATCCTCATTATTTTCTCGCAAACGATACGGGATCCGCTCAGTTATTTCGGGGTCTTTGTGCCTCGTAATTTCGTCTACTGTTTTCGACAACAATTTGTAAGGAATATTCTGGCGGAAGAAATAATATTTGTTGAAGAGCAATTCGACAACACACAAACAATCTCTGATTTATTATCGACTTTTTGAACGGTTATTAAGTTTACCATGACCACACCCAACCCTCTTGACCACGGGTACTGTAAATGCGAAATTGGGTCAAAGGTAGAAATTAAGTAACTAATCTAGTTTGTGTTTCAAACAGTTAAAAATTAGTTACTTTTGTTTGAAAAATTAGTTATTTGCAGTTAGCGCCATCTACACGGTTGTTAAAACGGTTTACGGTTTAAAACGCGTAATAATGTATTTCGCGTTTTAAACCGTTTAATGTGTTTTAATAAATGTATACTCCTTATCCGTTATATAATAAGTAATTCAAACTGTTTAAAAACTAACACACATTTAAATAAAACATTTTTAACGGTTATAAACGCGAAATGTATTAGTTTAAGTTATTTACAAATTATTTTCACCACGGGGTCTGCTCGGCTGCTGCAAAGAATCCGAAACGTAGAACCGTAATTAATATAATTTGTAAATAAGTTTAACTAATAAATTCCACGTTTTAAACCGTTAAAATATGCAGTATATGACGGACAGTGTTTAAGTAACACGCAGTCATTGATCTGAACTCAAGTTCAAGTGTAGGCTGAAGAACTGGTGCAGCCGCACGGCGGGTTTATTTTTAAACCACTAAATATACATCTGTGAGAGGAATGCTTTGGTTTTATTGACTTCCTCGCCGGACTTCTTGTTGAACACTAATTGTAGTTTAAATTCGTTAAACCCGCCGAAAGCTCATTTTAATAGATATTAGCTTTAATTGCGGTTCAAATAATAACCTTACTAATTTTAAATCAAATAAACAACTTTAACGGTTTTAAACGCAAAACAAACGGCATATACTATACAGCATAAACGTCTGGCTGTACAACAAAATAACAAAGATTATCACGATTTAATTTGTTGACAGTGTTTAATGCAAGGTATTAATATTCCGGTCGTCGTGACGTACTCAATAGTAGAATAGTAATAATACTTTCAAATGAAGTAACTTTTACTACTCATTGAAGTTTTAGATATCGTTCATAAGTTAGGACAAGTTTGCGAAACTTTATTGTGCACTTGAACATCTCTCTGAACGAGTTTCGGAGCGATTTGTTTCCCGAAATTAGCTTTGTTCATAGATAAAACGTTTTATGTCAGTTATACTTTCATTACAACTTATTTAAATACAGTAGCGCTCTGTTATTAGTAATAGTTACGCCGGACTCGAACTCGGCAATGATCTGCGAGCGCCATCCGTTTAACTGACAGACTTGAATTTGAAATTATAGACACCATGCATCTCGAATCCTCTCGTGACCACGGCTGCAGCATCCGTAACGTCGGATGCAATGAATGAAAAAATTTAAATAAGTTAGGTAATATTCGCGTTTTAAACCGTTGAGTGTTTTTACATAAAAGCTATATACGCCAATATCAGGTATTTAAAACTAAAATTACCGTGAGCATGTTCCATGTAACAAAAAGTTTCCAACAAAAAGGTTACATATGCATTACAATTAAGGAGGAAAACCTTACAATTAGAAAGCACGCGAGCTACCCTCGCAAGTCCGCAAGTATTGTTAACTCCACATTGTACCACCTGGCTCATTAATGGATCCGATCGCCACCAGGTTAGGGCTCCCCCAACACTTGATGCGATACTATAAAATATACTTTGAATACGCGTCAGTGATTCTTAACGGGAACAGCTGTTACTAGGCCGAACTTTCGTCATTGTTTTCGTAAATCTGTTATTCTTGCTATTGATTTAAAATTGTTTTAAGATATTTAACCTCTATACTGAACACTTTTAAACCCTTTTACTATGGTTAAAAGTAACATTACAATAATCAATATGTTGAAAAAATACGACAATGACGTGTCCGACACGGTAGCTCTATTTGTCAGATCAACAGCACATGCAGGTTCAAGTCCTGCCCCTATCGTATTTTTTTTTAATTACAAATCAATTTTTATACATTATAATGATTAACAGCTACACAGTATTAAAGTAATAACACATTTGGCACATTCGTTTTGTTGACCTAGTTTAAGAGAAAAATTGTATTTCGCGATCGAATTGCACTAGATCTATGACTAGGTCATTAAGTTTTGTCTGTAGTTTACGACGTGACCCCCGTGATCAAAACGTCCACAGTTCAATTGAAATTAGTTAAATAACATTTCGCGATTAAACCGTTAAAAGTGTTTTATTTCAATGACATACTAGCCGAAATACCCGTGCCAGTAATCCCGCAGTAATATAAATAAAACCCGGTTGAAAAGTCCGCGGTATGTAACCTACAAAGCAATCATTGCTCGGGTCGGCTTTGATGCCAAGAACATCATGCCGGGTACAGACTAAGGGAATGCAATGCAAGACAAGCAATTAAAGAATTTGCTCTATATTGTCGTGTTGAATCAAGTGGTTTCTTCGCGTTGATAAGCCAAAGCAACTAATACAAAATTGTTAAGTGTAATTAATTAAATATTACATAGCTGTCGAACTTCAACATTTCTTATTTTAAGGACGCTTACCAACCAAAATCTATACTAATATATTAATTCGGTTTGAATTGAAAAGATATTTTTGTTTTATTTAGAGCATTTATCGAGGAAGGCTATAGGTTATAAAACTGTGACTAATAGAAGCGAAGATACAGCGGGAAATGTGATCAAAACGGGGGAAATTTTTCATCTCTGTGGGTTTCCGAAGCGTACGCTGCGAAAACGGTTTAAGACACCCAAAAAAATATGTACGAAATAATGATTCCTCTTTAAATGATCAAAACAAATGTCCTCGACACTATATGTCTATCTTTTAAGATTAACTTTGCAAAAACAAATTTGGATGCCCGAAATAACTATTCTACGAGGACGAAGTCGCTGGACACAGCTAGTGCATGATAAAAGCTTAAACAAAAATTATATAGATACTGTCTATAGTTTACGCGAGTAGTACACATTTAAATAAAACACTTTAACGGTTTAAAACGCGATATATTAGTTAAACTTAAGTATTTGAAAATGACTTTAAACTTCGTCCCGACGTTTCGTTGTCTCCCCGTGACCACGGCTGCTGCAAAGCATCCGAAACGTCGGGCCGAAGTTAAAAGTCATTTTCAAATAAGTTTAACTAATATATCGCGTTTTAAACCGTTAAAGTGTTTGATTTAAAAATTATATAGACGTATATGACGATTATGTATTTAAATTCAAACATTGCTAAAGAAAAAGAGATATATGAAGGTAAACTTAAAAGCGTTATTAAATAACAATATTTTAACAGAATTTTTAAATATGTGAAATTTTATTTGACTAACATTATTCGTTTATAAATAAGTTAATCGCGTAATACCCATAAATGATTAGAGAGAAGTTTAAAACCTAAATAATTACGAATATTATTTATTAGGTAGTAGGAATATCGAAATTTCGTCCGGGTCACGAACCACCGTCTTCAGATGAAAGAGCCGTGGAGTATAATCGCGTTTCGGTTGGCTGACGTGGGTAATTAAACTTCCGTCATGTAAAATTTGTAAAAAAAAATACATTTTGAAAATAGCGCAGTCCGTCGTTAAACAACAACAAAGGCCCTGTTAATGCTTATTAACAGTACTACATAATATTACAGTACAAACTTATTTTTTGGTTCCGATATCCAAGCCAAAGTCCACGCACATCTTGATTCGACCCTATGTCTTTATATCCTTCTCTATCACAAAAAAAAATCAAATCAATTACTTTTATAATATGAGTATCAGCCAAGAAAGTGTGTGTATGTTTATGTGTGTGAGTAAATGTATTTCTTAGTCTTAGTTTGACAAATATGTAGACATTCATTTGAAATTCATATATGCTCTAGCACATCACTATCGACAGTAGACAGTGACATGTTAGAGGTCAAATGGACGCCTGCGAGCAAGTTGCACTATAGTGTGTACCGATCTTAACACTTAAAGATCTCGATAAGCTGGTCTAGAAGTGCGTTTCACTTGGCTCACTGACTGGCCTATTTCTTTCGACTCATTGACTTCCATCCATTCAACGGAGCCTTTTCAAATGTAGGGCTTTTAATGTGACTGCCTGCGAGGCTTTTGCACATTCCAATAGTTTTTTGTCAAAACTATGAGGGACAAACAATGGACGTAATTTAGTATTATTCATGGGATAAATACTTGCCCAAGACTCTTCGTATTTGTCATGAAAACCTTTTAATGAATACATTTTCTTTACACTTCTTAGAAGATTCACGAAGGACTAAAATTTTTATATAAACGTGATTTCATAAAAAAATATATCCAAATTTCGTTTGGCTGATATACTATGGAAAAAGTAATCATGCAATGATTTTTGTTTTATAAGAATGCGTGATCTCGAATTACGTATTCCCCCGTGACCACGGCTACATAGCATCCAAAACGTCGGACCGTAGTTAATATAAATTGTAAATAAGTTTAACTTAAGCATTTCGCTTTCGACACGATGAAGGGTTTTCTTTAAATGTATACTCACGAAAACAACAGACTACGCTTATCTATTTGTATAATATCTGATCTATTTAGTCAGCGTTTTAAACGGTTAAAAGTGTTACATTCAATATAAAAGTTCAGCCAGTATCTGAGCCAGTAATCGATTCGGACAATGGAAACAAAGAACGGGCCGTATGCCTAGTTGGTATTTTCGCATTGTACAATAGTAGCGTTACCTCGCTACAAAACGAACTGAATTCCCCTCACAGTACTTATTATGGGCTTCCGTTTTAATCCGGATTTAAAACTGCACAATACACTTACTTCAGAGACTGCGTGCTGGATTCAGCAAATATTTTTATTCCTAAAACCAATGTTTGCCCTTTAAGGGAACGCAATAAAAACGGTCCCTTTTATTCCGTCTTCGAATGGAACGGCGAATATCGTGTTCCATTATGGTCCTGTTTGGCAGAAAAGCAATATCCTCAAAAAACGCAATAGCGCAAAGTTATGGCCAATCTGCATAGTTCGAGAAAGTTATGAGACTTCGCGAGCGCCAACGGAAATGCATGCATGCAAACGTCATGCACATGCGGTTAACGGTTTTATTTATGGAATGCAATATCTATTTCTCAGTCTCCGAATACAGCGGGCGGACATTATTAAATGTTTTCTGTACACATATACATTCGTATTACGGGAAGTAGATCCCACACAACGAAGACAACGTCGCGTTGTCATAAACTTGTCGTTCTCCCGCCAGGCGGCGCCATGGCTCCCCCCTCGCCGTCATCCCCCGCAGGCCCGCACGCACGTGCGTCGCACACACCGCAAGTCATCCGCGACATTTTATGTCTATGGAAAAAAAACTTTATTCCTTCAAGCTAAAGTTCAAATCCATTCTGCAGATCTAAGTTCGTGTTGGGTCAGGCCATAAGGGATTCTATTGCGGTGAGTTAGAGTACATTTAAGCGTGTAAGTTAATAGCATTCCAGTCGTCTAATAGCGATCGCATTGTCGATGGACGCTTGAACTTTTGTCCTTTTTTGATTAGCGGTTATCGTTGCGGGTACGATTTTTATTAATCACAACTGCGACCCACTTTCACAAAACATAACGGACATCCCTCAAAGGTCATTCAGAGGTTGCCCATTCCCATCACAATTCCAGAACCTTTGTTTTATCTTTCAAAAGCACTGGGGGGCAATTCTCATTACATGAATATAAAATAAACATCGATTTTAGATTGTTAGCGACGCAGGATTTTTAAATACTGTATATATATAACACATTAACGGCTCCAAACGCGATATTCATGTCATCCGACGTTTCGGATACCTTGCAGCAGCCGTGGTCACATGGTTTTTAAATAATATATCGCGTTTTAAACCGTCAAAGTGTATTTAAAAAAGGTTTATTTTTAATTCGCAATTTCGTGACGAAAATTATATGTATGTCTAAGATCCCCCCCTATGTTTACCCCTCTATCGATCGAAGTCAATAAATTGTAGTGCAGCGGCCAATCATAAACAACATAACGTCACAGTGGTATTATTCACCCCAACAACAACAGTTCCCCTGGGTATCGGCTCTGACGAATGACCCAATAAATACCCATAAGGCAAAACGCGACACGTTCTAAACATTCCGGGGCATAAGTATTCTCCTGTTAAGTAATTTATTTCTTCAGGTGAACAGTTTTTTATGAGCCCACTAATGCAGGGGTAAAAAACAACACAATCTGTGTTGTAGATAAGAATGGGGAGTTAATAAATCTTACATTTGAATAAACTTTGTGAAACCTCAATATGATTATTGTAAGCTATGATTTATCTTTCAAAACACGATAGGTAGATAAATATATCAATATGAAGCATTGTCTGACACATTAAATACACCACTATTTAAATTAAAAATCGATTTATATTGATAAAAAAGAACGACACGGGACTAGAACCGGCGTCCACAGCGTTCTGTGCTGTAGTTATGGATGTGCGTGTGTAAGTACATTTTTAATTTAAACTTTTAACGTTATAAAACCCGAAGTTGGTTAAGTTATTTTTAACTACAAACTAAACTGTTGATAATGTTTTAATAAAAGTTAGTTTAAAATAAAAGGTGACGAGAACTTAATACATAAATTATACACATGTACTAAAAAATTTGTTTAAAGAAAGGTATTAAGAACAAGAAAGAAGCACTAGAATAAGTTTATTGTCGATGTTTTTACCGGAAACATCAGAATCTACAAAGTGTTAACGACGATAAAATTGATCTTTCGACCTCACGACCGGAAGTCAGATACGTATAACACCAAAATGGCTCTCATAAAAAAAATCATAAGACTACTCGTAATCATGACTTCACTAACCTACCTCAACACGTTTAATGAGTCATCGCCAAGAGAAACTCCCTTTTGCCAGTTCATTGCACACAGATCTTATTAATGTTGAATTCGTCTCACAGCCCACACTAAACCGGTCTAGATATGAACTTCGCCTAACAATAGCTTTCTAGGACTTGAATTTATCTTTTAAATAAGGATACATTAAAATACAATATTAGTCATGTAGCACCTCGCAACTTAAAATTAAAAAAAAAACTGTCCGTCTTTGTTACTCACTTACGTATAAACATATGTATGAAAGAGACAAAAGATCATCAAGGTTTTATAAAGAACGTGTAAGATTTTTCAATATTTCTTTTAACTCTCAAAAAGTACGACATGTAGGAAAACATAGTATGAACGTATTTGTAAATATCATATAATTTTAACTGTTTAAAACGTGACCAAATGTTGTTAATTCAATCTTAATGTAGTTACGACTTACATTTCGGATGCTTTACAGCAACCATGATCACGGGGAAACTAAATTTACTCATCAATTTCATGTTTAAAACTGTTAAACCTATTGAATTTATTTGTAACAATAGCGGTAAACTACAGACAATCTAATATTTAGTACGTAAGTAATTCAGATAACCTAACCTAACCTAAGCGATTTTATTTGGAACAAGTCGTTAATACATATAAGAAGTAATCAAACATTCTGTGATATGTTAGAATTGAGATTCCTAGTAAAATAATTAAAACATAATATATTTATAATTCATACATATATGTACTCAAAATGTAAAAGCATATAATACTTTTAAATGATCTAGGTTATATGTTATTAATGTTGCTACAAATATAAATAAAACACTTAACGGTTTAAAACGCGATACATTGCTACGGCTGCTGAAAAGCATGCAAAACGATGGGCCGTAGTTAATATAATTTTCAAATAAGTGTAACTAAAATATATTGCGATTTAAACCGTTAAATTGTTCTATTTCAATGTGTAGGTACTACTCGCATAAACTGCAGACAGTACCTATTTGTGACAAATAGTAAAACATGGACAAATGTATTTTGTGTTAACTAATATAAATAACTCTTAAAAGGGACACTAAAATTTAATATAAATATTTTGCTGACTCTACGTGGAATTTCCATCTAACGTTATATTATGTCAAATTCGTCTCACTTAACATAATTTTACAAAAACAATTTTCCCATTTCCTAATGGCTCCTGTATTCACATGTTAAAAGAATAACTTTTTTCCTTGTTAAGAGTTGACTTAACACATAAATCAATTTGTTTATTATTTTACGAAGCTACGGAGCTAAAATATGATACACAAAGCTTGTGTCTCAGATAGCCTTTACTCACATAAAACCAGAATCTCTTATCTAACGATCACATTTCTGAACGAAAGCTGACACTTCACAATTGTGTATAGTTAGTGTATTTTGCACGTCTATGTATGTATTCACACTAAACCACTAACTTATTATAAACTTTACTTTTATACATCAAGTAGAAAATAATATCTAAACAACGTCACCAACTGTTTATCGGAACGAAATATTTAACTAATTATTTCAAACGCGAAATATATCAACTCATTTATAATTTAACTTAACTATAGCGTTTTAAATCTCGCGTAACACACAATATTAAGCAAAATAACAATGGCTGTATCAAATTTGACGTTTTATTTTTTTTAAGTAATTACTGTCAAATTTGACAGTTTACATTCCAAACATAATGTTTGTAACTTGCACATAAAAAGCTGTCGAGTCTTTGTGGCATTATAATCTGTGGTAAATAGGGGCATTAATATTTATTAATGGCAACGATACAATGAACGGATGTACAGACAGACCTGTGCACGTCTAGACTCGTGACGTCTGTCCATTGATATCCACTTTAATTGGACTCATTGTGCCCGTCCTATTAATTATACATGTGGGATTCATTCTTGCATTACAAACATGCGAAGAGTACTTAAAAAACTGCTTATTAAAAGATTAATTACATAAAATTGTCATACCTACATACTAATCTTAAGCGGTTTAAAGCGAAAACTATAATAGTGAAGCCTTTGGAAGCTATAGAAGGGGGACTAAATTATTTAGTATTATACATAAGTATCAGTAACACGCTAATGACACGTATAAGAAGATATATTAATAGAACATCCCGGTCTCAACATTGGAAGCAAATGGAGAAGAGTTAACTCATTTTGCAAGAAAACAATGCATTTTTTAAGATAGGAGGAGGGCACTTGATGGTAGGTGAAATACCGGACCGGTAAAGGATCTAAAGAAGATACGGTATCAACCTAATTTTCGCTTTAGATATTTGAAAATGTGTGGTTCGTGACCCGAACGGAATTATGATATTCCTACCATCAATTTAATATCCAGATTTCCAGACGAAGTCCATTACTATCAGGAAATGATAAAACCGGTGGGGATCGAACCCAAGACCCACTGATTAATATTATCTATACATTAAACCAACGAGCTCGTAAAATAACGCATCACTATTGTCATCTAACAGCAATGTTAGGACAAAGTTTTTACCGCAAACTTGCGCGTACGCTGTAAATAGACAATCAGAATATTCAAACAATTGCCGCATCTAAACGCATTAAACCACCCGGCGTTAGACAAAGTTTAGTACGCCACGTTAAACATCGTATGGATAGCTAGTCTGAGCGCAACATCGCAAAACGCAGAACAAACTGCCTCCGCTTTGTGATGCACTAATGAGAAGCACGTGGCTGTCCCCTGCAATGCAGGCTGCACAATAAAACAATGGGACGGTCCTCCTTTATCATACACGATGAAACCCACGGATTGTTAGTGCACTATGTCAAGAAATCGCTAAGCTTTTACATTTCTCGTGACAATGGACGTTATATATTACGCCACATTATGTTCGATTTATAGTGAGAATTCTCTTTTATTACGTAAAGGACAATAACTAGGATAGTAGCATTTGTATAATAGGACACGGTAGCTCAATTGGTTAAAGCACGGAGCGATGTGGATGCCGGTTCGAGTCGTCATTTCGTAATTTTTCCCATCTTAATAAATTTGTAATTAGAAAGATATTAATTTAGTTCTAAATTCAAAAATTACAAAAACAATGACAGACAATGCCCAGTATTGTTTTTACATTACGATTAGACATGTTTTCATGAATTACGATTAGAAGTTTTCATGTCAAAAAATTTTCATGTCCTATTTTTTTTTAATATTTATATATATTTATATTATGTTAACTCTACAAATGGAGAGTTAATATAAATATTTTGATCTAAAATTCGACATGTGAATTTATAATGATCCAGCACGTTTTTTTACTATATCGTACGTATATCGTACCATCTTAGCTTTCCAATTGTATATACAGTTGTAAACATTATTAATAACAATTACCAAACAGATAATAACATGTGATCCCAACACAACATCACGATATAAACGAAGAGAAAGCTCACGAACGCTCCAATAAGAACGCGCCTCCATAACCTCTATGACCGCACATAACCTATCAGAAATCTGTCATTTGGCTGTGCTTATGGGCGAATGTTTGTAAACTCTGACTCATCCAGGACTTAGCACATCGTACCTAAGCTGCTAGTGACTTCAATAAGATAAACAAGAGCTGGTAATGTGCCGATACGCGCCCGAGTGTCGTCAAACAAATGGACGTAAACATCGCGTTACATAAAGCGACACAGGAGAGCTTTCAGCCCGATTCGGCTGGACTAACCTAGTTGTGCGAAGACCTTAGGGCGTACGTTCTCCTGCCAAGCGGCCGCGGCTGTGGCGAGCAGCGCGGCTAGAAGGGCACAGTATACGAACATGGCACTAGTCACAAGTCGACATCACTTGATAAGCACTCGCGACGTTCGGGCGCTATGGAAGCGGACGGGACGGTCGCCGACGGCTGACTGACTAGAGGCAGGGGATAGAGGGGCGCGCCTGCGCCGCCGGCGCCCCGCGGTCTCGCATGCGTCGGGCTGCGGAGTGCGGACCTCGCACGTGACGCAACCCTCCTCACCCCAACGCACCCTCCAAACGATGTTGCCAACCCCATAGCTATGGCTCTGACGCAGTGGAATAGCGAATAACTTGACAACTCGTATAGAACGAGCATTTCTATTCAAGTAATGGGAACACCATCATGATCAACCCATATAAGTCCACTGTCGAATACTCCCATCCACTATTTTGTATGCATTGCCTTAAGTCACCTGTCTAACATAGCGCATGCTCTTCTTCTAAAATACCTGGTCATAATCTTCACATCGGCTCCAGATGTGTAGGAAGGACCTAGCTATTGTCACTTCGATCTATCGATATTGCAAGCGTTTAGGTACGAATTTTGTTGATTGGTTGCAAAACTTTATTCGTCAGATGTACAGGGATACTGTTTAAATTAGTAAACGAAACAATAGAGAGAGAGAGCTTTCATTCAATACATTGGCAACACCGACCGTATACCCGGCTCACGATATAATCGCGTTAAAAAACTGCATATCCTCGTTGACTTAAAGCTGCAATTAAAGTGCCCCCCGCGTCGTCTTTGTTTACGCCTTTCGGAATATTAAAAATTCGTTAGCGAGTCAAGGGCGGCACAGTGCGGCGCAATTACATTTTTGACTAACAGGCCGAAGTTCGATGCATTAAGAAAGCTCTCAATTCCCCTTCCGGAAAAATTCGAGCCAAAGCTTTTGTCACTAATTGACGTTCATCACGTAATGATGGAGTCGGGTGGCCACGTTGAGAACTCTTTTTTATGTTTACTTAGTGAAATTACTGTCTAACTTCTACCCAAGCGCCCGTAATAAATGCACGGAGATTTTGTGTCACTTTTTTGTGAATTCTAGAAGAATATTTAATATTACAGCTTAGACAAGAAGAAAGTTTTGAAATTACGAAAGTACAATTAAAAAAACACTTTAAGTAGCTCCCGTGACCAGTGTAGATGATCGGGCCTAGTTAAAAATAATTTCAAAAATTTAATAAAATTTGAAACCTAAAGTAATTTAGAAGTAAATTACTTTATGTCAGTTATATACGCAGCCAAGATAAAAATATAGCCACTGTATCTCGTTTTACTAATTTTAAATTAATTTTGAAAATTTTTAATTTGAAAATAACATTTCAATTATAAACCTCCTTTAAGGATGAAAATCATAATTTTTAAACACCATTTGAAAATTATTTAATTACAGCCCGACTTTCGATGCTCTGTAGAGGTGTAGGGGAACTATATAATATCTTTCAAACCTTAATTTTTATAAATGTGATAGTCGCAAACTAAACATATTTAAAAAACTTTGTAAGCTAAATGTCGTTTTAAAAATTTTAAAAACAAATTAGAACCCGCAAACTTTTTAATTATAAAGAAAAATTAATAGGATTATTAAATTACTGAGCTTTAAAAATACCACGATAAAGTCCAGCCTGGTAACTATAAAAATGAATTCAAACAGGTTACTATATATTTGTCAACTTTGAACTATTCGAAGTAACTTGTTACTGTACCAGTGCAGAGCTGTAAAATAATAAAATAAAATTTAGAACAACATGATCCCTCATAATTAATGTATTTTGAGCGTAATTATATTATAGAAGTAGTAGTAAATACTTTGTCTATAATTTAAAAAACTTTTTAAAAGATATTTAGTAAAACTTTAAGAGTTTTTGTAACTACGATTCGACGTTTCGGATGCTTCGCAGCAGCCGTCTCACCGTGACCACGGCTGCTGAGCTTAACGAAACTTGAGCTCTAAGGAATTGCATAAAATTGTTTACTATTTTTTTATTTATAACTATAAGCAGTGTTAGCGACTTTGTAGAATAATTTAGTACATTTAATAAGAAATAACTTTTTCATACAAGTTTTTTAGATATGTTGAACTATTTTTGAAGCGTGCTCTTCGAAAACCAATAACGATGAATAATTTTTTTCAATTTTTTTCATATATCTCGCTGTATCTTCGCTTCTTTTCACATCGCGATTTTATAGCCTTCCTCGCTAAATGCTCTAGCCAACACAAAAATATTTGTTTACTTCAATCCAGTAGTTCCTGAGATTAGCGCGTCCAAACAAACAAACTCTTCAGCTTTGTATATTAGTAGAAATATAGACAACTTATATATAGTACATAGCATTACGATCTATTGAAATAGTTATGCGCAAGCGGTAGGTATACGACGAAATCCAGCAGATACAATATGTCAGGCCTTTTATAAAGTTATTTGTATTCTTAACATGCTTTTGTCAGTACGTAAGTGAATATTTCCGGCGACGCGGCTCAGAAAAATGATAAGCCACGCATTCTTGCAACACGCCGGCTTATTTTAAACAATATACAAACTTTAAAGCGAATACTGTTCGAACGGGTAAAACGAATTTATCAAACTTAGCTTTACATGACTACAAAAATAAATAATTATTTAGATTTAGTAAAAACATTTTTGTTTATTCGTTTCGATGTAAACTTTTGTGGTCTCGAGTTGTAACGTACATTTTAAGTATTTAAGAAAACATGCTATATAGGTATTGTTTACTAGAGATCCGTCCCGGCTTCGCTCGGGTGCAATGCTGATACTTGCCTCCTGAATCCCTGTCTATTGAAAACGCGTCAAAATCCGTTGCATAGTAGTAGTAAGACTTAAGCGTACATAGGAAGAGAAAATGCGACTATGTTATATAATATGTAGTGAAGTAGTATTTTGAAGGTAAATACTGTCTATAGTTTAAGCGAGTAGTACACATTTAAATAAAACGGGGAGACTCCCCGTGACCACCACGGCTGCTGCAAAGCATCCGAAACGCCGGGCCGAAGTTAAAAATCATTGTTTTTAACAATCAATCAATCTTGTTTGAACAAGTGTAACTAATATATCGCGTTTTAAACCGTTAAAGTGTTTTATTTAAATTTTGAAGGTAGTTGAGATTTTAATAAAATGCCTTTTCATTTTCTGTAGTGTATTAGTATCAGCATTGCACCCGAACGAAGCCGAGGAGGGTAGCTTGTAAATAAATAAATTAAATTAAATAGTATTTGCAGTGTTAAATAGTAAAGCATAATTACACTATGTTATCATTAGACGATCTGTAATTCCAGGTAATTTAGAGCGAATGTGAATATGAAGTTTCACTTCAATTTATTAAATTTCCCTAGAACAGACATTTCTAGAAGTTTTTACTGGTCTATTAATGTAGCACTGGCGGAGTGGAGCCCGATTCCCGCTTCTTAACTTTCAGCTAATTCAATCTTTTCGCTAAAAGAAGACATTGTTCGGAACGTGCTTGATTTTAATTAAATTCGAGAATCGGTTTAATACTACTTTGACTAATATTCAATATGGGTAATTAGAAATGTAGCCAGTTTAAATAACCAAATTATAGTACTAGAAGTAGTAGTAGTAATAGTGCTTTAATTCTTCGCATACATACATATGTTTGGATGGCTTAATGCGTCTAAATGCGGCAATTGTTTGAATATTCTAATTGTCTATTTACAGCGTACGCGCAGGGTTTTGGTAAAAACTTTAAATAATCAACAAATCACAAACAATCACATGTTTCTAATTTATTTATAATTTTTTTTGAAACATGTTAGACTCGTCTGTATATTAAATGGATGGGAATATAGAAATTCCGTCCGGGTCACGAACCACCGTCCGCAGATGAAAAAGCCCTGAAGCTTAATCGAGGTTCAGTCTGTAGATTTCCGAATATCCAAAGCCAAAATAGGTCGATAGCGCATAATGTTTAGATACTATAGGCTGGGGTATATCAAGTGATCCCCATGCTTGTCTGTACTCCATTATTATTAAAAAAACATTTTTTATTTTTCTTAAAATAATAAGCATACAGTTTCAAACATATAAAAAATTGTGCGTTAACTTTCTACAATACACCAATTTAATTTATAAACAATTATTAAAAATATGGATTGGAAATAAATATATATTATTAACGCTCAACACAAATGGTCATCGAATTCGAGAAAGCGTAAGCCCGAAAAAACGACAGCAAATTGAAATATTTGAAAATTATTCAACAAATCAAAATTTTCAGTCGAGACACTTATTCTGAGTTTCGGAAGGAATATTAATAGAATTTTTAGTACATTTTCATACTTTGGATCCCTCGAGACTCACTGAAAAATGTAGGTAGTATGAAATAAAGGACGTCAAAGGAAAATGGCGGAATAAATTATAAGTATACCCTCGGATTACAGAGAATGTTGCGCGAATATTGTGTCACGAAAAGGTGAACTAGGGACTTGCGTTGCCTCATAATTACACATAATAGTTAAGTTTATTGTTATATAAAATGAAACCTAACGCCATTAGGTTTTTTTTATAAACGGTTAGTCTGGTTCAAACCGGTCAAATAAGTAGAAAACGAGATTTTACTAAATACTGTCTATAGTTTACGCGAGTAGTACACATTTAAATAAAACACTAACGGTTGTCTCCCCGTGACCACGGCTGCTGCAAAGCATCCGAAACGTCGGGCCGAAGTTAAAAATCATTTCCAAATAAGTTTAACTAATATATCGCGTTTTAAACCGTTAAAGTGTTTTATTTAATGAGATTTATACTAATTAAAAAATATTGATTGTCATTCATTTAGTACTATGCTAGAAATGAATAAATGTAATTACAATAAAATATTTAATATAATATAAAAAAGATTAAATTTAGTTTGAAGAAAAAAATGCCAAAAGGATCTCGCGTCAGCATATGTTGCAGCACAGTTATGTCACAACGCTGATTTTCAGCCAAATCCTAACGTTCGTCTGTTAGACAGCGCTCGTACAATAATTTGATTGTTTAATAACATTGTATTATAATCATATTCATAAATACGTCTTCATATGTCACTCTAATTCTACAAGACTATACAAAGACAGCTAATACAATTAAAGAAATCACAATAAAAAATAGATGCCTGTATAGCGATCTCTTCCAGGCAAATGAAAAAAGAAATATGCAAGGGTGTTAGTACTTTAATCAAATAAAATGACAAATACAGTACACACTACATACATAGTAAAATAAAATGAATCTTAACATATTTTAATAAAATTCATTGCTTGCGTGCTAAATCATTTCATTCGCGCAATGAAAATGATTTCAAAGGCATCACAGAAAGCAATCTAAATTAGTGCTTGGCGGGCACAAAAAGACGTACTCCATGAGGGCTCAGACCGGAATGTAAATAAAGCCAACGGACGGACACCACCAACTTTTGATCTAGGATTAGTTTCAACACCGGCGCGGCGAGCTTATTGCGACCACTTTTTAAAATGTACCGTGTAAAACAAACGCATCTGCTTTTCCGTGTTAGCCTCTTAAAAATAATAAATAATAACTTCCTAATAAGAGTAACTACGTTAGAATCTAGGGTAGATTGTAGGATTTATACATGTTTCAATGACCCGACGTTTTGAATGCTTTACAGCCGTTATAAAACGAATATTTCACATTTCGAACCGTTAAAATTATTTTTTTAATGTGTACGATTCACGTAAACTAAATAAAACGAAATAAACTTTAGTCTCTTTAAAATTTAAAATTGTATTTAGATTCGTCAAAATTCATTTTCGTTTGTCTGTCTGTTCGTCGTGATTCTACAGTGTTCAAAAGAGCAACATAACCGAGAAGAACGCCAAGAAACTCAGTCCGGCTTATCAAATACATATGTCTTATAAACTAATACATTTTTGTAAATATATTAACAGGAGCCATTCATATTACTGCCAAACGGTCTTGTCATTAAAAAAATCTACAACTACAAATTATTACCATTACTTATATAAAGTTGCACTTTGGATTTTTGTTCGTCCAAAAGCTATTTTGATTTAATAAGGTACCATTTACGAAAAACCCCAAACCCGTTTAATATAAGGTAAAAGAAATGGACACGCAAACTTAAATGTTTCTTTTTATTTATAACAAAAAAAAAAATTAAAAAAAAAATATTTGCACCTGAATTATTATTATTTTATATACAATTAAATACTGTCTATAGTTTACGCGAGTAGTACACATTTAAATAAAACACTTTAACGGTTTAAAACGCGATATATTAGTTAAACTTATTTGCAAATCATTTTTAACTATGGCCCGACGTTTCGGATGTTTTGCAGCAGCCGTGGTCACGGGGAGACAATACAATTGATAGTTTAAGTACATTAATTTTAGTTAAAAGTATTACACAGGCGGGATTCAAACCGAAGATCACAGCGTTTCGTGTTGTTGCTTTACTAGTTATATAATCTTCAATGTAACTACATATTTAAAACCGTCTTGTACCTTGAAACTTGAAAGTTCTGAAAATACTTTTAAGTGGGTGCTTAAACTTTTTTTTCAGCTATAAATGGTATTTTGTAGAGACAATATTTGTTGTTCTTGAATAAAGAACAGACAAAACGAATGTCTATAAGACAGAGTATAATCTGCTAAGCTGTGCTTCATTTGAAAACTCACCCATAAAGCGGTCGTGACCTTACAAATGAAAAGCGAAAAATATGCATCGTTCTCGTTTAAAGAAACTTACTTTTAAACACGTTTGAAGATACCTCATTCTTAAGTTAATTGAATACGTAAATCGCGTACTTTTTAGATACTAGATTCTAAAATAAATGTTGATACAAATTTAAAATCTACTTAAAATAACAAAAATAATATAAGACACGGGACTTGAACCGGCACCCACGGTGATCCGTGCTGCTCTAATCTTTGGTCTACCGTATCCTTCATTTAATCGAATTCTTTATAAGTGCACCTCTTGCGCAAATTAAATGTGTTAGATTGTTGATCAGACGTATTGCCCGACCGAAGAATTCTATTGTTTTCCCGGGACGCTTCCGCTTACGATGCTATTGACACTGTCCGTTTCACTGACCGATTTATTTACAGGCAATCCCAGACTTCAGTGCCCTGCCCTGAAACAATTTACTGTTTTCCCGGGATTCGAAATGACTAACTAAGTACAATACAAAACTGACATCAGTTAAATTACCAATATCTCCCAGTTTATACGGGGAATTATAAAGATTTTACGAATTGTTAGACCTCAGAAAATATTGTTTTTGAGCAGTCTAAGGACGCCCAAAGGCGGGATTCTTTATTTACCCTCGCGAGGAGATTGGAAAGATTATGAAAAAACCTCGTGGCTATGTTGAGATTCTTTTTAAACAAACATTCTGTAGGCGAGAACTTAAGTTTGACTCGGTTTTAGCGCTAAGACAGTCTTTGCATTGTCAGAAAAATACATAGAATACACACGAGAACTCTATTGGTAGCAATGTATGGCTAATAGTCAACGGGTCGTGGGTTTGATCTCTACCGGGTCTAGCATGTCTGCAGTAGCAATTTATAACTTTTTTAAGATGTGTTGGACTTCGTCAGGACATCTGGATATTAAATAAATGGTATGAATCAAAATTCCATCTGTTAATAATAAGTTTTGTAAATATTGTTGTAGTCGTTTGTGTGTTGTTTCTGAATAAACGTGTTTCTTCTATAATTTGCGTTATAAAACAAATCTAATTGTGTTTATACATGTATTTTGCTTTATATGTAAATACAATTCAGCCAATAGTGCAGTCTGAATCGTGTAGAATAGCGGCATAATGGAGTGAGTGCAACTCTAGATCGGAAAAAAGACGCGAGGAGCCAATCAATCTACATTTACAATCATGTATATCGATCCTGACTTGTGCTTGGCGCGAACGAACTTGATACTTGTCTGCTTAATATTTTTATACAATTTAATTATAGGCTTTTTGTACGATAGAGAATTTAAAATAAATAAACTATTAAAATAAAAATCGTGAACAATAAATGATACGTACGTTCCTGGGGTCGAAACTATGGTCAGTATTTTAACCAGCTCTTATGAGCACTGTTTACAATACAATTACAATTATAATATAAGTATATTTTCCTCTTTATACGTTATGATATTACCACATAGGTAATATCGTTATGTAGTTTACGCGAGTAGTACACTTAAAAAATCTGCTTAAATTTACCCGAAACGTCGACTCGTAAGTAAAATAAATAAAATATAAGTTTTACTAATTAAGTTTGCATTTAACTTATTAATTTCAAACCGTTTAAAGTGTCACATTAAATGCTTTTAAAATTTTATATCACAAAACTATTTAATTTTAAACAAAGAACAGAAATATGTCTATATAGTTTTCAGCCGTTAAGTATCTTCTTTTATGTCAACTACTTGTACGCGAAAGTACCATGCTTTTATACAAATAAAATAACAAGTTAAATGTAATAAATAATTATAGGTAAACCTAACATGCTTAAATAGTAAAATTAGTAAACACCATGTTTGGAATTAGGAGTTAAAGCAGCACAAATTATAATTACCAAAATTTAGATGTTAGGTATTTTTAACTATTTGTGGTATATCTGAAAAAAAATCCATCATGTTCTCATTAACTATATTGCAGAATCGGTATTGGAGGGTATTGGAGAATGCGATCCATATACCGACTTTTGTCGGGGTGGCACAAAAGTATACTTTATAATGGATCGAAAAAAAATATAAATCACATAGTTTTTAAAGTTCTACGGCGCACATATAATAAACCCACGCATTATTTTCGTTTATGATGTAAACCCGGGCCATAAACGAATAAAAAGCAAAGTTTCAATAAAACGACACGAACTTTACACAACTTTGGCATTCCGCCACCAGCGATCAGAAACAATCCATTACACACACACAGGATCAAGATCGGCCGATCGCAGTGCAGAGATCGTCAATCGAATCGTTGCTACGAATAGTTTAGAAAGACTTCATTTGATATACGAAGGGTAGGAATATCCTACATGAAATTCTCTCCCTTCGTATAAATAAATTTGAGCGCATTTAATTTCGTTATTGAACAAATCAATTATCTCCGTATCGGGATAAACTCGGTAATTGTATTGGCTTGACGTCTCAACTGTGCTTCTTACAGGCGCATTTAAGTAATTAACCGTTTCGGATAATATTGGCTTGCTTAAAACTTGTTCCTGGAAAATGCTTAGTGTATTTTACACTATTTAATTAAATATACATTTATATAATTAGTTCTTTTAGGCGAAAAACTGTAAATAAGTTAAACTAATATATTTTGCGTTTTAAACCGTTAATAGTGCTAATATTTAAACGTTTTCTACCTACTTGCGTGAACTACAGACAGTACCTATTGAATTCTAGTTTACACCACTTGGTCCCTTTTGAAAGTGACTTTTTTTGTAAGTTTTGTTTTACCATTCTTAGACTTCAATGAAACAGACGAACAGACAAGTCACTAATAACCTTCATATTAAGATAATATTGCCTAATACATTTCTATCATAATTATGAACTTGAACCTTATGTCAGACATTTCAACGGGTTAAAATAGTAATTATATTATTTAACTTACGCACACTCTCGACTTTCTGACCACCCGTGACATGTTAAAAAAAAAATCGAAACATCGGACCATATTTAAAATAAGTTAACTAATATACTTCGCGGTCTAAATAATAAATAGTTATTATAATTGTGACATATTAATTGTAAGTAGTGTTCAAATCCCGTTTCCCCCCGTGAGGTGGGAGGCAAACACATTCTGTGTCCGTTTCTTTTTACAGGGGGACGCTTTATCAGATTTAGGTATCTTGCGACCGAAACGATCTATAGTTTCTCTGGGATTCAAACCTAGGACCTCCGCACTATTTGGCTGCAAAGATACTTCTTATTACTTGTGAATAAAGCAGCGATAATACCAAAAACTCCTTCTAAAATTCATATTGCTTCTAGCCCTCCGGGATTGGAGTGCCGGGCCGATCAAAATCGGTCTTCTACCAGCGTAAAATATAAACTAGCTTACAAATTGACGTCGGAATTAAATTGAAATTGCATCCTAGTCAAAGTCGCGGCGTGAAATTATCTCAGCGATACTTCTGAACCTAACCGAAATCGAATCCGAACCACTTATTGGAATAAACTTAGAAGTAACTTACAAGTGAGTATATATGAGGCTTTCTACTAAAGCTTTGCCGATCCCATACTACTAAATAAAACACTTTAACGATTTAAAACGCGATATGTATTAGTTAAACTTATTTAGATCTTTTTTTAACTAAGACCCAACGTTTCGGATGCTTTGCAACATTACATACAGTAGTATTACATACTAAATACTGTCTATAGTTTACACGAGTAGTACACATTTAAATAAAACATTTTAACGGTTTAAAAAGCGATAAATTAGTAAAATTTATTTGAAAATGATTTTTAACTTCAGCCCGACATTTCCCCACGGTTTAAGTCTCCCCGTAACCACGGCTACTGCAAATCATCCGAAACGTCGGGCCTTAGTTTAAAAAAATCCAAAAAAGTTTAACTAATTTTAAACACGTTTTAAACCGTTCAAGTGGTTTCTTTAAATGTGCACTACTCGCGTAAACTACAGATAATATGAAAAAAATAACTCATACTGAACGTGAAGATGACAAATGTAATGAAACTAGATCACTCGTCTGGAATTTATTGATAATTGTGTTTGTGTATGACTCATTGTCGCTTCTTTGTATTCGATTCGGGGCTGAGATAGGTCACTTTGAAGGGCAGGGGTTGTGACAAGAATTCTGATATAGTAAAATCATACCACCGGTATTTGTTGTTTTTTTTATACTAGAGAAGGAGAAACGAGCATGGTTTTTCACTTGATGGTAGGTAAAATACTACTTTGCCGCAATACTCCCAATCCCGCTCCCACCTCACATCACTTCCACTCCCATTCTCACTTCCATTCCCAAAAAGTTAAAGAAGAAATTTCATTGTTCTAGCTTCAAAAATCACGAATTTCCATACAAACTTTCTTCCCCGTTTTCAACCGCTAACATCCCTGTTTTGGCATTAAAAAGTTTTCTTTCTTTCTCAGGGTCTAGAATATCTGTACACCAAATTTCATTTAAATCGGTACAGTGCTTTCGGCGTGAAAGCCGGACAGACAGACAGACAGACAGACAGAGTTACTTTCGCATTTATAATATTAGTAGTGAAGTAGTGATTATATTAACTATAGACCCAGCTTTAAATAGATACGTAAATATAAATATTTTTTATATATTTTTATAAACATTTGTTTTTGTTGTTTAAAAATTATATAAAAGTAAATTAATTGAAAATGCCAAGCTGTTATTGAAGCTAATGAGTTTTAATATCAATGCAAATGTTTCGAGTAACGAGTGTAATTATAAATTAAACGGTATATTTATTTTCATATTATTGCATCAAACACATTAAACAAATATTAAAATAAAGGTTAAAATAGCAATGAATGGTTAATGACTAAAGCTGATACTAATTGGCCAACCCACGACGGGTTCGATTCCCGGCAGGTCTAAGTAGTTTTTTGTTTAACATTATTTTCAAACACAGACCCCGTCTGGAAAATTTAGACATCATCAAAGCGAGGATTTTCAAATTCCGTCCTGGTAGTTAGACTGACCACAGATAAAAATGCCATGAAGTTTATCCTCGTTTCAATTTTAGTCAGTGAATTTCCGATTATCCAAAGTCAAAATAGGTCTTCTTAAGATACATCTTAAGGAGAAGTGCTGTCGGGGTTTTTTAACTTCCATCAAGTAAACCTAATACTGTCTGTCCTTCGGTGTTATACAAATAACTTAAATAAACGTTTTAAACCGTTAAATTTAAGAATCTCAATATACTTACAATAATATTAAGTTTTACAGTGACCGAGTCCTAAGTGACGTCTTAATACTCACTATTTCTTACAATAGGTAACATAGTGATACTAAAATAAGGGAAGACGAATTAATAAGAGGGGATGTCGTTATTGTTTTCGTAGTTTGTCCTTCTATGTCATAAAAAAAAAACTTTATATAAATATTTTTTCTATTTATTTTCTACACAAAAACCGTTATGCCAGTTTTTTTAAATTATAAACTCTCTGGTACGAGTCTGGTATGAGAGAGTTCCAACAATGGCATAAAAAAAGATTGACCGTATAATTGTTACCGATGTAATATCATCTATACTAATATATAGAGTTGAAGATTTTGTTTGTTTGAACATGCTAATCTCAGGAGGTTAGACTTGAAAAAATACGAAATCGAGGAAGGCAATATAAAACATCGCGATTTGACTAAAAGAAGCGAAGTAACAGCGAGAAATGTGGAGAAAACGGGAAGAAATTTACATCATTGGGGGTCTGCGAAAACGGTTCGAGTTACCCAAAAAATATGTACGAAAGAATAATTCCTCTTTAAAGAATCTAAGAAAATGTCCGCGACACCATATGTCTATCTTTTAAGATTAACCTGAAAGAACGATAAGACGCGACAGAGCGACGTTGTGGGTTTGCAGAAACAAATTTTGAAGCCTCAAAATGACTATTCTACGCGGGCGACGTCGCTGGCACAGCTAGCAAAGAAATAAAATAAAACGCTCTTTTATGCTAGAAGAGACTTCCAACATTGGGATAACAAAAGGATGAACGTTTATGCATGTGGTGTATATATTGTTAGATCAACCCATTGGCAAAGACAGCCCACCTTGGCATTCAAAGCACGATCGACCCGCGCCCTCAACCAGTTGTAATTCGAGGGAATCAAATTAATGTGTCAGTTCGCTCGTTTTTCTTCCGAAACTTGTGTTTTAGCCCCGGACAACTTTGTTAATTAAATTTACATTCCTTTTTTCTTACCCCGGGACTTATCTTGAAAAACTTTTAAGAGTATAATATAAGGAAGTTAGTAACTTTACATATGAAACTTGGAAGTCAAACTTGCATCGTCTTTTAAATTAATTGTAGTAACGTTTAACATGTAGAAGGTTTAACATTTTCGTTTTGCGTATATTTACGTAAATATTCGTTCAAGAATACCGAGTAATGCGGTTTCCTGTTTCTGAATTCAACGGATTAATACTCGACATTTTTCATTTATAATTGTAAAATACATGTATATTTTTATTCATATGTATTTGATAGACCCACGTTTCACGTATATATATAATAAAATAAACGAAAAAGCTAATACAAGCTAGCTTGTATGTTTGTGGGATAAAACATCAAATTTTGAATTACATAATCTCAACGTAATAAAAAAAAAATCTAATGGTAACTATATATATGGCTTATAAGCAACAGGACGTGGGTTCGATGCCCACCAGGTCCAACGTGTTTCTAATTCATTTCCAATTTGCTGAAACAGATTTTATTTTTAAAACTCTGGATGGCTATGAATATCGAAATTCCGCCCGGGTCACGAACCACCGTCCACAACTGACAAAGTCGTAAATGTAAAGTATATCAGGACAAAGTAGTAACATAATAGTCCTAATAAAACGTAGATTTCTGAAATCCAACGCTAAAATAGGACGACAGCGCATCGCTTAGATGTCATATGGCTGAAGTATTTCATCTTTAAGTCTATCTGTGGTATCGTAAAAAAAAACTATATAAAACCTTTAAAATGACACACACTATTACACAAAATAGTTTTACTACAACACTACACTACTATTCACAAATAAAACAATTTAACGTTTTAAAACGCAATTAGTTAAACTTATTTAAAATGTAACTTCGACCCGACGTTTCGGAAGTTTAACTAATATATTGCGTTTTAAACCGTTAAAGTGTTTTATTTAAATGTGTACTACTCGCGTAAACTATATACAGTATTTACACTACTATTCCCTAAAATAGGTAACATAGTGATACTAAAATAAGGGGAGAAGGGTTAATAAGAGGGGATGTCGTTAATTTTGCGCAGTCAACAGGGCTCTCGAGTGTACGATATCGCATCGAGTTACAAACTCCTTACAGAATTACCTTGTGGTAACGGAACAAACTACTTAACCCAATTAACGGAAAAATCTTTGCTCGGAACGGTTTTTTTACACCAAGTCGTTAGAGATTTTCGACTTGTTATTTGCGCGTTAGATAAACTGTTTTCCTCTTGAGTTTTATTTGTAATTAAATAGCAGAGGGAAAAACTATATTTGGAGTTAAACGTCTCTGTAGCCAAATAGTTATGTTGTTTAGTATTGGAAAAACGCGAAAGGTTCTACGTTCGAATCCCGGGCAAACATTACATTGTTTTGCTCAGGCAGAGTACAGAATTTCTGTTAAACTCGCCTGTAAATCAGTGTGGAACAGAAATCCCCGCCCCAGGGGGAAACAGTGTTTCACTTTTAAATTAAACACTTTAAACGCGAAACGTATTTTTGATTTAACTTATATACAATTTATTACGGCCAGATGTTTTGCTTTAATAGTTGAAATAGATTAAATAAAAAATAAGTTCGTGTTTTAAACCGTTAAAAGTGTTTTATTCAAATGTGGTCTACGAAAACTACAGGCAATACGGAATTTCACTTCTTGCTGTATTTCACCAGCTGTGACATCAAAATATTTTATTCATTCGCGTTTCAACCTGTTTAAAATTGACTCATTTAATTTATTTTTTTGTCTACCTTCTTCTGTAGGAACATAATTGTTCTTTAGTCCCTTTTAATATGAAACACAGTTCAGACATTTATCAGACTTTGTAGGTAACCCTTTTATATCGATTCTATTATTCTTATATCCCCCATGCGACCAATTTATGTTCTATCGGGTTTTGAACCCAGGATACATTTTCTTAGGTAAAATTTAACGTTATGTTAAAATCACGCAAATAATGGAATAGAACTTCACACTTCGAGATTGTAAGTGAATACCAAATCAACAGTTACGTAGTACGAATAAAATCCCGCAATTAAATTAATACGACATTCAGATAGACTTCGTTAACACGTAAATAATTTCGCAAAATAAAAGCCAATTTGCCATTTGTTTACATTAAGTGATAATTGCTACTAAAACATCGGTCATTGCGTATAAATAATTTAAAACGTGCATTAAACGCCGTTATTATCGCTAACAGAATATTATAGTCTCATTTTGTAGTTAAAGCCATCGCGTAGACGATATTATGAAACGCTAGGATTTATACGCGAGCAGTACAGAGAGCACAATTAAAAAGAACACAATTAACGGTTTAAAACGTGGAAATATATATAACCTTCTCCGTTTTTTCCTTACCTCCATAGTCTGTCAAGTTATTTTAACTAGCCGTGGCTGCAAAGCATCCGTAACGTCGGGCCATAGGCTATAGTTTGTATATAAAATTTCCTAATACATTTCGAATTTAAAACTGTCTAAAATGTTTTATTTGACTTTTCGCATAATGACTTTGTATATATCAAATAGATTTATAAACATAATAAATAATGAAACACACAATCTCAAACACAGCGAAAGAAAGATTTCGTGAGTGTTAAATCGCGTTAAACGGTTTCAAATGCGTAATATATAATAACCTACGTCTCAAACCGTTTATAGTTTTTTATCCGTTACACTCGCATAGTACTCGCAAAAACATACAGACACCTCGCTTCAATAGTAGCATAGATTAGCATGCTTCAATTATAATCCAATGAGGCTGAAAATTGCGTATCGCGTTACGAAACCTTATGGCTCGAAGTATTTTGCGTAACGAGGCATGTCCATTTTACTAGCACGCACAAGAATCAATTTGGTTAATGTACAATATTCTTCGCCCCACATTTGTAAGTAATAACATCAAAGAGATGATGCCGCCTCTATAGTTTTGCGGTTTGATCATAACGAGATGGATATTAAATTGGTGGTAAGAATATCGAAATTCCATCCACGAACCACCAGCCACAGATTAAAAGCCGTAACGTTCGAGTTTCAGATTCAGTCTGTGGATTTCCGAGTATCAGAGTTAAAATAGGCTGACAGCGCATTTTATATGTTTGGAATATTTCATTTTCTATTAAGTCAGTAGGAGGACATGGTACGCAAGTGTTAAGGTTGAAATTACACTGCGCGAGAGGTGCAAGTAACAATAAGTTGAAAAAATTCGACGATGAGGTGTAGGACTCGGTAGCTCAATTGGTAGAGCAACAGCACGGAAAGCTGACGATGCCGGTTCAAGTCCTGCCCGAGTCGAAAATTTTTTCAATTTATTTTCGATTTTTAAATTATATAGTGCCTTCATGTGAAAAATATTAATGTTTTCAAAAGTAATAAGTAATAAATGATGAGAAATGTCCGCGAATAGTGTAAATAAAACAGTTTAAAACGTGACACATATAAGTCAACTTATTTTCAAGTAACTACCCTCTAGATCCGAGATTCGAATTTTAGACCTCGTGATCAGCTCTCATGTATATTGTATAACAACTAGGCAGTAAATAATGATTTATTTGTCGGATCATTAATTGATTTTAAATCTAATGAGTTGTTATGATTTGACTCGTAGTATGTACATGTTAGTCACTAGAATTAAAAAAAAATACAATAGGTGCTAACGAGCTGTATAGTAAACACTGTCTATAGTTTACGCGAGTAGTACACAATAAAACAACACTAACGGTTTAAAACGCGATATATATTAGTTAAACTTTTTGAAAAATATCTGAACTATGACCCAACGTTGAAATAATTTTCAAATAAGTTTAACTAATATATATCGCGTTTTAAACCGTTAAAGTGTTTTGTTTAAAGGTTTTATAGTAAGTATATACTTATAAAAGCTATACTTGAACTCAGTTCTTATTATAATGATTATAACTACCTTAAGCGTGAAGTGAAATCCGATATCTTTGCGAAGGTTTAATATGTTATTCTACCTTCGCAGTTTTAATTAAAAACAACACATGAAGCCAAGCCAGTTTATTATCGGGGAATTTGACTTTCCACTGCTTAATTACCAAATTATCCACTATTATTTGGGATACTATATTACTTATGTTTATTATATTATCTATACCAAATATACTTGTATGACATCTATAGGCTGTATAACATCATATGCCACCAGCTAAGACTGGAAAAAAAAACAGTCGAAGATGTGAAAATCATTAAGACTAAATCGTTTAAACGCGTTCTCCAGAAGCCGGTCGGCGCCAGGGAACTGAAAATCAGTGTTGCAATGGTTCGTGTGTTCGTAAATTATCTGAGTGGCTATTGTTTTAGGAGTTGCCATAGAGCATTTATGTTATTATTTGAGTCTTTATTTTGTATTAAGTTATTATTAGTTCATAGATTTATTTGGGCTGTAAACAACCTATGAAATAAATGATTTTATTATTATTATCTTCTGTTGCGTCGCTGCGAAATCGTTTCAACAAACCAAACACTGTGTTAAAAAAGATCATTAGATCAAAAAAATGTGGATATGGTTTTTTTGATTATATGTTTTATATAAATTATTCCAAATTATTGCAGTACCGTTTTAATGGTAATCAAATTTAGTCGGAATTAATGCTTTATTAGGCAATTATTTGTTAGAGTTGTATCAACGGTATAATATGAATCTTACAAACAACAAACGTTTACCGGATCAGCTAGAATAAACAAAAGTAGTATAATATTATTCGAGCAGTCAACAATTTTTACATTTAAGTTTAATTTGCATGAAACTTAAAATTTTATTTCCAAAATTACGTCCGGGTCATGAGCCGTCCACAGATGAAATGATGAATGTTTCCGATTTAAAGAGCCACAATAGGCCGACAACGCATCCTGCTTAAATGTTATACGGCTGAGGTTCACCTTCCATCAAGCGAACTTGCTTGTCTGTCCTCCTATTTCATAAAAAAAACACTCAACAAATGTCTACTAAGCAAAACACCAATTTAATATTCAAAATAAACGTTCAATACCAACAAACCGAAAGCTGAGCTTATACAATCATTTATCCCTTGGGAGAATATGCAACTAAGGATATAGGGACCCCACAGCTATAAAATAAATTATACTGTTCAATTTCACACACCCTGCTGGGCTGGATCCAAAAATTAGTTCCGCGTACAGTAGTGTCTACTTGAAACCCGGTTTGTATTGACAATTAATTATAATGAATTTAAAATATATTTAAATTTAAAAAATTAAAGGCACGGGCGGAAATAGAACCGGCATCCGTACCGTCCCGTGTTGATAACTGCCAATTGAACTACGGAGTCATCGTCGATTTCAATTGATAGATGCATTTTTGTTAAAAAACCTTATAGATATTTGACAACTTGTGAAGACGTGCTAACAACGTAATAATAGGTTATAATAAGTAACTAATAATAAACGTTAAATATATTTATAACAATATCAAGGTCTGTTAGAGAAAATCATAATATATATACTAAATACTACATTTAGTATAATTACTGCCGATAAATAAAACATTTTAACGGTTTAAAACGCGAAATATATTAGTCGAACTTGAATTACTTTTCAAATAAGTTTTTTCAATAAATGTCGCTTTTTAAACCGTTAAAGTGTTTTATTGAAAGCTAGTAGTTTTATTAAAATCTCTCTAGCTATTACATATTTACAAAGGGATCCATTCTAAAAAGCTGTTGCAGCGAGAAATAAAAAAGTACGACCTTAATGCATCACACCACGCCAATAGCTATTAAAAGGCAAGCTAATGGCGTACTTTGTTTACGCTGAAAATTACTGAAGTACATTGTGAAGCATATTGTCTACGAAAGATAACTCGCCGCAATAAGGCATCTCGTCCCCTCCACTTAGTAATGGAAGGTACTTCATGAAATTGCAAACTGTGCACGGGATGTGTGACGTGACACTTTGATTTTGAAAACTTTTTGAGACTTTGAAATATTTTTCACATGTTAAGATGGCACAATTTGATTTAAAAATCGATTATAAATAAGTGTTAAGGTTAAAATTACGTTAAAAAAGTCGACGATGACGTGTAGGACTCTATAGCTCAATTGGTTAGAGCATGGAACGCTAAAGATGCCGGTTCAAGTCCTGCCCGAGTTACAATTTATTTTCAATTTATTGTTGATTTTTTATTCAGACCATTTTTTAAGCATTCAGTTTTGAAATCGGTCGCAAGTGAAGAATTTACACTTTCAAATAAGACACTTTAACTTTAATATAAAGCGCTTTAAACCGTTTAAAAGTGATTTATTAGTTGAATTTGATTTGAAAATTATTTCTAACTGTCGACTTGACGTTTCTGGATCGGTTGCATTAGAAGAATGTTACTACTTTCGTAAATTAAGACAGTACTATACTTAACAGTTTTAAAGGCGAAATATATTAAAGTCTTCTTGTAACTGTAACAGTTAACTATAGACAGCTTTATGTAAGAAGATTTCTAGATGAAGTCCAACGTGTTAGAAAAAATATAAATTGATTAGACACAAGTTGGAACCGGTGGGGATCGAAGGCTTTGATTGTTAGCCATACATTGCTACCATTAGGCCGACGAGCCCATCTTTTTCATTCAGAAGACTAATGGCATAACTTCAACGTTAGGCCATTATGTCAATAAACCCTTCATGTTTGGGGTTATAAATATGCAAATGTTCCGTAGTGAGGGCCTGCAATAATATTTATATTAAAATTGGCGCCACTCGCCCTTGAACTGTTACTATTATTATACTGTCGGAACAACCCTTCATGTTGCAAGCACTATCCATGTTTGACAAGCTTCATAGCATTTGTCTTTATTATCATGGACCGATATTCAAATTACTTTAATTATGATAATTGATTTTGGAGACATTTCCATACCTTACAAAGAAATGTTTACGAAGACTTGAACGTTCATTTAAATACTGTACACGCACTGTACTGTACATACAGTAGCTTAGTACGCGAGTAGTACACATTTAAATAAAACACTAACGGCTCAAAACGCGATATATATTAGTTGACCTTGTTCGAAAATTATTTTAACTACTTTGCTGCAGCGGTGGTCGAGGTGAAACGTCAGGCCGTAGTTAGAATAATTTTCAAACACCTTTAACTAATATATATCACGTTTTAAACCGTGAACGTTCATTTGCTTATAAAAGCAGGACAAACATGGAATTTTCTTGATTGAAGATGAAATAAGCCATAAACATTTAATTAATGAATATTTAGCTATCCACAGACTGGGACATAAACGCGGATTTACGACTTTTAAATGTGTTGACCAAATTTCATGACAAAACAGACTTTTCTTTATTCCTATCGTCCATTTTCTTGTCAGTTATTTTATAGGGGTCTAAAAGGTAATAACAAAAAATTAAAACCATCTTCGTCCAAGTAAGAATCCATTATTTTTAAGAGATACATTGATATAATAATAAAAAAGATTTTAATAAAGCACTTTAACGGTTTAAAACGCGATATATATTTTTTAAGCTTATTTTTAGACTGTCTCCATGTGACTACGACTGCTGCAAAGCATCCGCAACTTTGGGCTGTAGTTGACATAAGTTAAAACTAGTATATATCGCATTTTGAACCGCTAACTTGTTTTATTTAAGTGTGTACTACTCGCGTAAACTACAGACAGTGTATAATAGCAAGATGAAAAAAAAACCTTTCAGTTAATGTATGTCAACTTGTGCTTAAGTACTAAACCAAGTTTAAATTTAACTTAGATTCGTTCTACTAAATAAAAACGTCTTGTATACTTATTTTACTTTAAGGCATATTAAATAACCATTCACAAACGAACAGCCATTGTCAATTGTTCTCAAAAGCCAGGGGTCACCAACTCCTCCCCCAAACAACACTATACTCCTTATACCACAACAAAATGGCTGATCACGACTTTCTTCGCGGATTATACACATCCCATAATAAAAGGGTCGTAAAGCACCACTAGAATCATCGTAACACGTTGTGCGGGCACTGTGCAGCTTAAAAATTAACCAAGACGACGTAATATGGCATGTGTTTACTATGATGTGAATAATCAAAAATGATTTGAAAGAAATAAGTCGTTTAATTTGAAATAAGGTTAAACTACCGTCTCCCCGTGACCACGGCTGCTGCAAAGCATCCGAAACGTCGGGCCGAAGTTAAAAATAATTTTCAAATAAGTTTAACTAATATATCGCGTTTTAAACCGTTAAAGTGTTTTATTTAAATGTGTATTAGTAATAAATTGTACTCTCATTTAATCTCATAATTATTATATCTAGAAGCAATGGTTATCGTCCTACAATTTACCTAAGTTTAACTAATATATATCGCGTTTTAAACGGTTAAAGTGTTTTATTTAAATGTATACTACTCGCGTAAACTACAGACAGTATATAATCATAGTCTTCAATTTATATATAATGTAATAGGCGCTAGATGCAGCCAATAACATTTAACTAAACGCACACAATTTTCACAAACAATACGAACATAATTAATAATAGCAATTACGAAGTGACGTGAACAATTTTAGAAATGCATTGCTAGAGATATTTTAGTTAGATAGCACCCCGGCTGGGCAATAACCGTAACGTTATATTAATTTGAGGTTTGTGTTTAATAACGAGGGTTGAATGTACGAATTTGTCCTGATAACGTTATTACAACGATAATCGTTGTAAACATTAAAAATGGGGGGGGGGGGGGGGAAAAAAAAAAAACACCCCCCGGGAAATTTTTTTTTTTTTTCCCCCCCCCCCCCGCCCCGGGGGTCTTTTTTTTTTAACAAAAAAAAAAAAAACCCCCCCCCGGGGGGGGGGGGGGGGGGGGGGGGCCCCCCCCCCGGGGGGGGGGGGGGGCCCGCCCGGCGGGGGGGGGGGATTCTTTTTCCCCCAAAAAAAAAAACCCCCCCCCCCCCGAACCCCCCCCCCCCAAAAAACCCCCCCCCAAAAAAAACCCCCGCCCGGGGGGGGGGGGGGGGGGGGCCGGGGGGGCAAAGGGGGGGGGGGGGGGGGGGGGGGGGGGGGGGGGGGGGGGGGGGGGGGGGGGGGGGGGGGGGGGGGGGGGGGGGGGGGGGGGGGGGGGGGGGGGGGGGGGGGGGGGGGGGCGGGGGGGGGGCGGCCCCGGCTTGGGGGGCTTGGCACAACATCTTAGGTAACGCGTTACAAAATATATTACAATCATTACAACTATAACTAAAAGTTTTGTAGTTAGAATTGCATGACACCGTGTATAAACATACTTATTATAGGTCACTGTTATTCTAATCAATTAGTCTATAGAGCCATTAAAGCTAGTAACGACATGTCTCGAGAAATATATATATTACTATATATGCTGTGTCAGCGTCTTTGTCCGGGTAGAACAGTTATTTTGGGCATTCAAATTTGTTTTTGCAAACCTCGTCTTCATCTTTATAAAAGCTAATACTAATGACGTCCGTCGCTTCCCTTCTTCTTTCCCAGGAATTTTTCCCAACTAGATACCGGTATCTTGATACACAAAAAAAATGTGTGAAACGCAGCCGTTGCGTACGCTCAAGAACCGTTTTCACAGCGCAACCGACACCCCGAAATTTTCTCCGTTTTTCCACATTTTCCGCTTTTTCTTCGCTATTACCTATTAGTCTTATTCGACGTTTTATAGCCTATATAGCCTTCCTCGTTAATACTCTAACCAACACAATATTTTTTTAAACAAGTATTTGCTGATCGTGGCGCGTTCAAAATACTCTTTTGGATTTTATATGAGTATAGAAAATACGTGATTCTCTTAACGTTTGAAAATTGAACTTTCATTTTAATTCAAAATGATGAATATCTATTTTATTTTAACATTATTACAAAGAAACACTGTCACCTGTTGGTGTGTTAGAAAATTTGAATTCGTGAAGTCATGGGTTGTCGTCCTATAGCTCTGTAAATGGGAAAGGTGAGAACATCCCTTGTCTACCTTTAGTCCCATGTTAACGTGGAATGTAATATACTCGTAACTCCCCTACAATGACTCACGAAAGCTTATTTTAATCTTGAGAGATTTCCTTATTAGTTCTTAAGTAGATATCGTTAGATTAAAACTTGGAGAGTACGTTAAGTTTGCAGATTTAATACATCAAAGTGTCAACAATTTAGGGGAGTTGACACAATGTTTCGCGAATTGTATAAGAATCGCGTTTGAACCCGTTTAAAATAGTTTTATAAACTGAAGCGAGGGACTACGGCATATTTTGGCATTCCGATTAGTATGACCACGGCTGTTGTAAAGCATCCGAAACCCCGGGAATATATAAAAGGCGTTTTAAACCGTTTATGTGTTTTATATAAATGTGAACTACTCGCGTTAACAGTATTTAATCCATTTAAATTACTACGGTAAAATTTTAGTGGCACCGTTTTTAGCGCATCAACTATTTGGAGTACGACTTATTAAGATCTATATTATTAATGACGACCGCAAGTTTGTTTGAAATAGAAGTAGATATGCTTGAATAATTAAAACACAACATTGCGACATATCACTTATAATTACGCAGTGTAAATTATAATTTTGCAAAAAACAAATTCGCCGACAACCCATAAATAACGCGTCGCAACTTTCGCAAAAATAAAAAGTTAAAAATGCAGCCGCTCTCCAAATAATCGGAATTAAACTCATAAATATAGAATGGCGGCCGATATATTATTCAATGTTAAATTGAAACGGCAAAGCGTTGGTTTATTCGTAAAATTGATGCAGCGTGAGCAGTTTAGACACGATGAAAGTATGAGCTGACACGCAGAATAGCCAATCGAAAGACCAGACGCAATATCGGCTTTAATTACTTCAAGAAAAAGAAATGGTAGTTAGAAAGGTTTTTCACAAAATTTACAACAATTCTGTCAGTACTTGTACGCGAGTAGTACACATTTAAATAAAACACTTTAACGGTTTAAAACGCGATATATGAATTAAACTTATTTGAAAATGATAAACGGCCCAAAAATATATATCGCGTTTTAAACAGTTAAAATGTTTTATATAAATGTGTACTACTCGCGTAAACTATAGACGGTATTTAAAACAATTTTACGGTGAAAGTGAATACAACATACAATAGTTATTTAAATACATCATTTTTTTCATAATTTTGGGCTCGTTGGTATAATGGTAGCGTTGTAAGGCTAATAATCAAGAAGTCGGGATTCGCTCACCGGGTTCTGAATTGAAGTCTGTAACAAGTTAGACGTGGTGTTTATCACTGGATATTAGAAAGGGCGTAAGTAAGGTTACTCACGAACCACCTTCCACGGATTAATAAGCCGTCAAATTTAATCGCGTTTCGGTTTCAGTCTGCGGATTTCCAAATATCCAAAGCTAATATAAGTGGACACCTCATCTTGTTTTGATGTTATATAGCTGGGGATGAGGTATCATATATCCTAAAGTGATACCCCGTGCTAATCTGTCCTGTTCTATAATTAGCACATCTTATTAGCATAAAAAAACGGTTTAAAACGAGAAATATATTAGGTCTCGTGACCACGGCTGCTATAAAGCATCTGAAACCTCAGGCCGTAGTTAAAATAACTTTTAAATAAGTTTAACTCATATATTTCGCCTTTTAAACCGTTAAAGTGTTTTATTTAAATAGAAATATATATATCTAATCTTATTATTTTATTGTCATTTATTATTACTATTACTAGAAATATTTAAACTTGAATTCGACCAAGTAAACCACGCTTCGGTCTCTATTAGCTATAATACGGCCGACGTAACTTGGCAAGTCTGAACTTAGCGCGAAACGCTGCGCAGTAATGTTCCTTAGGATGTTAACGGTGGTAAAGGCGACGTGCGCGGGACGGAGATCTAGGCTAGAAATTGACTCAATGTCAACACAATCGAGCGTTTATTCTATCCAATTTCGTAATCGATTTTTATCGATTTAGATTATGGATTTTTAATCATATCGGATATTGTAGTAAATGGATTTATAAGCACATTGAATGGTGTTAATAATAAAATATACCATGATTACTTTAAAAGGAAAATAAAATCATTAAACACTTGTTTTTCATGACATCTCTATTTGGTTATTTTGTAAAGCTTCGTACATATTCGGTAATCGATAGACACACTACTGTCTCGACCACTTCTTGACGTTAATTTCGTTATCTCTGTCTTCAGCACAGCTGTTAGTAAAGTGATCGTTTGTTGTTAAATTGAATACTATTTTTTTCATTAATTAATTCTCTTTTATTGATATTGTTATATATCGTTATATTGTTCTATCTATATTGTTATATTTTTGTTTTGTCTCAGCATTTTAGTGGAAAATAAGTGTTCGTAGCCCTTATTCTTTTTTGAATCAATTATTGGTATTTTTTTGGTGGTAAAACTTTATCCCTGTAACGGCAATAAATTGCAGTATTAGATTTATTTAGATTATAATTGTAAGTGCCAAGTTGATCTATGTTCGGACCTGCCAAGTTACGTCGGCCATATTATACAGATCATTGCAAAATTGGATCCCCGAATTATTGCGGCCTGGTACGACCCCTACTAACAGTCGTTCACGTACTCTCTACCTATCTAGGAATAACTAACAGATTAAATTCTCACTGTCTCTAAATGCACGGGACGTTTGTTTCCTCACTTAGTACGTAAGAATACTTCCAGTTGAATATAAATTAAATAGCTTTAAGCACAAGGTAAGTATTTTATAATTTAAATAGTCGTTATTAAATACATATCTCTGATTCCTGGTTTAAAAGGTGACGGCGAAAATTTTTGTTATAATTTCTCCCTGTATTCCTTTGTATGGAAATCTTATTAAAAATCAATTCAAAATAAATGTGAATTGTGTTACCAAAAACCTTACCTTCGGAATTATAATTTAGAAACACCAAATAAATAGTACGACTACTGCTCTTGTCAAAATCATGGATGACATCCGGCGCAGCATGGATAACCAGCCGGTGACCATCTGAATTTACTCTTCTCGATTTCAGTAATGCCTTCTGTACTGTTGATTTTGACATACTACTCAGCTTATTGCGTTCTATTAAAACAATTTTGAAACAAGTTTAACTAACATATATCGCATTTTACACCGTTAAAGTGTTTTATTTAAATGTGCACTACTCGCGTGAACTACAGACAATATTTGATATTAAACAATTCTCTCAAATAATACCAATAACCACATCGGTTTTCATCAACAACGAAACTTCGAAGTAAGCTACAATAGTACTTTGAGCCAAACTTTTTGCTTTCAACTCCATTAAACTTAGTTCGAAGGAGCTAGTATTAATTCCATTCAAAAACAATAACTGATTCTTGTCCGCCAAAAGGAATACGAGGTTAACCATTGATCAATGTATGTGAAGTCCGGTGTTTCAATTATAAACGGGACTGGGAAGTTCTCGGTTTGCTGGTCAACTTTTATTAGTTCCCGGACTAGAAAAAGTAATCAAGTCTGCAATATATCGCGCACATCGCGAGATAAGTCTTAATTGTTTGATGCAACCAGCTATCTTATTTATAATCCGTTTGCAAGTTACTTTTTAAAGATAGACATATAGTGTCGCGGACATTTTTTTAGATCATTTAAAAAGGATTCATTCCTCTATACATATTTTTTGGGTGTCATGAACCGTTCTCGCAGCGTACGGATCAGAAACCCACAAAGATGAAAAAATTTCCCCCTGTTTTGTTCATGTAACCCGCTGTATCTTCACTTCTATTAGTCACGCGCAATGTTATAGTCTTCGTCGATAAATGCTCTAATTAACAAAACAAAATTTTTTTTTATTCGAACCTGAAGCTACTACTTCGCTTGGTAAAGATTAATTCGTTATGACATACCTGTATTTACAATCAGCAAATTATTACTGCATTATTAATAACGTAAAACATTTTATCAGGTCTTCACACCCCCACACAGATGACGATAGAATCGTCCCAAACACCCTCCTTTAAAAGCGACAACAGACGATTAAAAATAATCGCGTTCCCGTCAATCAAACCGTAATAAAATGACAGCATGAGTGGAAAAATTTACACGAAAATAAAATAAAATGTGGCTTAATACACTATAATGTAACTGAAGAAAACTTTAAAAACTGTAAACAAATATTTCTGTGCTATGCCAGGACCGGATATACGGGCAGATGACAACCATGTTCTTGGAGAGATGTCCACTGAGCCGACGGCGACAGTCCACAGCGGTGTCGAGGCGAAGGCTGAAAGGAAACTCACTGTTCTGGAGACGCATGGGTACATCCTTGGAAGGACCATTGGATCTGGCTCTTACGCTACTGTCAAGGTGACAGAGTAAAACTATTTATGCAAACGACATTGTACCAGTAAATAAAATCAAACAGTGCAACAGACGCAGAAATATATCTGCCCCATACATTACAAGAGAGAGATACACGTTACAGGCATTACGAATACGTGGTTTATTACAATAATAAAACCGAAATATAATTATATCTTTATTAATGACTTGACGTTTTGTATGCTTTGCAAGATTCGTGTTCACGGGGGGACAGTCAGTAGTAATATTAAATTGATTTTTATATTTAACTAGCTGATCCGTTTTTGTTGTTTGCAAGGTAAATATTATTGCTGATACAACTTCAACAAATAATTAATAATAATGCATTTATTTCCAAATTTGAATTCCATAAAAACGCTTCAATAGTTAGTCTTAAACGATAGACATATAATGTCGCGTTTATTTTTATATATTTAAAAAGGAATCATACTTTCATACATATTTTCGGTTTCTTAAACCGTTCTCACAGCGCACGCAACAGAAACCGTCAAAGATGAAAAAAATCCCTACTTGTCCCCATTTTCCACTGTGTCCTCGCTTCTATTGATCACAGTGTGATGTCTTATAGCCTATCTATCTACCGACAAATGCTCTAATCAACACAGAAATAACTTCTCAATTCAGACCCGTAGTGTCTGAGATTAGCACGTTCTAATAAACTCTTCGTTATATTAGTAATGATTACATTTTTATCTTAGGTGGCCACCAGTGACAGGCACAACTGCCAAGTCGCGATAAAAATTATAAGCAAATTCCAAGCGCCCGGCGATTACTTGAAGAAGTTTCTGCCACGGGAGATCGAGGTTGTGAAGGGGTTGAAACATGAAAACTTGATACGTTTCCTACAAGCAATTGAGACCACGCATAGGTTACAAACAATGCGATCTAACTAGATGATTTGAAAATTATACAATATAATTTAAAAATCGAAAATAAATTAAAAAAATTTCGCCTCGGACAGGACTTGAACCGGCATCGTCAGCCTTCCGTGCTGTAGCACTACCAATTTTCGATTTTTAAATTATATAGTGCCTTCATGTGTAAAAAATAAAAAAGATTTCAAATCTTACAATAGTTTAGTAGCTAAACAGTAGTATATTTTTTACGATAGAGGAGAACAGACAAGCATGAGAGAAGAACCCCGTTTGGGGTCTGACGGTAGCTATGTATGACTAATAATCACATTAATCAATTTATAATTTTTCTCTCATCTCTGGAAATCTGGTGTTAAATGTGTGGTAGGAATATCGAAATGCCGCCCAGGTCATGAACCATCGTCCACGGATGTAAACGCTGTGAACTTTATTCTTATTTAGACTATGCAATCCTCCTTTGGTCTGCTATATAAGGTTAAGTAACCAAATGAAAAACTATTTGGGTTTTCGAATTGTTGGGCCGCCGTGATTTGTCATTCTTCCCTAATGGTGTCATGGCGAAATGTCGACCAATTCTCAATTACGGTCGGTCGACGGTCGAAAACCATATAAACACGAGACGCTTTGCCAAATAGCCCCGAAACCTGGTATGTTATTTTTTCATTGATTCTGTCTTTGTTTCCAGGGTCTATATTGTCATGGAGTATGCTGAAAACGGTAGCCTTTTAGACATCATTCGTAAGGACCAGCACATTGACGAATCTAGGGGGCGGCGATGGTTTCGACAACTCGTCGAGGCTGTTGACTATTGTCATGAACGGGGTGTTGTGCATCGGTTAGTATTCATTTATATTTAATACACAATACCTCCAAATGATATCCTATCCAATCTCTATCCAATGAAGCGCAAAGGACGTATTTTATAAACGAGGCCAGACAAACATGGGGTTCGCTTGATGGAAGTTGAATACCCCAGCCACATAACATCTCAACAAGATGCGCTATCGACCTATTTAGGCTTTAGATATCCTATACATACGTGCGCACAATGTGATAAAAAGGTTCAGCTGTTTTCAAAATCAAACTCAAACCAATTATTTTACAAGACATAATAATAAGTTATTTATTCTGTCTCGTTTATATATACTTAGTATTAGAGTGACCTAACTAAAAATTTTAGTAAAATTAGATAAATGACTGACATTACTATAATAACGCCATCATATTTTATAATTTAAAATTTTTTTTTAATAGTATTAATATTTAGCTTAAATAATTAACATTTATAAAAAAAGAGAATGAAGAACAACAAAAAATAGAGACTTGGACGTGTGCTTGTGAAATGGGGAAATGCACCGGCATCCCAGAGTAGAGAAGAAGCGCCCGTTTTCAGCGCCCCCCTGGGGGAGAGTTTTGTAGGATTCCCCTTACGGAACCTGAGAAATGTATATTCTTGACTAGTTAAAATAAAATAATTTTCATTAAAAAAAAATATTTACTTCGCTAACGATAATACAGCTATTTATTGAGATGTAGCTAAATAAAAAACAATTAATGTTTATTTAATAATTTTGAAATTCGGTACCAATTAACTTGCCAACTATAAAATAATTATTTAATCAATCACGAAGTTATTTGCGAAGAAACATTAAAAAGCAAGTCCTCTTTTTTTGAATTCCGTTAATCTCCCCAATAATAACGCTAATTGTTGTAATACTTGTCTCCTTCTTGTAATCTTGTAAAACTAAATCACAACTCCAAGACTTAATACACGTATATTATGTATTTTAGTGATATAAAATGCGAAAACCTACTGATGGACCATGGCCTGAACATAAAGCTATCGGATTTTGGCTTCGCAAGAGGTCACATGAAGCCCAAAAACGGTGTCTTTGCCCTGAGCGAAACCTTCTGCGGTAGCTACGCATATGCCTCTCCTGAGATATTAAAGGGGGTGCCCTATAGACCTCAGGACTCGGATATTTGGAGTACGGGAGTAGTTTTGTACGCGATTGTCTATGGTCGATTGCCATTCGACGATACAAACTACACTCAGCTTCTTAAGGTAACCGTAGAAGTAGTTTACAAAAAAAAAAAAAAAAAAAAAAAAAAAAAAAAAAAAAAAGAAGAAAAGGGGGGGGGGGGGGGGGGGGAGAGAGGGGGGGGGGGGGGGGGGGGGGGGGGGGGGGGGGGGGGGGGGGGGGGGGGGGGGGGGGGGGGGGGGGGGGGGGGGGGGGGGGGGGGGGGGGGGGGGGGGGGGGGGGGGGGGGGGGGGGGGGGGGGGGGGGGGGGGGGGGGGGGGGGGGGGGGGGGGGGGGGGGGGGGGGGGGGGGGGGGGGGGGGGGGGGGGGGGGGGGGGGGGGGGGGGGGGGGGGGGGGGGGGGGGGGGGGGGGGGGGGGGGGGGGGGGGGGGGGGGGGGGGGGGGGGGGGGGGGGGGGGGGGGGGGGGGGGGGGGGGGGGGGGGGGGGGGGGGGGGGGGGGGGGGGGGGGGGGGGGGGGGGGGGGGGGGGGGGGGGGGGGGGGGGGGGGGGGGGGGGGGGGGGGGGGGGGGGGGGGAGGGGGGGGAGGGGGGAGGGGGGGGGGGGGAAGGGGGGAGGGGGGGGGGGGGGAAGAAAAAAAAAAAAAAAAAAAAAAAAAGGGGGGAGGCGGGGCGGGGGGGGCGGGGGGGGGGGGGGGCACCGCGCCGCGCGGGGGGGGGGGGGGGGGGGGGGGGGGGGGGGGGGGGGGGGGGGGGGGGGGGGGGGGGGGGGGGGGGGGGGGGGGGGGGGGGGGGGGGGGGGGGGGGGGGGGGGGGGCGCGCGGAAAGGAGAAGCACGCGGGGGGGGGGGGGGGGGGGGGGGGGGGGGGGGGGGGGGGGGGGGGGGGGGGGGAAAAAAAAAAAAAAAAAAAAAAAAAAAACCACCCCCCCCGCGCGGGCGGCGGGGGGGGGGGGGGGGGGGGGGGGGGGGGGGGGGGGGGGGGGGGGGGGGGGGGGAAGAAAAAAAAGGGCGGGGGGGAAAAAAAAAAAAAAAAAAAAAAAAAAAAAAAAAAAAAAAAAAAAAAAAAAAAAAAAAAAAAAAAAAAAAAAAAAAAAAAAAAAAAAAAAAAAAAAAAAAAAAAAAAAAAAAAAAAAAAAAAAAAAAAAAAAAAAAAAAAAAAAAAAAAAAAAAAAAAAAAAAAAAAAAAAAAAAAAAAAAAAAAAAAAGAGGGGGGGGGGGGGGGGGGGGGGGGCCGGCGGGAAAAAAAAAAAAAAAAACAAAAAAAAAAAAAAAAAAAAAAAAAAAAAAAAAAAAAAAAAAAAAAAAAAAAAAAAAAAAAAGAAAAAAAAAAAAAAAAAAAAAAAAAAAAAAAAAAAAAAAAAAAAAAAAAAAACCCCCCCCCCCAAAAAAAAAAAAAAAAGGGGGGGGGGGGGGTTTTTTCCCGCGGGGGGGGAAAATTTTTTAAAAAAAAAAAAAAAAAAAAAAAAAAAAAGGGGGGGGGGGGGGGGGGGGGGGCGCCGGAAAAAACCAGGGGGTTTTTTTTGGGGGCGTTTTGGTAAAAAAAAAAATGGAAAAAATTTTGAAAAAATAATAATAAATAAAACATAAGTACACATTTAAATAAAACACTTTTAATGGTTTAAAATGCTAAATAATATAGTAGGTAACTTATTAACAATTTACTTTAACTACGTTTACCTTACCTTTCTGCTGCTGAAGTTGTGAATTCCCGTTTTAAACCGTTACAAGTTTTTTTATTAAATGTAATTAAGTACATTAAGGAATACACAAAACAACGGACTTAAATATTTCCGCTGTCGATCAAGTTAAAATCACTGAGTAGCATTAAGAATATGTGTTTCTGATTCGATATCTGGTAAAACATAACAGTTTGGGAGGACAGGGCACAGAATTCGACAGCTTTAGTATAAAATTGAGAAAATAAGGTTTTATTGCAATTTGATACAATGCCACACATAGGGGCAATGGAAAATTATGCCTTAAATATATGCCGTATAACAACGACGATACCATTTCATAGAAATCGTTATAGTTACCTATTTATAATAAGAGTTCGTCCCACACACGATAAACATACTTCTTCTTTCCTTATTTTTTCTTTTCATAACAATAGAATTCGAAAATATATGAAATGTGGATTTATTTCGCTCTGTTGACACACAATATTACTTACCATACTTACTCCGCTGGCGCAGCCACTTGTAAATAAAAGATTAATAATTTTTATTTACAAGAATCATTATCAATGTCTGTCAGGTTAAGTATTGCAAAAAAGCGGGAACGTGTAACTACAAAAACCACAGAGTAAAAATATCATAAATGTCAATGTTTAGTCTGTGACCCCCACACTTTACTCAAATAAAGGCCCGCTTTACCACATTTCCTTTTTATCTGTGTCGAGTAAATAAAACAATATTTTCAGCAAGTTCAGAACAAAGTATCGTTTCCTCGGGATCCGAAAGTTTCCGCAGAATGCCGCAAGCTAATTACAAAAATTTTGGCGCCCCTCAAAATCCGCGCTAAAATACCGCAAATACTCGCTGACCCCTGGCTATGTCCCAACCAACCTTGTAAAGATGAAGATACAGATACAAACCAGGTAATTTGTGCTAGTATGTTAATTTTAATAATATTTAGTTACGTTGAAAATTTAAAGCTTCGTTCTCAGCTCCAAATTCAAAAGTATGTATTTTTATCTATACTAATATATAAAGTCGAAGAGTTTGTTTGTCTGAACGCGCTAATCTAAGAAACTACTAGTTCGAATCGAAAAACGAAGGTTATAGTTATAAAAGATCCTACTGTGACTAAAAGGAGCGAAGAAACAGCGGGAAATGTAAAAAAAAAAAAAATTTGGATGGAAGAAGTCTGAAGCTAGTTTATTATAAAACTAGGGGTTTTATTGTGTGTTAACGATATTTTTTTATAACTATCTTTCATTGAAATATGTATACCTCGTAATGCCTCTTCAAATTACAATGAACTAGGTCCCACTAATATCTTGATTTACTCGATATATAATTGAATTTTCCTAGGAGGCCGCCCACGCGAGCAAAGACGAAATAAAAAGCGTTAATATTGGCACAGTAACGTTCGACCGGAAATTAGAAGAAGTCAAATGATACGAGATAGAAAAATATTTTTGTAAAAACTGTATAATATATTTTTTATCACAGCTATTCTGTATTTTTTGCTTGAATAGAATTGGTTTTTGCGAGGGTATAGATCACTACATATATTTTTATATACTTCTTTACAGTATCAAATAAATTCTTAGATTCTATTTTAAACTTATTTGAAGAAATACCTTCTACTGATTCACTCTAAGATACATAATAAAAACATAATTAAACCTTGACACGCGTTTAATATTTAAAGTGAATAAAAATATTTATTAAGTATGGCAATTCAAGCAAGAAAATTAAGTATTCATAATACAGACTTTATTTGCCTTAAGTTTACTAAATGTCAACGTATTTCTAGGAGTATAATTAAATTTATTAAATACGAATATTAATCATGCTTTTAATAGCACGTATAGTATCGATCAATAAAATAAATAAATACGACAGTTCTTGGAACATCGAAGATGTTTCATAAATTTAAAGTGATCCCAAACGTATTTCAACACTTAAGATATATGACCGATTAGCTTCTAAGGTGAAATATCCTAACGATTAAACATCTAAGGGTACGTTGGCGACGTATTTTGGCTTTGGACTTCACACTTTTCCACGCATTTCCTGCATGTAGCGGTTCTAGCGCGGCCCCCTTTGTACTATCGTGTTTATTAGTTACAAATAAATCGTATTCAAGTTAAGTTTTGCGGCTTACTTCTAAAGAGCAGTTTAAAAGTAATAATTATTTCACAGAATCGTTTTAGTATAAACCTAACGTCTAAAACGTGTACAAACATTACTTTTTGTAGTATCCAAGTCTAGTCCCTTATATCTATTATAAAAAAAAATACTTTGTATAACTAAGAGTTTTTAGACTTCATTAGGCCTTTACAAAACTCTTCATCGTCCTTTCCTTGTTCCGCTGCCGCCTTTTCATTGGCCCTCGCTTTGGCTATACATAAATAAGACAATCCGATCATAAGCAAATAAATGACTGCTCCTATCCAGCAGTTCATGGCTATCTGGAAAAGGACAGTCGATACTTCAATACCTACAGTTCCCTCCAAACTTTTTGGCCGGGCTGAAGTTCGGGCGGATGGTTGCGCAGTATGCAAAATGCAGGTATCAGTTGCGACGAAGGGGGACCCTTCGCGGGTGCAAGGCGACTCGACATTTTGCTTAAAATTGACAGTACCATGCCCAAGATGGCGGTCGCGCTAACTTCAGACGGGGCAAAAAGTTTTAAGAGAACTGTAGATGTAATATCACATTGGATTAATGGTGTAGCGGCCATTTTGAAAAAGGGAGAATTGAGATAAAACGTCGAGAACCGTTACTCAATAACGACGGCTTTTTTTATAATATATTACCAGACTATAATTTTTCTCTGTCTGCTTCATGAAATCTTCGAAATCCTCATAGCTATGGTGTTCGGGTTCGGCTTCCTCTATAAACGCAACCACTTCAAGCTTAAAGAATATTCCCATTATTACCTGAAAGTAGATATCCTTTTGAATTGAATGGTAGTGGCAAGTACTGTAATATGCAAACCAATACTCAGCGCTAGACGGAAGTGATTGCTTGGACCTGCACGGTAACGCGTTACGTAACGGAGAGGTTTACCTTCTCGCAAGACGTTTCTAACTTCAGTATGTACAATTAGAAATACTACATTTTATTGACCATCTGTTATTGTAAATATTTGTATATAAAAATTAACATGACCTTCAAATGTTTTTGTATACTCTACTAAACGCACTTACCAACTGAACTACTGCCCAGATGCTCAGCAGCATGCAACAAAGCCCACAATTAAAAAGTATACTCATTTTTATTTATCCTTGTGCTGTCTTACCGATATGTATAAATAATTCGTCTTTTGACAAGTTTTCCAATTGTGTCATAAAATCTTGTAAGCCAGTATCAATTTTAAAGAATTCTTTGATTTTACAAACATGACTGTGTATTATAATCTAATTACCTAAGCATTTGTACTGGCAAAAATGGTGCTTAAGTACCTATAATCTTCTTCTTGTTTAAAAAATAAAAATTTTGCTACATACCTAATTATTACTAATTTACGCAATTTATCACTTTATAGGGGTGAAAACACAATATGTATATTAGTTAAATTATGGTTAATTCATCTTAACTACCACCCGACCCTCAAATATGTTTGCGACGGTCGTGATTTCGGTTTAATTTTTAGTAAAATAAAATAAAATACTTTATTCTCTTTAAAATTTTAAAAATTTAAAGAGAATGAAGTAACAAACTTAAAATTTTTTTTTTTTTTTAATGTTCGTTCGTCGTGTTCAAAAGAGCAACATAACCGATTCTACAGAGTGTTCAAAAGAGCAAAATAAACAAGAACAACCCAAGAAACTCAGTCCGGCTTTTTTTAAAATGTCTTATAAACTAAGACATTGTTGTGAATTTATTAAACTAAGGAGCAATTCATATTACTGCCAGGCGGTCTTGTCATTAAATAAATCGTTCAGACAATAATACGTCTTTTGAAACAATCAAAATTTTATACCTTTTTTAAATTTATTTATCGATAATTTTGAAACCTCAACTGGTAATGTAATACATACAAATACAATTCCCCGCAAATGTTAGCTAGTTTATCTCTATTTCTTAAGTTCAAGTTATGCCTATCACAATTCTTGCTGAACTTGCTTTTGGGCAATTCTTATGGGCATACAATACATTTTCATTAATATACCGCGAGTACACGGTAAGTATGCCGATATTTTTAAAGGCATCTCTGAAATGACTCCCGAGATCCTATACCACAGATAGCCCGGACTGCCCTTATTTTGCAACACAAAGATACATTTAATGTCGCCAGCATTACCCCACAGTATGCCTTATGTCATAACACTGTGAAAGCAGCTAAAGTTTAGATGCGCTGTTTTAGTTTGTAATATATTTCAACATATTAAATATACTACTAAAATCAAACACAATACTAAAGTAACATTAAAACGTTTATTTCAAGAAAATCTAAAGCATGATTTCACATTTTCCTACAATTAAATAGATATTTTATGTACAATTATTTATAACATTTATTCGGCGATATAATACTTTGAAACTTAGACACAATTTGTAATTATTAACATTGAAATTATAGTACAAGGATACACTCAGGATCGTTAAACAATTGTGCCAGTGTATGAATTTAGAAATCTCCAAGTTTTTTTACACCATCAATTATGATTGAATCTATATTTTCATGTTTCATTAATAAGAATTATGCATCTATTGTATAATTTAATAAGTTAGCTCGGTCAGGAGGTTAATACCCACATTCTGTTCCCGGTTACTCTGGACCTTCATTAAATAAATGGAATGGAACTATGTAACAGATGTACTCCAGTACATTTACATGCTCACTGACGAGCGGTTATTCATCCAGAATTGGTGACCAGAGACAACAAGTGTGACTAGGTATAGCAAGGCAGCAATCCAACAATTTTGAGCATTCTGAAATTTTTAAATATACGTATCAATAACCATTTTATTACAGGATTTTGCAAATGTCATTTACAATTGTTTAGTATAATTTAAAGACAAAATATAAATCACGTGTTCAGACTGCCTCTGACCAAAACAGTCCAGATAGTAAAATGAAAAACAAAAGCACATATTTTTTATTTCAATTATATTTCTTATAAAGACTGTTAAAGTGCTATAATGTAGAAAAATTAGAGAATAGTTAATAAAGAGTTCCTATATGTTTATCCCATATCTATGCTGTGCTGTATATTATATTACTCTGTCAAATAAAGAGAACTAGTACCCATGGTCTAAGGCAATTGCAGTTACTTGGTTTAAAAGAATATTTAAGTTTAATAACTGTATTCCTAATTGTAAAGAAATTTATGATCAAATTCCTCAGTGTCAGAGATTCTTGCAAATGAGGTAAATAGGGTGTGAAGTAAAAAAATTAATAGGTCTTGCTAATTAGACCTTGGAATCGTGAACCAAATTAATGACAAATATGCACCAGGTACGATATTTAGGATAGCTTCTGCAGCAAGAATTTATTAAAGTTTATTGGACAGTAACAGTCTTAAAAATGATTAATTAAACAAATATAGTTACCACTGTGTATCCATATTCAACTTGACCAATGAAGTGGTCTATGTCGTGGTGGCCACCTTCCTCATCAAGAGGCAGGTCTTCTAATAATGCGACTGCTCTAATATGATAGAAAACGCCCATCAAGGTCTGAAAAATACATAAAACTATGAAGCACCGATGTGACCCAGGGAATTTGAGCTGTTAGAAAATCACTATTTACTTACCAGTTGGATCACGCCCCAAACACTCAGAACTAGGCCGCATAGCGACAATTTTGGGCCACACAATTTACAAACCATTTTGTTCGTTTGCTTTAATAAAATTTACGAACAAATAAATGTTAAAGTAATCGACCACTGCCTGTCAGAAAATGTCAAAAATCGCAGAAGAAGACGATACTCACATGATTTATCAATGTTTATGGTTAGAATCGTTATGGTCTATATATCTTGTCTCTGACTTTTTATTATCTAAACTTCTTAGTTACATGCTTATTATATTTATTAGAAATTTTAAAAGTTTCTTTCTAAAATAAAAATAACTCGCTATTCGTAAGTATTACATAAAAATAGTAAAAACCTTTAATTCTAAAAAATCGCATTTTGTCTACTTTGACAGTATGTCAAGTCATACATATGTCAGCGTGCCGTCAACTTTGCGTAGGTGTGATCTGTGATTTCAGACTTGTGCTTGTACGTAAAAGTAATTTTGAAAAAGAAAAGTTTTTATAATGGTGGACCGTTTAGGTAGAGTTTTTAGTTATTTATCCTGTGATTATACCTCTTCATATTTCAACTTGTTTTATAGTATTCTCGTGTGCGCCAAGAGTAATATCTGATTAGATTCATAAAGATGATCCTTGTCATTGTTTGTTCATTTCCAACTTTCCTTTGACGTCAACTTTAATATTATAGCGTAGTTTTTCATTAAAAACTTTATTTTTCCAGTCAATAGTGAAGCTAATGCTAGAAGAATTGCAATGGTGGAGAACTGCTTCGGCAGTTCGGGGCAGGTACGTGTTTTTATCTTAAATAACAAAATGTATACTTTCAAAGTTTACATCACTGCTTATCAACCGACAGTCGGCAAGATAAATTATTTGTAGGCACTGGGTTGGCTTAACTGTAGATATAATTTTTTATCGACTTAATTCCTGGAATGACCTTTCCTAAGCAGCAAAAAAGTTTTAATCATAAGGACATGTATATAATTTGATGTTACATATAAGTTTTATAACTTTAAGCCCTTGGCGGAACAAGGTAGAGTTTTGGTTGGAGAAGGAGTCTTGACAAAAATGTGCAGAAAGAAACCCAAAGCAAGACAATTCTTCTTGTTCAATGATATCTTAGTTTATGGAAATATTGTGATAAATAAGAAGAAATATAACAAGCAACATGTTATACCTCTCGAGGAAGTGAAACTGGAGTCTTTGAAAGATGAAGGCCGTAAGTATTTTTTCTTAATGATTTATGTATAATTAACATTTTACCTTGCTATAATGTTATAAAAATTAAATAATATCATAACTAACACTTCAAATGTAAGTTTTTAATTTTCGTAACCCGTTGGTTAAGCACTGTATATTGCAAAAAATTTAACTCAACATTTATGTATAATGAATAGGTTATAATAGAAAAATATACTAATACTTAATATTTTGTTTTTAAAGCTTTATTTAAATATTTTATTGAATATTTGCTTTATACATTCATTTTTATGAGCTAAAAACAAAAATAAAAACCTTTTCAGAAAGATTTGAACCACTATCAAGTATATCAACCTAACTCATATGAGTCACTATATGAATCATAAATATAAATTATTTTTATCACTATTCCTATGATATTGTATGACACTGAATGTTGACCTACACCTACTACCTACAATCTGAGTCAACTAATGAATATTTATTCAAAGCACTGTCTGTCTGTACAGACAACATTTCACAACATTTCAGTTTGAAGGGTTGACCCTTTACATATAAATGCAAACTTTTTTGCAAATGTTTGTGTCTGCCTTCGGCAGCGGTGCCTTAATTTTGGGCCATTTCTCTTTCTATTAAACAAAGTTAAAGCTTGTCTGTTATAAAACTTGATATTATTTTTCAGAGTACCGTAACGGGTGGTTAATACGCACAGCGTCAAAATCGTTTGCGGTTTACGCGGCGACAGCGACAGAGAAAGAAGAATGGATGGCACACATAGAGAAATGCATTGAGGATCTCTTAAGAAAAAGTATGTCTAATTATTCATTTAATATTAATGATACAATGTTACTTATGTGGTTAGAAGACTATTTTGAAACTCAAGAGGTCAGTGAAAGTTAATTTATGTAAGTCTGTCGCAAGATGCAGACAATTGCCCAAGCACTTTTGATGTATTTACATGAATGCTCAAAGAATTTTTATTATGTTTAGCATTGAACATCTGATTAACTATAAGAATTCTAGCCCAAAGATGCATGATAAATGCTCTCTATAATATTCTATTGTGTCACCAGGTGGTAAACAGCCTCCATCGGAACATGCTGCTGTTTGGGTGCCTGACAATGAGGCGGCCATCTGTATGCACTGCAAGAAAACACAGTTCACTGTTCTAAATAGACGGGTATGATTTTTTTCAAATAAATACATAAGTGTTAATTGTGATCCGACAACCCTCTTTGAAAAGCTTAAAAACAAAGTTTGGATGATCCGCAGTCAAGTTTATATACACCAACAAGGCAACCATAAATACTGAATAGTATAAAAGATAGTCTTTATATCAGAAAATTGATCACCTCCACAGCCAAATGGTGTGAGTGTGAGATGTGGAGGGTTTGGTGGGGTAGTTTCACCAGGGAACCATAGATAGTGTCAATGAAGCAAGGCACAGAAGTCTGATAAACTACATGCTTATAAAAGAATTGATCATTGAAACAGATGCAGAAATGTGTTCGCCGCATGCAGCATGGAGTGGGGGGGACAAGACACTATATATTGTAGTTATACTTATGTTAGGCAATTATAATTACAAAAGTGTGTCTTCTATGGTTTTTTTGTGATAAAGGATTGAAAATCATGGCGTTTACTTGATGTTGCTCTAGCCATATAAAACCTCAATAAGATGCACTGTCGACCTATATTATGTTCTTTGAAGTCTAGTCAAGAGTTACTACATTCAATTTATGGCTTAAATCTTTGCTGCTAAATGCTCAATTATACTGGTATCGACAGCATCACTGCCGCAAGTGCGGCTCGGTAGTCTGCGGTCCGTGCTCGTCGAAGCGGTTCGTGTTGCGGACGCAAAGCGAGAAGCCACTGCGCGTCTGCCTCCAGTGCTACGACGAGCTGAACCGCGAGAAAGCAAGGTCTAATCAGGGTCAAACGTTAGGCCCCGGAGGTTAGTAATGGAAAATATAGATAATTCAAATCATTTGAAAACTTTAATAAAATAATTAAAAAAAAAATCGATTACGATATTAAAAAAATACGACACTAGCGAGACTGGTAGCTCAATTGGTTAGAGCAGCAGCACGGGAACCCTGTGGATGTCAGTTCAATCCCTGCCTGTGTCGTAAATTTTTAAATTATAATCATGCGCAACATTTATATACATACATATTATATAAAGAGTAAGTACATTGTTGGTTGGTGGATAATAATAGTGTTAGATATTTCTTTTATTCATTGTATATGTCCAAATAAAACACTTTTGACGGTTTAAAACGTGAAATATATTAGTGATGTTTAATTTATTTTAACTACGCCTAGACGTTGCTTTACTACAGGCTCTACAGGTTGACTATAAAACCTGGGATAAATTAAAAATAAGTTAGCTCGTATGTTTCGCATTTTAAACCGTTAAAAGTGTTTTTGTATGCGTTCTTTGTGTTCACACATATCGATTTAATTTACTAGCAGGTAGTTGAACTGACTAATGTGTCAGAGTACTTTCAATGGGATTCGAACTCAGGTCCTTTGCTTAACGCATTGTATTGCTAATCTGGCGCTTTACTATTGGTGAACTTGGAGATATTTATTATCTATTTATATTATTCAGCAGCGAAAGCTGGTGGTGATGGAGCCGGGTCAGGTGGTGACTCATCCCAAGATGATGACAGCGATGATGATGACGAACGACCAGTCGCAGAGGACAAACACGATGAGGTAAACAACCAATGTTATTGATATTGAAAAAACGTTACTTTTTAAAATACACAAGAACTAGTAACTTTATATTTATTTATTACCAAATACGAGTATGAATATATTAATTTTACGTTGATTCTTGAAGTTACTCTTAAATAAAACACTTTAACGGATTTTCATAACAGCCGTGGTCACAGGGGAACCGTGCAAGTGTCCAAAACCTAGGGCCGTGGTTAGAAAAAATCTTAAATTAGTTACCGAATATATTTCTCGTTTTAAACCGTTAAAAGTGATCTATTAAAATGTTTACTACTCGCGTACAGACAATACTTTAGACTGAATACCAAACTGTGTATGACTGGATTTTATGTTTTAGGGTTTCACAAGTTATAACGCTGTCAAAAATGGCTACAGCAGTAGAGTAACAAGTGTATAGTACAAACTCTTGTGTAAGTCTAGAATCTAGAGCACAACTTTCATGCTTTGATGGTCAATTGTTTTGGATGTGTTTTGTTTTTCCATCAACACCCTGTATAATATATGTTTATGAAGTATTGCTGTCTCTCTCTAATCTATGAATACGGTAAGAGACAGCAGCACTTTAGGCTCTAGGTGTTTGGACATACATTTTTCCATAATAGTTCTGTGTTATTGAGTTTGGTTTGGTTTTCACTAATGTTGTTTTGTTTTGCGTCATTTACAGTGTGTACTTATGACATGTCTGTCTTTGTTTAATAATTGTTTAACTAGATTGGAATCTGATGTTAATCTTAGGAAAGATATCACGTTTTATTTAAAGTTTTTTATAAAATTAGTATGTTTCTACTGTATATTTTAGAGAGAATAGACTAGTAATGGAACGGATAGTTGTTTGGCCAATATTGGATATTCGACCGGCCAAACGATACTTATGTACATTTTTGTTAGGCGCCGGCGCGTCGAGCAGGTTTAAACATACGTGTTACATATTGTTCTCTCTTTTTATTTGGTAACAATTATTTTATTTTATTAAAAATGTACGATACGCTACGATTGGTTGAATGGGTACCCAATACTGGTCATAGGATTTCTTACATACTTAAAATGAGGCTTTTTGATAAGTTTAAATAGTACGCTAATAGTAATAAACTAATTTTAAATATTTGTAGTATACATACGAACTAACAATTTTTCAAAGTTAAACACCAAACAGAATTACTATTCGGTATCCGGCCGGATAGTAAACCTGTCCGTTGCATCTCTAGTATAGACACAAAATATGATGTACATCTGTACTTAAAATAATCTATAATTAATGATATAATAATGATATTTTCAGCCGAAGTTCTACGGCGACGGTGAAAAGACTGAGGATAATACCAACAACCATTCGTCCAAGGAAACAACCAAGTGAACCAAACAGACCGAGATTCTACACCCGGTCTATAAATTATTACAATTTATTCGTATAATGTATATATCTTTGTGATGGGGCATTTAAAATTTTCATTACAGTTATAAGATGTGCGCAATGGTATTATAGTATACTAGCAATAATTAGGAGGGTAAACCGCTTCGTGACGTCACGAGTTACGTCTCCCTCTGAAAATAAACATAACTAACCCTTTTTATGCTTGCGTAAGTACCCACTTGATTATTATTCAAATTTGAGTTTTTTTTTTTTTCAATTTTATTAGCTATTTGAATGAAAATTCGTTTCTACTAGTTCTGCTAACATTATTTTTTAAACTTAAACTAGTTTTATGTAAAAAAAAATCCTTAAAACAACAGTAAAATGTATTTAAAAAACAATATAACGCAGTAAACTGCTTTATATAATTATTATGATTTCTATATGCTCACAGTTACATTGAAATCGAATTTATATACAAACACTTATGTGAAATAACTTTGCTCATTTCTTCTTATAATCGAATGACGAATTTATACCAAGACCACTATAAAATCATTGCGTATTAAAGGCCTTCTAGATATATAAAATAGGATAATTACGATATTATTACCATTTTTGTACTTTCTCTGACTACCCACATGCCAGAAAAATTATATATCGTAAATAAATCAAAAGAATGTTATATTAAAAATACCATATCGATTGCAATTGCTCTATTCGTACGATTTAAACTTGATCCAATTAATAGTTATGTCAATATATTATTTAATATTATTCTATTATCATAGTTTATATTTTGATACTAAATTGTTGAATTTCCGAAACGTTTTATACATAAGCGGTTTATGTTTAAAACCAATAGTACAAAATAGTTTTTGAATGTAAGAGCAGCTCTTCAAGTCAACGTGCGCAGGAGTGGAATTCCGGAAGACATGTATAATTTTATCTTAAAACACAAATTTGTTTTTTTTTACACAAACGCACATCATTTTTTGTATTCTTCAACACAGTCGTCTCCAGGTTAAGCTTTAAACATAAACCGGTTAGGTATGTATTTGTATATTAGAATTTAGTTGTAAGAGGTGCGACGTTTTGCATACCAATTATTATCGAAGAATATAATAAATAGGCTTAGATTAAGATATTTGGTTAATTAAAAACAATTAAGTTATTTATAATTATTGATTTAAAGCCTAAATGTTAACGTTGCGTTGTTTCGTTTCCGATAAGACGGAACGCGTATTGTTTAGTTTTTGGTTGACAAAATATACAAGAATATTTTTTATGTATTGACGTTTTATTTCGGATATTTGTGCACAAGGTTAGTATTATATATTTAAAGCAGCAAATTATTTCTTAAATAATAACTAAAATGTTTCGTGTTTTGATCCGTTATGTTACGTTGTTTCAATGTAATATAAAAATGTAGTGCCCCCTGCAACATTGCAGAATACATATTTTTGAATGACATTGAATGTGAACAGGTTTTTTATAAAAATTCTTTAAAGTTTTATCCATACTAATGACGAATGTATGGTCAGTTTATAAATGGCACTAAACAGCGTATTGATCTTATCGCCAGTACTTGCAATTGGCTAAGTTAAGGATAAAATGGTATGAAATAAAACAACAATATGAAAAGGTGTATATATATTATAAAAAAAACATGTCCTCTTATTTATAATAAACTTATAACTTAACCTAACACACGATCTTAGTACATTAGGTAATGTAAACTTATATAATAATCAGTACCTGATAATTGCAAACGTCAATTTAAAGCACATAGTATGCGCATACGCAGCTTATTACTAGATAGATTCTTTCTTTATATTCTATGTAGATGTATTTGCTGCCAATTCGAACCATTGCCTCAGCGCATCGCCAAGAACAGTTGGAAGCGCTGACAAGTCTCTTAATATAAGATAGAAGGGGAAAGGGAATGTGTCCAAGTAAGGAATGAATCCAGTAAGGGCGTTTGTCACTGGATCTAAGAGAGGGCGCCGTATGTCCATTATTGAATCCTGAAAAATAATTAAATGACACTGTAAGATAACTAAAGTGAAATCTCAATTCCCCCTATGCGGCAAACACACTTCTGTGTCCATTTCAATGATCGATACTTTTACCAGCAAGTAGTTAATCAGATTTCTGTGCCCGACCGACCGACAATATATTGTTTCCTCAGGTTTCGAACCCAGGACCTCGCACACTTAACTCAATGCTAGGCAACACGTATAAGCATTTGGCTAGAGTAAGAAAACTTTATGGCCGTATATATTTAAGTTTTTGAGAGGCAAGGAAAAATTATTTTCCGTCCAGACATTTTTGTCGTTTCCACAGAAAATACCATTCCAAAAATGTGAAACCAGCACCCACAGCGTTCCATGCCGTGGCTCCAAACAATTGGGCTACCGTGTCTTATACAAAATCGATTTTTAACTTACATAGTATCATCATGTGAAACACGTTAAAAAGCAAAAAAAATCCTACCTTATTATCCGGATTGTCAATAATGACGTAAACCAAGAATATCCCCTGTTGCCTCGCGCGTCTCACGGCTTGTAGAACCCTCGTCTCCCCTTCAGAGAATATGCCCCGCCCATCGCTCACAATGACCAATAGCTTCGCGTTGATCGCGTCACTCCTGACCGACTGCTGGTCGAACATAACCGTACAGAAGTCGAGCAATTGCGCAATTTTGGTCTTCGTCTGCTCAAAACAGAGTTGTTCTAGGATTTTTGAACCTGAATGTTCCGAGAATTGCTCGTTGAACGAATGTAAGAGGTTGGGTTTTTCTCCAAAGCTGAGTACTGCGAGGTCGCCGGATTCGAGTAGATTTAATGCCTGTAAAAAAGTTATTAAGTTGCTTAATAAATAATTGGTAGGGAAATCACCTGTAGGACAGGTCTATCATAATAATCCACCTCTATCATAAAAAAATACATCATAAAAACGTATCATGTTTTACAATTCATGGTTTAAAGTGTACAGGACGTCTCCTTTCAGATCAAATGTGGTACTTTCACATCTCGTTAAACCTAGATTCGATTCATACCCACTTTCATCATGTGACAGTGTGTCTAGCTTGACAAGTACTGTCACTCCATTAGTTAAAACAACTAGTCCAGTTAAATGTTTAAGATCTCACATTCTTTTAATAACAGCAAAATCAAAGAAATGAGAGTCTAATACTCGTTCAATTTTGCATAGAAGTTGGCACGTAGACCACCATTTTATGGTGCAGCCAAGCCAAGCATAATTTTTGTATTGAACTTGGCCCTCCTTTACATTTATGTTTTTGGTGGGATCCTTGTTACCTGTGAAACCAGCGCCAAGCTCTCGAAGGCCAACTCTTTGCTCCTATTGTCAGCCATCGAACTAGAATCATCGACAGCTATCGCAATGTGGTACTCCCTTCGCGCTGGCTTTGTCCGCCTGAGCCAAATGCGATCTTTTCGGAAGTGGGACGCGATGTACGGAATCACACGACGCATGTTGATCGCGCGACCCGTGCGGAAGTCACCTTTAAAGAAATATCAATTAAATGACATGTAGTTTACGAGTAGTACACATTTACATAAAACACTTGTAACGATGCAAAACGCGAAATAAATTAGTTTCTTCATAAAGTAAGGATATATAAATAACACAATTTGAACGGTATAAAATATAATAAAGTAAATATATTAGTTAACTTATTTTAACTACGGTCCAACGTTTTGGATTTTTTGCAGCAGCCCAATCACGGGGTACTGAAGATGGAGGGTGTTCCTAAAGAGAATCTGTTAAGCTAGCGCCATCTCATATATTTCGCATTTTTTGACAGTTAAATGCTTTATTTTAATTATTGTTGCGCAAATGCTACAAGTATGACCACAAGTCCTCTATAAACCTACATAATATATAAAAAATAAATTGTATTTCAATTACTACAATTATTTTTTTTGTTTACTACTGATTACATTCCACTTTCGGTACAACTGTACGAAAGTGATATTGTTGTTAATATAATGCATATTATGTTTTAGTTATACATACCAGCTCTACGCGAGCGTCCTGTAGGTTCAAGGACGAGACGCAACTTCTCACAGAGGGCTCTGGACGCAGTGGCGGTGTCTCTCCAAGCGGCACGCCACGCTGCACTCGACTGTACTCCGCTGCGCACTCCACCCGACTGTACCCAGTCGCGCATGCTTATATACTGCTCCCTTGATATTTCTTCTGCTTGTTGTGACGATTCTTCTAACCTGAAATACGCATTAAGGAGTTTTACGCTCATTGCAGGTAATAGATATATGAGTAGTTAAAGAGTGTTAGAGAGTTTAAATAAAACACTTTAACGGTTTAAAATCCGATATATACATATTGCACTTATTTGGAAATTATTTTAACTAGAAGGTTGTCACTGTGAGAAAAATTCCGGACTTTTTTGATAGAGAAGGACAACAAGATGAATTACTCCATATAACATCTAAACTACATAAGCTGTCGACCTAGGTTGCCTTTGGATATTCGGAAATATACAGACTGAAACCGAAACGCGATTAAACATGCCGGATTCTTCTATCTATATGTATATCATGGGCTCTTTGTTGGACGGGAATGTTTAACGGGAAATTATTTGACTTTATTTATATTATATGCCTGCCAGTCTGGGTAAGAGTTTAATCCTATTAGTTACACTATGAAAAGGTGTATGTTTTCTAGATATTTTACATACCTCGATGGACAAATAATTTTAATAGTTATAACTTTATTAATCTACCTGGTGTGATATGTAGTATCCCGACCCCTAGATACAGTACTTGTTAGAACAGCATCGCCTTCCACTTCCAAACCGGTATCACCTGTAGGTTCATCACCGGTTTCGTTCTTATTTCCAGACTTCTCTTTATCTTTTTCAGGACCATTTTTCATCTTCTCTGGCTTACTTTCTTCTGATTTCTCAACCTAAGGATAAAATTTAACTCGTTAAGTAACAACTCTTAACAGTTGTAATATCACGTTACAATATATGGTATCCATTGTAAAAAATAGTTTATCCTTAAGTGTAAGTATATTTCATAGTACCCGTTCTAGTCACTACTTTCACAAGTGAAGTAGTTTTAGAAGGTATAATAATTTCATGAATTTTCAAATTTGGTTTATAATAATACAGGGATTTCGATGGGTTTTTGATGATGATTTTGAGGTGTTTTAGGTGCACTAACTTACCTGAATGTCTTCATCATCCACGTCCATTGGAAGGTTTTCGTCTTCCTTTAATTTATCGGCTTCTTCCTCTTCTTTCTGCAGGGTCGGCTGTTGATCCGCCTGTTCTTTGGTTGCTGAATCCACTGCCTAACGATAGAAAGAATATTTTGATGTCGTATGTCATCGAAAAATTTGAACAACTATTTTTTTATTAACTAGAATACTCTGAATGGTTTTCATATCACTGTGATTTAATATATTTACCTGTAAATCATCCTTTTTAGCCTGTTTAACGTGTTGAAACGCGTCCGCCTCACTGTCATCGTTGCCTTCTTCCCCGCCCTCCTCTTCGGCGTCTTCGCGTTCTTGGTTCAGCGTTTGAGCTTGCTTATGTTTTTTGTCGTTCACGTCACCTGTTTTTTTTTATTCTTTATTTAGTAACACACTGACAGGTGACAACAATACTGTTAATTAAACACTATTTCGAAAGTGCTCACATAGTTAAGTGCACCCGTTTTAAGCAAATAATATAATGTTTAGCTTTTGTCGACAAAAAGAAGACACATATTATATTAATTGCAAGCAATAAATTTCACCTCCACTCATAACAGTTGTTGTTTAAATTACATTATACGAGAGATCAATGGATAAGCAAATTTTCTCTCCCATCAGAGTAAAAAAAATTAACCTTTAATTAATGTCTAAACAAAAAATTGCCATTCTTACCCAATGTCCGTTCTTGGTCTGTCTTTCCAGGTTTGTTTTCACGTCTAGACTGTTCTTTGTGAGAAAGATCCGATTTAGCTGCTTGCTTCTCTCCGCGATGTCCTTTATCGCTCTTATCTAACTCTGAACGGCCAGTGGACTGTTTATCTTCACCTACTTGTTCTTGAGCTTGCTCCTGATAAGTTTTAGTAATTTTTTTCATTAATATTATCGTAATATAAGTCTGAAATTATTTTTTGAGTTCAATCTGCTATCTAGTCTGTTAGTAAGATGAATTGGAAGACTTTGAGAATTGCTCAAAAGTGTCATTCCTGCTTTAGCAGGAAGGATCTTTACTTTTAAATCTGTTTATTTGATATTGAAGCTAAATTAGCTGAAAGCCTATATTATTTGAGCTTGAATTAATAAAATGTTTCAACCAAAAATCATAGAACAAATATTATTTTTCAATAATCAATTACTAATATATATTTTAGCAATAAAATTTTTACAATCGAAAATAAATTGAAAAACCCAAAAAGGGGGGGGGGGGGGGAAAAAAGGGGGGGCCGGGGCCGCCCGGGGGGGGGGCGCTACCAATTGAGCTACGGGGTCCTACCTCACATTTTTAGAAAAAAAAAAAAACCCCCCCCCCCCGGGGGTTTTTTTCACCAACAAAACTCGGGTGTTGGGGGTTGTAAAAAAAAAAAAAATTTCAATTATTTTTCAATATTATAAATGTCTTATGTGCAATAACATGTGAAAAATATTAAGTCATATCTTGAATTGTTCTTCCTTAATTATGAATAGTGGCATGACCAAACTTACATATGGCGCGGCGTCTTCATCCATAGCCTGATCTGGATTCGTTTCCACGTTATCATTAACACCTTTATCCATTTCCGCATTTTCGGCGCGTTCACCGGCTGAAGGGTCATCGCGGGAGGGATTAGCTTGGGGATTCGCTTCATGCTCCTTTTCCTCAACAGGATCATCCTCTTTCATAGCATCTGGGTTTTGTGGTAACTCGTCTTCTTGTTTTTCTTCTGGTTCTGTTTCTGTTTGGCTTGGTTCAGGCTGCGGTTGACTTTCCGTATCCATATTGGTTGAATCTTCCTCTTCCTCTGGTTTATCCTCTGAGGTAGCTTCTTTCTCCTTTTCGGCTTCCTGCTGCTGTTAAAAGTGGTTGTTACTATTATTTAGAAGTCATAGTTTGTAATAAATAGAAATTTAATATTAATAATAATAATATTGTTGTCGTAAAACATTACGTTAAGTAATGGAATAATAACCGTTTATAGAATAAAAATTCGACAGTTTAGAAATAATATATGTAAAGTTTTATACCTCTTTTTCTGTGTCCCCGTCCTCAGCAGCACCGTCTTCTTCATCACTAGAAACGTCTAAGCCAGTCCTATTTTCTTCCTTTTCCTCCGTTTTAGACGGTTCTTCTTCTTGTATGTTCTCTTTCATAACATCGATGTCGAATGGATTTTCCGTTTCTGTTTCACCTTCCTGTAAATGTGTGCCATGATTATTACAAACTCGTCATATAGAATATGAAGGACAGTTTAACACATCATTTCAAATTCACGTCATAAATCTCAAAACGATTATCACCGTCAGACAAAATCATAATCAAACAGTGAAAACTCTTACTTTGTCTTCCTCTCCTTCGTCTCCATCAGCGTTCGTATTTTCGGGCATTTCAAAGTCTTTTGGCTCCGGGTATTCTGGGTGATTGCCGTAGTGCGGATCCACCTGTAAAACAAATTAATTTTTGAGGCGCGTCTTAAAGTAATGTTTGAAATATATTTTTTTTAATTTTTAGCTATTAGCAAAAAGGATTACTTTAGCGTTAGACTTTTTATTTAGGATGGCTTATGTATAATATTTTATCTTTAGGCAAAGTATTGGTAATATTACCGTTGACAGTATGTATAGTATGTAATCGGGTTGTTGTGATACCCGTGTATAAATCAGTATATTAACAACGAATACATACTTGATCATCATCTACTTCCGGCTCATCCATTTCATTAATGTCTTTCTTCTTCTGTTTTTCTTTTCCATCGCCGCCATCATCTTGGCCTTCTTCTTGTTCTTTGGCACCCATCTCTTTCTCTCCAGTCTTTTCTCCTGCACCACGTTCTTCTTTTTTCTCTGTCTTAGATTTGTCTTCATCGTCCTCTTCATCTTCAGAACCCCATATTTGCTGGTCTAGTCTGTCAAATCAAATCGCTGTTAATCAAATAAGTCCCAAATAGATTTTCAGAATGATTTCAACAGTGTCCGTCGTATTTGTGGCGTATAGACTACATATATAAAATTAAGATGTATATTTATATTTAAATTAATTGCGAGTAAAAGCAAAACAATTAATACACACTTTTCTGCAGCATTATCAGTATCCCCCATTTGTTTATCAGCATCGTCGTTATCGTTTTCATTGTCAGAGTCTCCTTCTAAGAAATAAAACAATTAATTAGACACAATTGAAATTGGTTTTCGCTTTTTGATAAAACTCATTTGTGACATTGTAATTATAGAAACCTTTTTGTTCCACATCTTGCAAGTGCGAATCAAAGTCATCTGTCATATTGACTCCTTTCTCTTCCTCTTTGCAATCGCGTTCTTCTTCTTTCTTTTCTTCGCCAGGCCGGTGGGCATCGTCTAATTGATCCTATTTGAGAGCAATTAGGGTCATAAATATAAGTAGATACCGTTCAATACAAATGAAACAGAAGAATAAGTAATAATTTAACGCTCATTTATTTGAGCATTTCTCTCATTGTATACGATGATATAAGACGACTGAAGATATTTATAATAAATAACAAATTCCTCATAAGTTAACATAAAATATACCTGATTCTCGATTCTTTCCGATACATCTTTTTGGCCTTCTCCATCACCGAGTCCAGTGCCACCAGAAAGTTTTCCTGGGCCACCTTCACCCTCCCCGTCTTCCATATCCAAATCGGAAGGCTTACAAAAGCTAAAAATAGAATGGGTTAAAAACTGTCTATAGTTTACGCGAGTAGTACACATTTAAATAAAACGTTTACGTAAACGTGAAGCCGTGGTCACGGCTGCTGCAAAGCATCCGAAACGTCGGGCCAAAGTTAAAAATCATTTTCCTAATATGTTTAACTAATATATTGCGTTTAATAAAACACTTTGACGTTTTATTTAAATAGAATGGGTTTTTTTAATCACTGAAATCTTTTTGAAAATTTGAGTCCTTCCGGAGAAATAAATATTTTGTTTTCATCTTTGGAAATAAATGAGGTTATGTGAACTAACTTAAAATAACTTACCCTTTCGTGGCTAGGTCCGAAAAGATCTTAAGTAGAATAGACAACATCTTGCAAGATACCCGATGTACCGCGACCTTTTGAGATACAAAGTATTGAGCAAACAGTTGCAGTTGTTCCAATAGCGGCATAACTCTTACTATAACTGACTTAACATCTTCTAAACCCTGCTCAGTGGTTACGTATTCGATGCAAAGTGTGCATAAATTCTGTAATTTGTTAATCAAACATCCTAATTGTAACAGCTTTCCATCACTAGAGAGCTTTTCTTGCAGAAGCTCTTTCAGGTGATTGTCTTCGAGTATTTCTTTCGATTCTTCTGTTTCATCAAGATCGTCTACCTTCGAATCTGGAGACACGTGTTTCTTATACAGTGTCTGAATGATCAATAACATGTTCGCTACAACTTCTTCTGTTACTTGTAGCACATCTTTCTTGAGGTTTTCATTTAATACTTTAACTTTATTATTAGGCTTATCTAATGCTTGGATGTTTCTTATTGTGTTTGCAACGTAATGTTCAAAATCAACTAATCCTGCTAACACTGGGTGTAATGAAGACTTATCGTCGACCTTGTGCTTTAATTCAAATTTATATTCCTCTAGAATTTTGTTGATTCTTTCTCTTATTAGGCCCAAGCTTATTATACCGTCGTTAACTGCGTCGATATGGTTTTGTGATATGCTCGGAATCTCAAATGTACTCTTTCGAATTCTTTTAGGGACTGCGATTAGTTTAGTAACTGTATTGTTTTGTCTTTCCACTATCGCTATTACATATTTGACCTTTTTATACAACTCCTTCCATTCATCACTGCCGTTGTAACAGTGGGGAAGTAAAGAATTTGATAGTTCCTTATCGAATTCTGGTCCAGCTCCAGAACTAAAAGTGCTTTCAGGTAGGGATTTTAGTAATATGCTGAACTGATCTAGAAGAATTGACGCTTTAGTATAGCAGTCAGCAAGTATATCAAGCTTTTCGCTTATGGTAGATACATTAGCGCTGTCAGTCTCCAATTCAAGAACGTTAGCGAGACTCGTCGTGATTATACGTAGGTCAACAATATAACTGGAATATTTAGCGATAGATTTCTTTTGTGTGTTGGTAATTTGCTGAAAAGAGGTACATTTATAAAAATAAACTAAACAAAATTCTTCGTAATTCATTAATAAATATCAGTGTTTAATTAAGGATTGTCAGCTTCTTGGCTATTGTAAAATACCTTGACTAGTATTGTGTTATGCAAATAGTCTGAGTTTCTATTACCAGGGAAACGGAAAACAAAGTCCCCACCCCATGGATCCCCCAAGGACCTCTCATCGAATAAAAGATTTTATTCATTTTTCTTACCATCAGCTGAGCAGCAAACCCTTTACAACGTTCAATATTCTGCATGCCCAGGTCACTGTGAGGAGTCTGTAACGCATTAGAAAGAAGTCGATGCCGCGCTATGTTTTTCTGGAAATACTTCTCACAGCCTGACCATAGAATCGACAAAGTTTGATCACAACGCCTGTAAATTAAAAACATATGTATTTATTTATTAAATTCTTAAATAACACGTTTTGAATGAGTAATAATCACAAGTTTTTAAGCGAGCCTTATTACTCATACAGCGATCTTTTCCAGGCAACCCGGATATATCATGGGAAGGTGCACGTCATACGAAGCTTGACAACAAAATAAGTTATATTGGCAATAATAATGGGCGGAGAAAACGAGGAAACAGCTAAAACATCGTAGGTAACAGCAAAAAAAATTAAAGATGAAGAGGTTTGCAAAAATAAATTTCGATGCCCAAAATAACTAATCTACGCGGACGACATCGCGGGCACAGCTATGGCATTAAATTACTCGTATCTACTGGTTAAAAAATCTGTCCATTTTTTTTCGGATTATCTCTTATAAAATATGACTGTGGCAAAAAATTGCTTCGCCTGGAAGAGATCGCTTCTTAGCAATAAGGCCACCCATTGCACTCAATATTTTTAGTATATGTCTTGTTTTCTTTTGAGCAACGTTAACTATTTCAACGTCTTTGAAATAGAAGATTACCTGCTCTTCAAATAGCTCATAGCTGAATCCAAATCAACAGGTGGAATGGTAAAGTCACAAAGGTCTTCGAGCGCTGTCAAGATCACCAGCCCAGTGCGATAGTTGAGTCCCATTTTGGCAAGCGCCTTGAAGAGATCTGCGAGGGCTTTTCGCTTCTGTTGCACTATGTTCTTCGCTTGGGACGTCTGTTTTTGTTTTGTTGCGTCTGCGTCCACCTTTGTAACAAGGAAATAGTTTTTTTTATTGAACTTGTACATTGTCATTTTGACAGACTTGTTATAACATCGTCGTAATATTCATAATCAACGGATCATGGTTTCTAACCAACTTTAACATACTTCCTATAAGTAGTATACGCGAATAGTACATTTAAATTAAACACGTAACTGTTTGAAATGCGAAATGGTTTAACTAGAAGGAATGGACGGTGTCCCCAATGAAAAAATCTAATCTGCAAATTCAATCAAATCAAGTCAATTCTCCAAATACAAACTACGACGAAACCTACGATTTAACTGTGACTTTAAGGACAACCCCCATCTTCAGGCCCCCCATGACCATGATTGCTGCAAAGCATCCTAAATGTCGGTCCATAATAAAAAAATAATTGTTTTGGTAATAAAAAGTACAGAGAGCTTATTAATTCCCATTGGCTTGTAATGTTTTTTTGGGGCGGTGAGGCATTGAAAACTTACCTCTAACGATCCCAAATGCGTGCTTGTTTCGATGACCGTTGTAACAAAATCATCTAAACCCTGCACCAAGGACGGATAGCCGCAGGTTGTTATGGTATCTTTACATAGCTGCTTTGCTTTGCTCAATAGGGACGGCATCTTTGAAAGCAAACTACCCTCATTCAGTATTTTGCATGGCAATGCTACTTGGTCCATGTACTTCTGAAAATTTTGAGGAGATATTTAAAAAGGATGAAAGACAGTTTTTCCGCCACCATATCCTAAACGCCATATTTCACAACAAAAAACTTTTAACCAGTTGTTTATAATAACAAATATTATAAATGAAAATATTACAGTCACCACTACAGTAGAATGTGCTAAGAACAAAAACACTATATGTATACGCAATTAAGAATAAATATTTATTATAAACTATCCGTAGTTTACGCGAGACTTATAAACTTTAATAAAAACACTGAACGATTTGAAATGCGAAATATCCACCCGAAACTACGGGCCGCGGTAAAGTAAATTAAAAATATACTTATTTATTTATTTCGCGTTTTAAACCGTTAGAAGGGTTATATTTAGAAAAAATATTATTATTCAATAAAATATACTTCATGCATAAAAAGTGACGCAGAAGGCCATCTTTTTTTATTCTGATAAAACTCCAATAAAAAAAAACTGAGATCCATCTCCATCCAATATTTTATTAATCCCCTAATGTCCCCTAAAAACTATGTTCACCACCACGTCTACATTTCAGACACTAGATTTAAGAGGGCAAAAATACCATGCTTGAATGAAAATGCTATACCTTCAAGCCACTTCCTTGGGCTTTTGTATTTTTTGCTTTCGCAGACTTATCCATGCCCTGTTGATTATTATTGTGTTAAAAACGCTTTGTTGTATGTTATATACTTAGTGTGATCGTAACGCAAGAAAGGCGGTTTGACAACGATCTGCGTTTCATTATTCAAATGATTATAAAACGAATTGTCCAATAATAAACCATGAATTTGTGTTGTTGTGTGAATGCGTCATCGACTGATTATTTAATCGAAATCAAAAGCAAGAGAATTTTAGGATAAACAGTAGAATGTTGGGGTCAATATGACGGTAGAAAGAAGAAGTATGTTTATCTAGTAAAAGATGTGATAAAGACATAAAATTTAATTGTAGGTATTTACAATAACTTCCAATTATAGATAAAAGTCGTTCTTCTCTTTAGCAGTAGACTGCTATGATATCTAAGATAAAACTTAAATCTTTTTTTTCTATCTTCAATAATATAATAATTTCATATGGTCTACAACATAGTAGTTTTACAACTGAACTAAAAAGTAATACCCAGTAATGATAATGACGAAACGTAATGACGAGTAAAAATTTGTAACTACCCTCCATTTACAAAGGGTCAATACTATTTGGCTTTCGGAGTGAGGGGTTTTTTAATAAAATAATGCTGTTACCTTGAACTGTCGAACGTGGAGTACGTATACAAGCGGATCAATCATGTACGCCCCACGACTCACTGCGCTCGTGTTCATAGTTGACCGTTTGGGACGGTCCCAGATGCCAACGTGAGTAACGGCAACATCTGTTGTATTGTCCACCAGACAACTTGAGACGTTCTCTTTTAAAACTTTCTACAAAGATGAAGAAACATATGACATATGAGTCATTATGACAATGTTTTGTTAAATACTGTCGCGTAAACGAGTAGTACATACACATAATATTTTATTGGTAAAATTGATTATCTTTTAAATAAAACACTTTTAACGGTCAAAAAACGAAATATATTAGTCAACTTCGAATTTAATTAAATTTCGAATATCCAAAGCCAAAATAGGTCGACAGCGTACCTTGTTCAAATGCTATAGGCTGGGTGTTTCACCTAACAAGTTGACCCCATGCTTGTCTGACCTCCTCAATTATTATAAAAAAAAATAGTACTGCTCGGGGGAATACATTTATATTAAGTTGCTAATATATGCCAATGTTTAAACCACGAAAACTGTTTTGTTTAAATTTTTGTTCATCTTACCTCAAATTCCTTGGTATGTTTGTGTAAAGCTTTATGCGCTTTGTCCACGGTATCTTTGACACTCCAATAACTCAAATCTCGATCCCACGAACATATTTTAACGAAGTCTCGCAACTTCTTCTCTATTGGAGCACGCTTCTCTTTTATAAATGCCGCAACTTGGGGAGAGAATTGTGAATAGAAGTTGTATGTGTTCCACAATATTGATAGCAATTCATCTGAAAGTAAAATATGATATGTAAGTAAAGTCTTAGGAAAAGACCCGTCTCTGTTGAGGCAAGTTTTCTGAATATCCAAAGCCAAAATACGTCGACAGGGCATTTTGTCTAATGGGCTAAATGGTGTAATGTCATCCCATGCTTGTCTTGTTCTGTGCCAGACCAAAACAGTTTATCCTTTCTTTATGATTACCGACCAAGCAAACACTCCTCTAATAAGAAAATAAGAAACGAACCGTAACGTCCTATGCGACAATTTACTATTTTTTAACTTCACACTAAAACTAAATCAAACTCACGCAATAATAATAACTAATTATTGTGTTTTATGAAACTTCTAAATGTCTCGACAAATTTCAACGAAATTTTAAACATTTGGATGTCAATATAGCTATCAAACACTTGTCAGAGCAAAGTTTTTTGTTGGGATCTAAGGCTTTCAAAAAAATCACACGTCCTAGCGGAATGTAAAAGAATTTGTTTTATTATGATATTTAAGGGCCGCAAGAATGAATCAACATAATATTTCGCCTTTTAAACCGTTGAAAGTATTTCATGATGCTTTCACAAATTTCATTAATTCTACTAACCTCTTTTCTGACTTTGTTCCATGTGCACTAGATGGCAATGATATACGAATACAATATCAAGTCGGATCGCGTATTCCGCAACATTGGACTTTTCCATAAAGTCGCGTAGAACCGACGTTACCTTCGCCGCTGTTGGTGCTTCGCTGTCCGAACTATTCGAACCGTCTAAATAGGATTGAATCACTGAGTACATGTAGAACCAGTATTTGTGAGCTTCAGACTGCTTTCTGAAATATAAGTAGCGAACGTAAATACATGAAAAAAAAAACCTGTTTAAAACGTACATATATAATTTAGTACAATGTATGTACTAAATTAAAAAAATGAGCTGGAAAAAATAAAATAACCTTTATTCTCCTTAAAATTAAAAAAAAAATACTTAGGTTCGTCATATAATATAGAATCTGTAGATTGAAAAAAAATAAGACACGGGCGGGCTCGAACCGGCATCGACAGCATTCCGTGCTGCTGCTCTAACCAATAAACCTGACATGTTCTGATCTGTCTGGATACGTGACATCGGTCTGTAGTTGAAATTAAAAATGTGCTAATTATAATCTTTCGCGTTTTAAACCGTCAAAAGTGTTTAAATAATGTTATTTCACCGTACCTCTGATATAAATTATTGAGACATTCGCGCCAATGACTCATTTCGAGTTTCCTCCAATTTATGATCTGTTGTCCTACAGACAGGGACTGTTCAATCATGTTGTTCCCCTTGTGGGCATTCTTGTTCCACTCCTCAATCTTATCCCGAAGTAACTCCAGACCGGTGAGGAATCGGGAAACGGGGCTTGTAATCGGGAAGTTCAATATTCTATTCACTATTACCATTATCTAAAAAACAAGTTTTAAAATATTTAATTAAATAACTAATAATTGCGACACCAACAGTTTTTTAAAGAAAACTGTATATGTGGTTATTCAGTTTTAAACGTCGTCATATATTTAAATAAAACACTTTAACGGTTTAAAACGCGATATATTAGTTAAACTTATTTGGAAATTATTTTTAACTTCGGATGCAATAAGTTTAACTAATATATCGCGTTTTAAACCGTTAAAGTGTTCTATTTAAATGTGTACTACTCGCGTAAACTATAGACAGTATTTCGTCGTCATATATTTATAATATTGTATATACTTTGGCTTTGGATATTTGGAAATCCACAGACTGAAACCGAATCGCGATTAAACTTGACTTGGCTTTTTCATCTGTGAACGGTGGTTCGTGACCCGGACGGAAGTCCGATAGTCCTACCGCCCATTTAATATACAGATATCCAGACAAGGTCCAACGTGTTTCAGAACAATTATAAATCGATTAGAAAAATTTTGGACCCGATGGGTCGATACCACGACCCGATGATTATTAGCCGATATTGTAGCATGTAATTAGGATCTTCTACGGCAAGTTGGGGCAATCTAGGGCAACAACTCAGCACTTTTTTTTTATAAATTTTATGGTAACGTTAATTTATAATGATAACTTACATCTTTCAACGTTGGGAAGTCAGGCCACAGTTCTAACAATTCAGCAGTGGTGTCTTTCACCTCTAGCAGAATCGGCAGACATTCCCTGCTCTCAGCTACCCATGGCGATCGGTAAAAATCTTTTTGGTTCTTCTGTGCTGAATCCTCTGCAATATAACATAAGATAGTAAATACTGTCTATACTGTACGCGAGTAGTACACATTTAAATAAAACACTTTAACGGTTTAAAACGCGATATATTAGTTAAACTTATTTGAAAATGATTTTTAACTTCGGCTCGACGTTTCGGATGCTTTGCAGCAGTTTCGCGTTTTAAACCGTTAAAGTGTTTTATTTAAATGAGATAGTAATATACCACAGGAGGGCAGAGGTCTCCTTTGCCAAATAAGAACTCCGACAGCTTAAACCCACCGCTGCACCAGGACGGGTTTGTGGGCTATAACGACACTAAAATAGTGATAATATTCAGGACCGACTATCCAATTTTTTAAACTTCTATTAAAAATCCTGTTCATCCCCATGGGGCATGGGGCGAACAGTAAACTAGAAACATTTCTGTGCCTATGTTACTGATCGTATCTTTACAGAAAAATAGTTCATCAGATTTTTGTGCCCTGTCTGACCGAAACAATTTATTATTAGATATTGTTTCCGTGAGATTCGAACCCAGAACCAAATCATTGGTCAAAACTGAAACGAGCAATTATAAATAGTAACTAATATTGCATTTTAAACTTTTAATGTGTTTTATTGAAACAAATTATGTTATGCCTACCTGTACCATCAATTTGCGATTTGACATGAGACAAGAGTACCAGCAGACTTGGTGTTATTTCCCCTTCGAAATCCGCGTCCAAGGCCTGCCAAGAATCCAGAACAACCTTGCTAAACGTGGGGTACCGTAAAAGCAACGGTGTCACCACGTCATTTCCCACAATCTTTTTCGGGCTGGTCAGCCACTCGGCTAGCGTAGAGTTACGGACGAACTTCGAATGCCAGGTGTAAATTAAGGTCACATCTTCAGAAGTAATTAGAGGTTTGACCTTGTCTGTGGTTGGCAGTTTAATTTTCCTCTGTTCTAGTGTCGGTGGTTTGAACTCCGCGAAGTCATCATCAGCGTACGATGGGAACATCTCCATTATTTCCTCGTATGCTATCGCTTCGTCGTCCTCGTCTTCACATTTCGACCTATACCAGAAATATATATATAAAGCTGAAGAGTTTGTTTGTTTGGACGAGCTAATCTTAGGAACTACTCTACTCTTGAACACTTTTTTTGTATTGGTTAGAGCACTTATAGAGGAAGGCTTTAGGGTATAAAACATCACGCTGCGACTAATAGTAGCGAAGAAACAGTATGTGGAAAAACGGGGAACTTTATTAATATTTGTGGGCGTTCCTGTTCCTTTGAGTGCGATGTGAAAATGGTTCAAGATAACCAGAAAATAAATAATTAAAGAATAATTCGTCTTGAAACTATTAAAAAAGTCAACGTCATTATATGTTTTTTTTTTAACATTAACTTAAGTATTATAAGTACCAAATATAAGAAAAATTAAGAATACAAAAGGTTTGCACTTACTTAGTGACATACAAGGCTTCCTCGTCCTGTTTCTTCCTCTCCATGTCCTGTCTTTGTCTCTCCCACGCCGTGACGAGTGCGTTTAGGGTTGTATGCACTGCGCGTGCGCATGTATCATCTACATAACCAGCAGCTGTGCACTGCAGGTACAACTCGGAGAGGTTCATTTTTAAAATCCTGAAAGTATATAAATAATATGTAAACCTTTTCATAAGTGTATAAGTAAAAAAAAAGATTTTTCAGTGCGGCCTTGCAATAATGTTCTAGGTTCAAATTACTGAAAAAAAATATTAGTCCTATAGGGTAGGTAAGGATCTTCGCATTTAGTGAATTTTTTCGTACTTGGCATTTTTGGTAAAGAGATATACACATTTTTTGTGTTACGCATTTACATCATATAGTGACTAAAAACACTCTATTATAAATTAAAATAATTAACTACATTAAATTCTCTTAGTAAAAACGACAATGCAACGGTAAATTAATAAAAGTTCTAAAAATCAATTTACGTAAATGGACCGATTAAAATTTCTTTGGTTTGATATTCACTTAGGGATGGGATGAAAATTGATTGATGACATAAAAAAAAAAAAAAGGTCGTTATAATAGTGTTTTTTGAATATTGAGGTCGTTTGGTCAATTTATAATAAATATTTCTTTTTCCCTGTGTCATCTGTCGTGACAACTTCGTTCTATAAAAGGTCATAACTAGTCCTCTATGATTTGAAGTCGATCATATTTGTTGTGGTCTTTTGTCAAGTCAAAAAAATTACACTATACTTAAATACTGTCTGTGGTTGACGCGAGTGGTACACATTTAAATAAAATACTTTAACTGCTTAAAAGGTGATATATGCTAGTTAAAATTATTATGTATGTATATTATAATAATTACTTATTTACAGCAGCCGTGGTCTCCCCATGACCACGGCTGCTGCGAAGCTTCCGACTTAAAAATAATTTTCAAACAAGTTTGAGTAATATATCTGGCGATTAAAAGAGTTAAAGTGATTTATTTAAATACACTATACTTATAAAATAATAGGACTATAATGACATCTTTTTATTATTAAGCCTTGTGTCACTTTTATTATTTAATTTAACAACTCACTGCAAACATGACGCTTCAGCCTTCATCAGATCACAGACATCGACATCCTTATTCACCAACTGCATAAAATGCGTCGTTACAAAGCGATTAAGGTGTTTTTCCTTTGCCCTTCTATCAGGAATCTTATTGGGGAACACCAGCAGACTCCTCAACAGGTCAGGCAAAATTGAGCCTCGTTCAACCTTCACTATGAGCTCTTTTAGTATATCACTTAAAGATGTGACGCTGTGGATTAACTGGGAGATTGAGGTCTGTAAAGGTTTTGCTAAGTCGGGGAATGCTTCTGAGTATGATGTCTCAATTTTCTTGTAGAAGGCTCGGGCTGAGTACAACCATGTTGAGGCTTCTCTGATGACGGTTTTTGCTTTTTCCATGTTTGGTTTGCTGACAATGTTCGAATCAATATCCTGATATAAGCAATTGCTGGTCACAACCATGTTCGAAGACATCATAGCAATGGCTTTTTCTGATAGAATTGATTTTGTAAAGTGTTTGCATTCCTGAAAATTAAGTTTATTATTAATTAAGTTTACAATACGATAATCACACAATGTTATCTTAATCTTGATCTTCAATTTTTCCGCATGAAGCACACAAATCGGAATTATTTCTAAGATGATAAGTTTATAAAACCACGACTGCTTTAAATGTACCAAGGTATTGTTTTTAACGCAAGTACATTATATAAAAAAAACAATTTAAACGGTTTAAAGCGTGAAATATTTTTTATTCCTTGCTTTGACCTAACGTTTCGAACGCTTTGCACCTTGGAACGGGGGAATAAATGGTGGAAGTGCCTAGGTTCAAATTACATATGGTTCACTAGCGCCATCTGTGTTTTTTCTTTGTAAAATAAAACTGATTCAAACTATACAGTTGCTTAATAGTGTGCCGTTTTGTAGATTAAATTAAAAAAAATAATATATTTAGCGTTTAAGACCGCAGACCATTCCACCCATAAAAAAGTAGAATTAATTTCGTTTCATTTGTTTATACTATTTCATTTGTATAAATTAATTTACTTACTTTGACAAAACTCATGTAAGATGGCTCAACTGGTCGGAAAGTGTTCCCCGAGGCATACTTATGCACGCTCAAAGCCGTTTGCTTCTTCAGATCCATTAGCACAGAGCAATACGGATGCACTTTTTTCAGGTCCTCTAGAGTTTCACCTTTCAGAGAGTCGACGGCGATCTGCGATAACCTATACACATCCCTGTACTCAACAATCGTACCAGATACGGCCCCGTGGAGGTAATACGCGCTCAGTAACTCGTTAAACATTTCCACATCCTCTTCTATGTATTGAAGCTTCAGTCTGTATTTTTCCACGTGATCCATAGGAGATATTTCAGCCATAAATTGCACAAATAAAACACTAGTCAATAAAGACAATTGAGCGGTTAGTATCTTGATCTTGGCAGGTTTCGTGTTTAATTTTATCTTCTGTTTCAACTCTTTGTGGATTTCCTCCGCTTTCAGAAGGATCTCCATTAAATGGGGAGCGATTTTCAAACTCTTGCGCAGGAGGGCGAATTTGTCGTGCGTTAGTTTGATAATCGGAATGTTCAATTGGGTGACAAGGATTGAATTTATGTATAGAATTAGGTGTTCGTATTTCGTTAGCTCGAATTGTGCATCTGATTTTCTGAAAAAAAAAAAAAAAAAAGTAAGTATTGTTTTACTTTGCAATGCTCTTTTAACTAACTTTATAATTCTACATTACTAATAACGTATGTAACGGGTTTGGACTATGAATGGTTAACCCAAAAGCAATATAGTAGTAATAACCAATTTATAATTTTAAGCACAATTGCATAAAAATCGTTCGAACCGAAACAATAAAACCAAGCCCACAATTTATAGTATTATTGTAAGAAGTAGTATTACTTACATTTTGGCTTTGGCTGCAAAATCCAAGGTGCCAATATTATTCCATAGAGTATTTAAAAGTGACTGGAGCTGGACAGAATACTCCTCCCGATCTTTCAATGGCACTTTTTCGTAGGCTAAAACGGGCTTTTTACCTGCAAAAATAGATTATATATGGACAAAGAGACAAATTATTGATGTCTGACTGTCTGTAAAAATACTTGTTTTCTAGTAGTATTACTAAAAAATCTGTATGTTTTTTTCACTCGATTGTTTATCGCACAAACTTTATAAGAAAATTTAGACGGTTAATCGCAAAAGACCTATATTTGACTGAAAAGATATGAAGTGTGTTATTTAAATGTAACCTACAGACTATACTAAGAGTTATAACGATATAAATTACCTTCTTCATCAATAACGGTAGTCAATTGTTGTATGTAATACGCCATCAATGGCAAATTGGTTGAGAATCTTGTTGTGTTCGCTGGAACCGTTTCATCATCAGGATCAGACATGGATAAGAATAGGGACGGATGGACTGCCGGCGATGACGTCAACACTTTATAAAGCTCGTCCCATAGACGCATTGGTAGGGAGGATAACCTAGAAATATTCAGTCTTTGAAAGCTTCCACTATGAGGGGCATATCCAAGTTCCTCAAAATACACAATTAGAGTTCTTTGTACATATTAATCCGACTAAGATACATTTTACCATTATAAAGTACAAAAGTACGTCTTTATTACGCTACGCTTTGTATAAATAAATTAATTTAAAAAGCTTGTTTTTTATAAGACGATGAGATATGACGCTGGCCACTGCACTAAGTAGGCATTTATCGATAAAATGCGACAATATGTGGAGTAAAACTTTTAAAAATAATTTTAACAATTTTAAAGGCGAAATATATTCGTTAAAGTTATATTCGATTATTTTTATTTACGACCCCTGGTTTAAACTACAGACAAAAATAACGTATTTTATAAACATAAACATTCTGATGATTTAGCATAAGTAGGGCACGTCTTGGATTCGAATCTGGTCAACCTAGACGTGTTCACGTTATGACACATGGGGAAACAAGGTTTCACTCTTACCTTTCAATGGTCGCATCTTGGTTATCCTTTCTCATTTCAAGCAACACCTGGAAGTGGTCTAAGAGCGCCGATGAAAAACCTAGACACGACTTGGCGTAATTTGAGACGCTCGATAGTATATCCAGGCAACTGGTTTCGTTCGCATGTAACAATATGTCTTCAGTTGCGAAGAATTTTCTCAACAAATCCGGTAAAAATGGCTGCACGACGTTTAACATCCTCTGTATCAAATATACATTGATCGGTATTAGTTTCATATCAGACGTTAGTGTATTTCGGCTTTCCTTTGCCAATGCGACGCTATTTTCAACGTTTTTGATACTTGCTTCATCTGGTATGTCCACTGCAAACATTTTATTTAAAGTGTACAACACGTGCTGCATTTTGTACAGCTGTTTGTCGAACGGTTGATTCATATCGAGATGTATATCTTGATATACTTTTGCTCTTGCGCAACAAGAATCATATTCCTTTTGATCCTTAAACAGCTTCGACTGGCCGTAACATTTCCGCAGCTTCTTGCTTATTTTAGATATTTGCGTGTACTCTTCTTCAACGTTCAACTTCAATTTCGTTACTTCTCTGTTTAGCTCTTCGTACATTTCCGGTTCGTTTAGTAACGAGTACAGCGCTTCAAATAAGTACTTTTGCACCCACTTATTGTGAATTTCGAGTATTGGTACAATGTCCTCCTTTAGAATCGGTACGCGCTTCTGCATCGTGAAGATGGGCAAGGTACAGGTTTTATAGAATCTGCTCCGCCAGTTCAGGAGTTGAAGAATCTGACAAGCCATTCTGTCGTTTAAATTTCCGGACGCGAGTGTTATTGCTACATGAAGATTGTCATCGATCAAATTAAGATATTGCTGACAGTTCCTTAAAATTGGATATTCAACAAAATCGTCAGTCAACTTGCGACTCGAAACAGCATCGGAATAGCTTAGGGCGGTAACTTCTTGATCTGTATCGACCCATTTTAAGACGACCTTTTGACACTCTTTGTATAGAAATATAAAGCTTGAATTCGACTCGTTAATTATTTTTTCATTAATATCGAAGGATTCTTTAAAGAACCGTTTGTAAGATTCCGATTTGTTACTTGGTTGACTAATGTGACTCGAAGCGAGATTGTTCAATTCAGTCGCTAGATCGTATACTTTTTCATTAACAGGGGGGTATAGCATGTTTTAAGCAGTAAAACACAGCTTGCAATTGCTTCTCGGAGCATTTCTGATACGCAGTTAGTATACTATACAAAATATGCGTCGGCCTATCTCCCGGTTCGTTTATTTGCCTAATAGCCAAAAACGATATTTGTTTTGCCAATTCATACACAGAGTTGGAACATAGTCCTTTAATAGACAACGTGTGATCCACACCGTTTGTACTTGGTGCCTCAAATTCTTCAAATCCTATTTCTTTTTGTAGTTCTGATAGCATATCGTTTTTCATTTCAGCTAAAGACGCGTTCACATTCGACGCAAAGTCACTACCACTTCTTGGTTTTATATAAACGTCTGAGAAGCTGTTTACAATGGCAGTCTTAATGGCAACGCCTCGAACAATCTGTTGCCATATTAGATGTGCGGCTTGTAAAAGTTGTGAAACAGTGGGACGATCTAAACCTGAAAATTGTAAATCCATAATTAGAACACTTTAGTACATAGCTTTGCATACAAATACGAAGTTTATGCCTTATTTTATACATTACAAAAAAAAAAAAAATATTAAGGCAAAAAAATTTTTTTTCACATGTTTTTTCTAATGTGTATAAGCTGACTCTCAATGATGTCATTAAAAAATATTTCTTTAATACTACTAATTTTTAATATTCTCGTGAGCTCGCGTTTTCTGTAAATTAATTATATTTTTGGATCAATAAGTTACGAAAAGTTATTTCTTAGTTTCTATTGATATTGTAGTAGATAATCATTAGTATATCATAAATTTAAATTAATTTTAAAATTGAAATGTATAAGACTTTGATGTTTAGTTATATATAAAATATTATTGTACTTTGTAACTAAGAAGTGTTGTTTACCTGTATTGTTTAATTACAGTTATCTAGTTTTATTAGAATTGATAATATATTTAGCATGTAAGATTGTAACATATCGTTGGTAAACCTTTCTAAATAAATAAATAAATAAGCGAAAACTTTTAGTTGGCTTTCTGATATCTAATTTGTCGACTATCCTATTGTACTAGCTAAGTTTTCCATTCGTGAATAAATAAATAAATTACCTTGTACAAACTCTGTCATACTTTCATGACATCGGATACAAATATCATGGTATTGCTGAGGTAGTCCACAAGACGACAGCAAAGCCACTAAATCCATGTGAGGAATAGTTTCCGATAGTCCAAGTTCACCATTATCAGGTCGTAGTAAATGAATCTCAACTCCTCGATTTCTCATCGCACGAGATATTTCTCCATATTTTGGATCCATGGTAAAGAAAATTCTGAAGTTAGCGTGGGGTCTGATTTCACTTGTTTCCCCTCTTTCTGGGATACTTAGGAAACCGTTTGGTTCTAGGAGACCATTAAGTCTATCTAGTACTGCCGCTGACGTTAAGTTTACGTTGTCCAATAAGATCCAGGAGCCTTCTATCATCGTTTTAACAAGTAACGAATCTATCCATTCGAACTTCCCCCCACCGTTGACCGATGTCAGTTTCGATATCTTAGTCTGTAAATTTAACAAATTCTTCTGTAGTCTCTCTATGTTGTCTATTGGAAGACCACAAATCTCACTACATTCGATTAATTTGTCACAGTGATCCAAGAGGAAAGTCACTTTTCGTTTGAAATTTTTGATATCAATGTTGTAAGAGTTTGTATCATCGTCGCTGCATTTTATAGACCTATATTCGAATAGGTTACTTAACAATTTATTCGACTTCCACATCCGGAAATCTTGTAGGATCCATAGACTCCTAACGATTCGCATCGTCAAGGTTTCGATCTTGTCATACAGGTTTTCTAGATTCCTATTGAAGTCGACTTGTTCGAAACCTCCTAAAAGATCTGAGACATCCATTGCAGATGTAACAGGTACTACATGCAACTCGTTTTGGGTTAAATCTGCTAGAACTTGGACGAGACTGCTTTTACCAACTGCCGTCGGTCCAACTAATATTGTCAGCCAATTCATTCTAACATTTTGCGCCAACGCTTTTAGAATCGGTAACTGACTTCTTAGTACTAATAGATTTGTGTCATTGGCCCGCCTGTTCTTGTAGAGCCTCTCCTTATTGACTGGCAACGCAACATCACCGATGATGACATCTTTTGAGTCAATGGTAAACATGGGGTGCTCATCACTTCTCGGATAGTATGGAAGGAAAACTTCATTATAAGCTTCAATCATTTTCTCTTTATCAGCCTCGGTTCTCATTCTGTTGACGTATAACATGTCAACATACTTTCCCGGTATTATATTTCTACCCGCATTTTTGTCTTCAATAATTGCTTCGCACCAACGTTGTATGTCTCTTAAGTTCATCTCCCAAGGTGCTCCTCTGTGACCCCAAGATTGTAACTCAGTTATTTCGTGTGAAACCTTGCAGTTGAATGTAACTATTCTCTGCAAAATATCCATGGAAATGTCTGGATACTGCGCTTGTACAATGTACATTAGATCATCTCTTGTTAGTGTATCGATATATACTTGAGTGAATCTGTTTAAGAATGATATGGGCAGTCCCCTTCGAGCTCCGCCTTGTTTAAGAGGATTTTGACATGCGAATAACTTAGTTTGTTCTTTAACTTTAAAGGTTTTTCCTAATTCGGGGATGAATACTTCGCCTCTGTGGTCCAGGCACGCATTGAGACCCTCGAGGACCGGTTGTGGCGCTAAATTAAGCTCATCCAGAAGAATCCAATCGCCATTTTGCAGCGCATTGAGGAATGCACCTTCTTTGAATACGAACGAACCGTCTTCTGATGGTAGGTCAGTTCCAAACAAGTCAGTTATATCCTACAAAGAAAAAATTAAACCATTAGTGCATATGAAAAATAAGTTGAAAAGTATAGTGTAGTAAGACAATATATATTGTTATATAATTTATATGTATACAAATAATATTGTATCTCTAATTTAAAATTTAACTTTTTATTACTTCTTGTTCTCCTTAATTTCTTTTATTGTGTTATAGATTGGTAGCATTTTCGTCAAGTATGTATAAATAAGTGAAACTTTAGGTCTATTTGTTTAATGTTTTAAGTAGTCTATTGTTCAGTATGTTTGTTTTATTTCCAAATAAAATATTTTAATTACCGTCTGGTCACTCAAGTTGATACGAACAACTTTATGTCCGGAGCTCTTTGCCAACGCATTGACTAAGCTTGTCTTTCCAACACCTGGATTCCCCTCGAGGAGGACAGCTTTGTTCAGCTGAAGACCTCGTAATAGACGTAACGTGTTAGCACCTGTCGTAGGCGCTGTAAATGTAAACTGCTCTGTATCACCCGAATGCTTGTGTGATCCAATGTTAATGTAAAACGGTTTTATCCCGAATTTATCATGTTTGATTTCAGCAGTTAGTACAGCGTCCCTATTACTCAACATTTGTCTTAGGAAGTCAGCTTTTTCGTAGCCTAAGGCAGTTATTTGATGTAATAGATAGTTTATGGCGTTTTTACGCAATAGACACAAAGCTTCAGGCTCGATATGACCGGTCAGAGCGGTTCCAAAACAGTCCAAAAATGTCATACACGCCCCGTGGACGTAAGCTTCGGCGGCGTCTAGCAAATTCTTTCCAACCGTCACGTTAATAAATTGAACCCACGAGAGCAAATCACGTATGCTAAAAGGAAATTTATTAGTCACCTCCGATATCTTCAACCAGTCACTAAAATCTAGTATACAATTTCCTATCCCGGAACTGCCGTCCTCTTGGTTCGCCAGGGCAATACCGTGACCGACACTCTTTTCTAAAACTTCAATCAAATCCTCCTTAGAACTCACATGATCACACCAGATTTCTGTAAATCTATTTCTTAAAGCTGGTGAAAGCTCCTTCTTTCCAAAATCACCACCAGGGTTCATGGTACCAATGAAATGGAAGTTCTTAACTGCCGTAATGACTACGATGTCTGAACGATCGTCCGTGCCTCGTTCAGAGAGTACGAGCTGTCGCTCTGGCTCGAGCAGGGAGTTCATTCTTTCTAAAACACTGTCATCCGCTAGTGATATTTCATCAGCGAGGAAAAGGTGTCCATTTTCCATAGCATTTATTAGTGGGCCATCTACCCATTCGAAAAGCTTCCCATCATTCTTATATTGCCTCACTGGTCGGAGGCCACCTAAGAAATCTGAACTTTCAGTGTGCATGTGGCAGTTTACTGACAGAAGTTGGCGTTTACTTAAAGCCGCTAACACTTGGCATATAGTCGTTTTGCCACACCCAGTTTCTCCAACCAGTAGCACGGGTTCGTTAAATGAAAAAGCCTTGTCAATTAACACCGCCAAACGCCGCATGTTGTAAGTCCAGACTAGATGTGAAAATTCCGGCAACCGATTATTCAAAAGCATTTCCAAAGTACTCTTGGTTACTGGAGATGTATTTTGATGCAAACTGAACAAATTGTTGACCTCGACTTTTCTTTTTATATGTTTTTCTAATACTTCTTCGATGATCTTTCTCTCATCCGTCTGGCGTACCTTTCCGGCTAGAACAAGGTAACCCTCGTCAGCTATGTGTTGATCCCAGTCGTAGAATTTAGTAGTGCTCGTAATTTCGTTTGAAGCATGTTTGTACCTCTGACCCCATCTGAACAAATCTCTTAATGTTATAAAACCATCTTTGCCTTGGACTGCGGCAGATCCTCGCCTCCTCACTTGTAATTCCGCCATAACTTCGATCATCTTCTTACTGTAAGTCGGTGGGACGTGGCACCTTTGATGTAAGATTGTGTCTAGTTCACTTCGTGGTATTTCATCGAAATGTAACTCCACGAATCGGTTCCTGAAAGCTCGCGATAGCATTTTCCTACCACCATATAAGCCTGGAGGGTTCTGCGTTGCAAACAACATGAAGTTCGGGTCGGCTTTTACTACTTCTTGGGTTTCGGGTATGAAGAGCTCACGGTTGTCGTCCAGCACGCGATTTAATGCTTCCAAAACATCACTAGGTGCTAAGTTCAATTCGTCTAATATTATCCAGTAGCCCTTCCTCATAGCCTCGACGAGGACACCTTCTTTGAAGACGAGGCTGCCGTTTGCGTCAGTTGCGTAAGAGCCTATGTACTCTTGTAAGTCGGTGTGTTCGTGGTTATTGATTCTCACACAGTAGTTCCCGGAAGCTTTAGCAATGTATGTGATGAGGGAAGTTTTTCCAACTGACGTGTCTCCCTGTAATAATACCGGCAATCGCCCTAGAGATATAATACGCGCTATGTCGCGAAGATTTTTCCTAACGGTGGAGGTTAAAATGTAATCATCTGGAATGTCAATTTCTAACTTCCCCTGTGGTATCCAATGGCCTTCGAATAGCAAGTAGTTTTGACCCTGATTTTGGGGTTCAGGGATCAATTGTTTCAATATGGATTTTATATTTTTCTTTCCAAGAACAGCTCTGAAATGCATATACAACTAATGTACATATGTTTAAACTTTATATACAAAAATGTTTACTATGACAAATAAAATTTTACTTAAACAGGAAATATGAAAACAATATTATGGAAACATTGAAAATAAGATCGAATTTTGAAATTTGAATATCCAAGCCAAAATAGGTCGATGGCATCTTGTTCGATCTTGTTGTGATGTTGTGTGAATGTATTTGACATCGGCGTGTTAAGATAATAATAAGCTAACACCCACTTGGCAATCATGGCTTCTACTTTAGGGTGCGATGATCTGTCCAACTGGGTCAGGAATGATAAACAGAATGCTTCGTACAGTGACCGAGCGACCGTACCACATTTGGCTTTGGCGGCGGCTGTGAGAGCTCTACATAGTGTCCTTAAAGAATAGTGCGGCGCATTACCTGAAAAAAAAAATGGTCACATACTGGAGGGCATAGGAAATTGAATCTTAATATGTGAATAAAAAGGTCGAAATAACATTGCACGTAAGGTATAACTATCAAAAGGTTGAAGCAATTCTTTGATGATGTCATCTGACGTATGGTAGCTCAAGTGGTTATAGCAGTAACATCGCTGTGGATGCCGGTTTTAGTCTCGACCGCATAATCTAATCTTTTACATTATGCGGTCGAGACTTTTTTATTTGTTTAAATACACAAAACTTATTGAAAGTGTAAAAAAGTTTTAAAAAAAGCAATGAAAACTTCACACCGAGTTATATAAGACTTTAACGCTGTTATCATTGTTCTCTGTTTTTAAAAGTCAACGCAAGTCTCCCTGAGTAATTCTATATGATTTATTTACACAAAAAAAAATTGTGATTTTACATTATAATAACATACCTGCTCCATCTACTAAGTTCAATTTGGCTTCTTTTCTTATTGAAGAATAGAAAGAATAAATTGATTCTAATACAGGTCCACTCAAATTCATGTGATAAAGATAGTCACCGATCAGTAACATGAGATCGTTCATCTCAGTTAATTCGTCAATGAAGAACTCTGTGAATCTATTCCTGAGACCGACGGGTAGATCCTTCTTTCCGACATCAGTGGCTGGGTTCATACAAGCAAAGAGTGTGAAATTTGGATGTCTTTTTATTGGAACTTTGTCGCCTTTTTCCAGTAGGTCTATGGTTTCGTCTTTGTCTTCCAGTAGTCCAGCCAGACACTCCAAAATCTCAGCCGAGGCTAAATTGATTTCATCTAGTAAGACCCAGTGGCCTTCCTGCATCGCTTTCACTAGAGAACCTTCTATGAACGCGAATGTTAGTCTCGATTCAGCTTTTACCTGTTGTTCTAGTTTAGCCAATTTATACCCGAAGCTAATCCAGCTTTTGAGTTTATCAACTTTATTCTCATTGGCAAGTCTTTTCACAGCCGCCTTATGGCTTTGTTTCATTAGAGCCACCAATGGCGACCAATTTTCTGCCTCATAACACGCTTCGATGTGCCCGAGAAACTTTTGATTCTTCTCAGCATTGTAAAAACTGGTGAAGAGATCCAGGAACTCTAGTTTTATCGGTCGAATCACGTATTTCAGGTCTACCGGTTTGTATCCACCGAGAAGATCAGCGGAATCGGACTGTTGATTCATATTTATAACAACGAGTTTGTGTCCCGTCTGTCTCGCTAAATATTGTACGGATGATGTCTTACCCGTTCCCGTTTCACCGACTAGCAATACCGGTTCGTTAGATTGGACACAACAAGCGATTCTCTCTAAAAGACAAGCGGTTTGTCGCGTGAAAGAAAACACAGTCTGCTTATTGTCGAAATCTATCGATGACAAGGATTTTTCGACTCTGTTTATTTTAACACGGCCCACCGCGAACGCTCCTGGTTGTAATGAAACATTCGGTTTATAATGCTTACAGTAGAATTCCGACTTTGTCTCCACAACTCCGAGGCAAGTTCCAACCTTTTTGGACACCTCCAAGCGGTGTTCTGGCAATGACACCGAACATGTGAATATGTCGAATGCATCTTGCAAAACCTTTAATGCTGAGTCGGGGCTAGAAACGTTGTAACCTACAACAGCGCGGGCGCACCACTTCATCAAATCTCGCGTAGAAATAAGTCTAGAGCCCCGTATGAGAACGAGATTATTATCTTTCTCTGTCTTTTCTGTGGTTTGTAAGGAGGTGTCATGGCATCCAACGGAAAACATCATGAATACTTCTATCATTCTTGGAATTATCGTCGTCAGTGTAGGATAGAGTGACTGTATAACTTCGCTCAATTCTGACGTCGAGAGTGGTTCCACATTAATGACCGTTAAATGTTTTTGCAGTAACGTACTTGAGCTTGACATCTTCTTTTGGAAACCATAGTTTGTTATAATGGTTCTGAAAATATGTTTTAAATAAAAACAAATAAACATTACATAATTTATATAGTGTCATCAAGTGCAAACATTTGAAAAATATTACAGTTTTCAAACGTTAAACTGTAATTTTAATGATTTTGAAGGATCTTGAACCTTAATATAGAAATGTTAAGGTAGAAATTACATTACGCGAGAGGTGTATGTATCCATAGGTCGAGAACACGGTAGCTCAATTTCGCTTTAGCCAATCAGCAGAACGGTGATGCCGGTTCAAGACCATTTAAAAACGATTTTTAATTTAAATATTACATAATTAATTCAAAAAATTATTCTAGTTACCTTTGTGTGACAAATAGCTGAAAGCCAGGTGTTACAGGCAATGCATCTCTAAAGCCAGGTACACACAAAGTGTTTCTTTCTAGTAATGAACTAAGAGTCGATGCTACATCCAAAGCCGCGCAATCAATGTCTTCAAGCAATAGCCAGTGGCCGTTAAGCACAGCCTAAAATAGAAGAATAATATTTTAGCTACATATACAAATCATATACAACGGCTTAAAGCAAAAAGTATACATAAAAAAAATCACCGAAATACAGTTCTGTATACAATCGAAACTTCACTGATTTTTTTTTTCAATAGTAATATTATAGAAAACCAAAGATCTATTACATTGATATACTATAGATTACCTCAGTCAGTACACCAGGTGCCCAAATGAATTCCCCCGGCACATCTGTACACTGATGGCTACCTAATAACATTCTGGAGTCAGTCTGATCTCCAAGTTGGACTTTCTTGAAGGCTTTGCCCTTTCGACCTGTTATAGCTGCTAAATGCTCTACTAAAGAAGTTTTGCCAGAGCCCACTGGTCCCATGAGTGATAATGCTTTTCCTAGAAAGTAATATAATCATGTATAAAAAAAAAGTAAAAAAAAAAACGCAAATGGCCAATTGTCTATATATTGTACTAGCTGTGTCAGCGACTTCGTCCATGTAGAATAGTTATTTTGGGTATCAACATTTGTTTTTCCAAATTTCCTCTACATCTTTATAAATTATATCTGTTATCCACGACGTCGTCCGCGTTCCGTCATTCTTGCAAGTTAATCCTAAAAGATAGACTCGAGAATTTTTTTTAAAATCATTTAAAGAGAAATCACTCTTTCATACATAGTTTTTGGATGTCTTGAATCGTTTTCGCACTGAAACCCACAAGGATGAATAACTTCCCATTTTTTTTACATTTCCATTTTTAAAATAATTTTTCAACTCAAACCAGTAGTTGAGACTAGCGCGTTCAAACAAACAAACTCTTCAGCTTTAAATATTAGTATGGAATAGATATTGGTTTTCGAACCGTTCGGTCGTCGTCGTTCGTTCTCAGGTAGTTTAGTTATTAGTAGAGAAAATGGCAATATCTAATAATGTCATCTATTTGTTATGGTATTATCACATCTGCCCCCTCTAAGACTACGAGTACATAGCGATCACGACCGCTCTGTCAAGAGCGTACCGGATTAAAAGAAAGAATTTGTTATGGTGAAACTTCGAAATATACTATCAATGACGATGGCCAAACAGTGCGACAACCCAAAAGGCAGCATTAATCTAGATTACCTGAAGCTACTGCAAGAGCTAAACTCCTTAAGTTATTTACAGTTGACTTAACAGGAACTAAACTCCCGGCCTTAACATTGTCCTTGTCATAAATTGCCAATACTATGCCGTCTATATTCACTGTTGCTTCAGTCGTTAGAGTTACGTTATCTATACCTTTACCAACACATTTTTGACTTTGTTTTAACATTTGACTGTTCAGATCAAACTCTTTGGAAATGTTTAAGTTTGTACTGAGAATGTTGGATTGGGTCTCTGTCATATTTGTTAATATAACCATACATTCTTTAACCATCCTGGAAAAAAAAATGGTTAGATTCAGTTTGAACCATATTGGTCCAGCCTGCCAATAGCCTATGAAGAGATTTATTAAGGTTATTCCTTTCATATAGCCAAAAAGAGGGCTTCAACATCTGTTTATCTACATTTAGTTAAGTTATCTAATGGCCGTTGATAACATAATTTATAGAATACAAGCTGCTAAAGAAGATAAAAGCTTCATTGATTTGCAATTACTTATACTAATATTGTTAGTTAATAACCAATTGGAGATATTTATATTTTTATACATGTTACGGCACATTATAAAAATTAAAAATTTTGTTAAGACTGAAAACAAATGACAACATGGACAGGACTTTGAGCTACCATGTCCCTTCTGCTGTGAAGGACATGGTAGTTTAATTGGTTAGGGCAACAGCATGGAATGCAGTGGATGCTGGTTCAAGTCCTGCCCGTGTCATATTTATATATATATTCAATCAAACTTAAGTTTTAAGCCAAATGTAATATATATATATATATAATGCAATTAGTACTAAAAATATCTTTACCATCTTATTTCTTCATCCTTATGATGACTGAAATTGACTATAAATTTTGTCCAGTCCCACTTAGATGACAACTCATTAGGTAATTTACTTAGGAGGTTATAGCAGCACGAAACTATATTATACTCAGTAATCTTCTGTCTACAATCCTGTAGTCGTCGTTTCTTTGGTGCCACATTGTATGAGTCCTCATGGTGTATGAAAATTTCATATGGAGGTATGGAATTAATTTGAAAGTATTTCTGGGCATATCTGAAATATGTAAAAAAATATTGCTTTGCTTTAAAAAGAAACTTTGCACTTTTATATTAAGTTAACAACAGATTTAGATTTCTCTAACTACATAATAGTTTCCATAAATCAACCATGTATTGGGTTTTACATATATATATTTTTCAATTATAGAGGAAGACAGACAAATACCCCAGCCATCTAAAAAGATATGCTTTCACCCTATATTGGCTTTGGCCTTTTTATCTGTGGACCGTGGTTTGTGAACCGGACGGAATTTCGTAAATCCAGATTTCCAGACAATGACATATTTTAGAAAAATATATAAATTGATTAGAAATATGTTGGACTAAGTGGGACTCAATTATCCATTGATTAGTAGCCACCATTACACCAATGACCTTGTCAAATATGCTATAACAGCAATTCATTCAAATTTTTAAAAGTTTCTATAGCAAATATAAACAACTATTAGAACCAATCATAAAAGATTATCATATATTTGTGGAAAACAGAATTATTACAAGTTACTTACTGCAAAATATCCGGGTGATTGCTTAAGAGTGCTAGAACTATTGAATACTCCAAATGTTTAGTTTTCTCACTATCCGTGGCTAGGTCATGACTACTGCTTTGAAACACTGGTGTAAGTGGAATTTTTGTGGATACCAGAGCCAAAGACAGGTTTGACAAATGTTTACCAAATAATACTGCATCATCAAAGTTTAAAATATGTTCCGACAATAAAAAGATCACCTGGTTTGTACAGTCTGGATCTTTTTTTAGGGAAGCCTGAAACATATTGATAAAATATTACTGTGCGATATATTAAATGTAATAAAAAGCATTAAAATAAAGACCTGCCTCTCAGGATTTAAAGCCTTAATATCTCATGTTCAATAAAAATCGGTAGGTGCAAAAAGACCACCTAGATCTACTATCTCATGTAGGTAGTGAAAAAACACCCACAAGTAGTTTAAAACATGACCACGTTATAATTAGATGGGTATAAATTATGAGGCATGTGTTTACTAACTTTGTTTATATATTTCCATTGCCTTATATTCTTATCAGTAGATATAATTGTTTTCATTTAATTAAAATTCTTACTCGCGTTATAAGGTCTGTAGTACTAAGAGGTAGGAGAAACTGTATTATTAAAAAAACACTACTAACCCTTATTTGTCGACACGCTTTTACCAGCTCAGTATTTTTAGTGCTTGATTCTATCTTGTCAAGAGCATTTGTAAGATCATCAGGCATTTTGTAAGTCCGCTTAACAGCGGGTTTTAACTGATCAGAAATAAGCACTTTTTATAATATTCCTTAAATACTGAGATCATACAAAACCGGCTGATTCTTTCGCGCACATGTACTCTCACATGTAGAACTTTACCAAATTATATGACATTTGACAATTGACTTATTGACAGAATTACTTTCGATCCGAGCCAGACACACATGATCAATTTCTGCTAAGCATTTTACTATTTAATATTATCAATGGACTTTAAAAATAAATTGTGCTTAAATAAACGGAAAAATAATGAAAATTTCTTACTTTATTAATATTCTATTATTATTTTATTGTAAGCAACTTTTTCCAATTTCAAAATCTTGACTTCGAATAACATTACAGCACTCTAGGGTATATAAGTATTATGTTAAAATTATAAATAATATTAAATAATGAATTCACGAAAGGTGAGACGCAATCTTGTATTATATAGCCACTAAAACAAGCATAAAATGTCATTATTATTTTTGTGGGTGTCTTCTATCTCACATAGCACTGGCCACTAGAGCTAGAGTAGCCTAATTGCAATTTTATGACTTGACTTATTTATATTTTTATAGTCTAAAAATGTTAATCTACAAAAGCACAGTGACCGAAAATTGTTAACTTAATTCTTACACAAATAATGGTGTAAATTAATTTTCACCTAAAAAATAATAAATACTTTTTGTTATTAGGCCACTCTGCCTCTAGCAGCCTCATACAGGAGGTTATTGCATAGGAAAGTTATTAAAATAATTTAGTTCACGTTAACGTTTTATTGATATTCTTTATTGGCATTGTCGTTTTGTATTATGATGGTATTGTTTATCGCTAATACCAAGTAATATGTCTTCTTCTTCTTCTAAAATTGATGTCTATAAGTAATGGCGTATCTATTGACATGACAATTGATTGACATTGACTAAATGATCACAGATATGTGACAGTTATTTTAAAAGGATTATCGCGCGTTTCGCATACTAATAAGTTTTATAATTAATTTATTAAAAGTTTACTTTTGAGTGTAGCGTCTTATTTATAAATATTGTTTTCTTACAAACCTACACTGCAAAGAACTGATTTACCATTTTTTCATAGATATCAAATTAGATTAAAATAGAACAAGATTTAGATCTAAAGTAAATAACAATGAATAATAGTCAAAGTGTGTCGCAAAGCTCTGATATATTTTCACAGGCTAGTTATGACTGTAACATTGAACAAGAGAACCTTCAAGTATCCTTTTTATAATTAGAATGGATTATTTAATTAATAATAAACGAGATTTTGAAGTCTAAAAATTCCCGCCAAAACTATTTATACCATACAAGTTGAAAAGATTAAGAACCTATTATATATAAAATATATTTTACGTTTGTTAATATTTTATTTGATATCCTTAAAGCGTAATCAGATGGATAGCACCTGTTATGAAACACTATTGTCACGATTAAAAACGTCTATGAATAAAAACGATAAACAGATCACTATAGAAGATTTTAATAAAGTTATTCATGATTGCAGGAGCTGTATTGAGCAGGTATTAAAATATAAAGAAAAAATGAAATTTTTATTATAAACTATTTTATTAAGAATATTCTATTTTTCAGTGTTTAAACTTAGTAATACAAGAGTTAGAAGACTCTACAAATTTTAAAACATGTTATTTCTTGGAAAATGCAATATCTATACTACAAATGCTGTCGAATTTTATTAAAAGAGTTTTAGAACTGATTCCATTGTTTTGCTGTAATGTCAAAAGTTTTCCAATTATCACGGGAGAGATTATTCTTTTTGTCTTCAACCACTGTAAGAACAGGTAAGTAAGTGTCATTTTCAAAGCCATAAGTAGCGTTTTAAGGTAGTTGCATGTGGTGGTGTTATTCAAATATCAAAGGATTAAATTTCTTCTAAAGTTAGTTGAAAAATAGCTTTGCTTATAAATTAAATAGTAGAGAAGATTACTAATATAAGATATTTTTAGTGAGTATATTTATGGAGCAAATATAAGTATAGCGGAACAACAACTAAAGGATATCTTTAGAGCTTGTCACGAATTGCAGCTCACATATCTGATGACAATGGAAAAATATTACACATTCAATTTGAATGAAAGAGAGGAATTTGATGTGCTGTTGGAAGGTAAATTTATTTTCAAAAATTGTTGTGCTTAAAAAAAGTAAGATCAGAAATGGAAAATTACAAAGGCTCATATCTAGGACTGCAGTTGCTCTGTTGATTAATTTTCTGTATTGATTTCTGTTGAACATATTAACCGACTTATATATATGTATCTATGTGGTGCTATATAATTTTGACCTTAACATACATTCTATGAAACTTTAATTGTTTTAGCGGCTAATCTCAGGAACTACTTGGTATATTTGAGAACATAATAATATGCATGTATATATTTTTATAATTTAAAAAAGCGGATGTAGACATAGTTAAAGCTGTATTGTGTTATGTTATAACTCGGATTTAGTTCCAAAAATATTAGTTTACATCTGAAAAATGGTTTTCAATAGACTGTGAGGTCTTACAACCAAAACTTTAAAATGTAGGATTACTAAATCCTTAATCCCAGTTGTGGGAAGTGTTCAAGGTGCGATAATGGTATAAGAAAATTATATTAAGCTAAAGCCAGTGATACAGCTTTTCTCATCTTACAGCACTCGATATAAACCTAAGAATATGTGACGTAGTTCAGAGCTTGGATATTAAAACAATGGCAGAACAGTGGAAATCCTATACAAGCATATGTGAAAAATATTCAAAAGACCTACAAGACAAGGATGTGTACAGCAAATGTATTAGGCAGTTGAGTGGAATGGTAAAAAGCAACTTGAAGTTGGTATTGGATGTAAGTTACAGATTGATTTTTTTATGATAAAAGAAGACACACAAGCACGTTTCAGTTCTTGGAAGATAAAAAATCTCAGCTACGATATGCTGTTGACCTATGTTTTTTATTTGGTAATTTACAGACAGAAAGATTGTCCTTTGTAAGTGCTGTTTGGGTCTGGACGGAAGTTCTATATTCTTACTGCCCATTTAATATTCAGATTTCCAGACAAAGTCAAATATGTGTCAGAAAAGTTATAAATTTGATTACATGTTTGATTCTGTGGTGACCACCATTTAACCATGAGCTAAGTGTAATGTAAATTTTTGTAAAATATATTTTATGAAAATTAACATTATTATAAAGCCATCAAGAAGGACAGAAATATGCCTTCTCTCTCACTTTAAAGCATATTTTCCCCAGATGCCAACAGCTAGCGGAATGGAGAAAGTTGTTTTAAGACATGTGAAGGTTGCCAGTTTCGGGATTAAAATATCATCAAAAATGTCCAATATATTTAAAACTGGGAAAAACGATTATGATGTGATTGTAGATTTATTAATTCATTTGTACATGTAAGTCATTCAAACATTATTATTATTTCGAGAGAATCGGCGAACATCTATTTTTCATACCCCTAAATGTTAGGGGTAGTCCACCCCTAATTTTTTATTTTATTTTTTAGACAAAAATTTTAATTTATATTTTTTTATCATACAACATACAAAATACATACAATCCTCAATTTTTACCCTTCTACGATCAACCCTTATTTTTTTTTCTTTTTTAGTATGCTATTTTTTGCCTACACTAGAAATTACTAGGAAATTATTTATATGACAAAACAACGTTTGCCAGGTCAGCTAGTAATACATACAAATAAAAATGTTTGTGCAGAGACGGCTTTATCTTCTACAGTGATTTCTTCCAGGCAACATTTGCATTTAAAAAGAAAATGTATTATCAGTATTTCTTCTCAATTATGTTTGTTAGATAACCTACTATTGTAAATCTTGTTTTGCTTCTGAATATTCTATGCTATTCTAGAAAATCTCCTAAAAATATTCAGAAAATCTATTAGGAGTGGCATCCGTCTCTTTCTACCTGTATGTGTAAGACAGTGATAGAGAATGATTTGAAGTAAACAAGAAGTTACTAAAATTTAATAGCCTTTCTTTTTTTGTTAATCAATTATTGCACATTCAAATTTCTCCTTTCAGCTACAACAATTCTTACATGGAGTTATTTATGGGAACATCCTCAAAAGTAATAAGTCTTATTCAAGAAAATGTTGCTCTCGCTCTGCAGTCTCTAGTCGCTGTACTTGTGAATGATAATATCTTTTTAAATGTAAGTACACATTTTCAAATCAAATCAAAAATCTTTATTGTTTCCTTATATATGGTACAGAATCGAAAGTCCCTAGTCCCCACACTAGGGCAAGCCTGTGTCGTGGGTGACTAGTCTCTTCCAGATGATGGGTTACAATAAATAAAGACATCTAAGCTAACTTATGTCTACTTACGATTAGTGTCTATTTAGGTGAGTATTTGCATTATGTGTGTTAGTGTATGTATGAAGTGAGAGCGTGTTACGTGTGTTGATATAATATAGGTATGTAACAGAATACGTGTGATAGGTGGATAATGTAAGTTTACAATGCTAACGAAATACGAAATAGACTTATTATAGTTATTTATTTATTATAGTTAGTTACATTATAATGTAACTAACTATAATAAGTCGGAATAAACTTATTACAATTATTTACTTAACATTACTAACGGAATAAACTTAATACAATTAGTAACTCAACATTACTAACGAAATTAACATGTGTTATATGTTTAATATAGAATCGGCTATTGTGATATTATGGCTCAATAGTTAAGCATTGCCTAGCATCTAGTTAAGTGCGAGAGATACTGAGTTCTAACCACGGGAAATCTGTAGTTTCGTTCAGATAGGGCAATCTTAGACAAATCACTTAGATTAGTAAAACAGGATTTACATAATCGATGCATATAAATTTAAACTCTCTTAAGGGAAAGACAATTAAAATATTGTTTATATATTTTTGTCATGATTAACTCTTAACTACTCCAATTAGGTTTTGGGCCTTCCAATTTATAAAGGGCATGTCAAAAATGTTGAAGGTCACTTTTTCCTAGGCTATGCTATGGTTTCCTTGTAATATTTCCTTTTATAATGAAGGCAAATAAAGGTTTTTTTTAATAATATAGCATCTAAACAAGATGCGCCGTCGACCTTTTTTGGCTTTATTTATTTTTTGTATTTGAAAAAAAATAGGCTTGAAAACTTTTTTTTATTGCACATGAAGGCACTATATCATTAAAAAATCGAAAATAAATTGAAAAATAAATTGCCCTAAAGATTTTGTCCTGCCCGAGTCGAAAGTTTTTTCAATTTGTTTTCGATTTTTAAAAATAAGCTTCTTACCTATTCTTACTTTCAGCATATAACTTCATTAAAGGGAACATACACAGATGAAAGATATGTTGGTTATATGTTGCTTCTGACGTCCATAATGCGAATAATATTACTCAATAATGTCAAAATTTCGGGGGATATTAAATTACGGATAATTGAACGGATTTTTAACTATTTACCAAATGGTATGTATAATTTGTACTCAAGTATTAATCCGATTATACGAATTATTTTTCGTATTTCCCTGTTACTGTACTCATGTACTGATTGAGATCCCGGGTTCGCACTCTACGGGTGAAACATTACTTTGGTATATAAAAGTTAAATAAATACCTACGTATTAACACAAAGTACATAAAATAAAACTAAAATGAATAATTAAAAACAAACAAAAAACAATTTTAAATTTCGTGATTTAGAGCAGTAGCGCAGCGAGGACAAGGGCCCCGGTCTACTTTATCTTAACGCTCAAGCGGGAATCAGGTCCTCATCCCCTCTTTTAGCATAACTTGAATTAAATGAACCTCCTAAATCATAAAGAGCAACAAGAACTTTAAAAGACCTCCTGTTCTACGCGTATATCTTCTCAAAGATAAGGTTAAAGGGGCCTTAAGGTCCGGGGCCTACGATAGCTATGCCACTAATTCAGAGTCAACATAGCTTAGCCGATTTTCAGTCTGTCTCTTATCTGATAAAAAGTAGTACCAAAAATTTCAAACACAGTGGAAAGGCTGTTAAACAATAATTATAATGGATCTTGTACTGCCTGAAGTGGAAGTAGGGATTAGAGAATGTAATTCCTAACCCCCCTTCCTAGGAGAGCACGTTAGGCCATCAGCCTTGGTTCTCACCACAAAATTAGTGGCGATCTTCATAAGTCTACCTATACTGAACCAGCTTTTAAAAACCACTATGCGAATGGAGAACTCTAGACAGCTGTCACTAGGTTGAAGACAAATATATTTTGTTTAACTCATTTCTTCCAGGTCATACATGGTTTAATGTGGGTTTAACGTTTAAAAGTGAATTAAAAGGCGGTTATTACAAGTATTTTGGATTTCTAGAACACCTATTGATAGTGGTGCATGCTCTTGCAAGGACTTTAAATTGTGAGGAATATTCAGTTCTTGAGAGAATAATGTATTTAAGTTTGTTACACACGGATTGCTTAAAAGCGTTGTTTGCTGTTGATTTATGGGTGTTGTTGATGAGGTAATTGACCTGTGTTATTCTTTACTATTGGATTTCTTTTTGATTGGGATATGTTTCCCAAATATAGTGATTTCCGTACTATACAGAGGTTATTTTAATAGTATAGAACCCGAATTGTACCTATATGCAGTGCTCTCCAAACTTTTTGGAGACATATTCATATATTGAGATGAGATAAAGATAAAACAAAAGAAGAACATGATAGACATGCATGGAGTAAAACAACAGCAGCCATGTAACATCCGGTTTAAAATTCAGGGTTGCTGCAAAGTATCGGAAACGACGCGTCATAAGTTAAAATAAATAAGTTAACTAATACAATTCGCGTTTTAAAAGTTTAAAGTGTTTTATTTAAATGTGTTCTACTTGCGTAAACTAAAGACACTAATTGAAGATAGTGATAAAATTAACTACTTGGGTCTTCGTACTGTTCAACGTGACTGTTGAAAAATGGTTTAAAAGCTGTATAGAATTTATAGATCGATGAAAATTTTATTTTTACAGATCAAATGACCCAAGGCTAATAGCAAATACGACCTTATCATTATTAAAAGTTTATCAAAAGTTAAATAAAAGCAGAACATTCCAGATGTCCCCCCAAAAAGTGTTTCTGATTTACGCAATAAGGAATCTATTCAAACTATGCGCTGTTCAAGATAAAGTACTGATATTTGGGAAATTAAGCCTCCTTGATACCTTGGATGTGTGGATTGGAATGGAAGCAAAGGAATTAATCGTTCTGCAGAGGAGAGAGGAGGATAAGTGCATAGGCGGTGTCCTAAATAATATGGTCCATGGAATTATGGGCAAGGATAAGGTGGAGAGTATGGTATGAATATGTTTTACATTAACACAATAATCCAATTAAATTCTTAAATCTACTTAGATAGAGTAAATATGTGCTTTTGTTTTAATTATCAATAATATAAATAAATAAAAATAACCATTTTACATTTTTTGTCGGAAAACCTTTTATATATAATACCTGTGCCAGGGTTTCCAGCTCTTCCATATATTTAATAATAATTTTCCTTTATATAATTAAACATGTTTTTTTAATATCGAATATGTATATATGTATATATTTTTTTAAATATAATAATTATGATAGTTTTCTTCTACACTGGAACACCAATCACAGAGTGTGACGTGGTTTGTGGGGTTTATATTCGTTAAGTGCATGTGTCACCCGGAAACTGAATATGACCACATATGACGTCACAATCATGGTTCTATAAGATTAAATTTAAAGATTTTGCCTTGAATTTGAGGGCGTCCCCTAATTTAATTCTAATACCACAAATCACTCAGGTGTTCCTTCATTTTTGTTATGACTTCTCTAGAGACGATACTTGACTGTGTTTATTCATTTTATTGTAAAAAAATATATTTTTTTAGGCGGATCACCCGTTCGAGTTTCTCGTGAAAGCGTGGCAGAAGGTTTGCCCGTGCAAGTTTGATGCTAATATTTCTGAATTTGCCTACCTTTGTGTTGAAAGAATTACTGCACTGACCAATTCCGTGCTAGGTGTCATTTCCAAGGAGTATGTGATTAAGGTATTGTTTTCTTTAAAACAAAGTTTTTTTACCTTTTTTTCTGATGTATTGCCCGTTAAAAATGTTTTATTTAAACGTGTACTACTCGCGTAACCGACAGATTCATATTTGTTTGTTTAATTTCAGATCCACAATGTCATAGCGAATATATTGAAAAGCGGCAACGAAAAGCTTATATATATACTTTTTCCAATATTTTGCAAATTTTACGAATCACATTTAAACATTAACGACGCACAAAAAGTCCTAAGCGACACTTTAATCTGTTTAATTAATATCAACGACGATATTCGACATCATATATTTGTAACTCTCAATAGAAATAAGATCGACAAACTACTGCAATTTATTGAAACAAATTCATCGTTACTGAATTATTTTTCAAAATATAATTATATGCTTGATTTTAGTGCTGTAGAATTTAAAAAACAATTAGATACAATGGGAAGTGTATGCTTTTCTCACGAATGTCTAAGTGCACATAGAAATAATTCTACAGTAGAAACCACTAAGTCACACAGTAACTTCGATCTAAACATCGATTCTCTGTTTGACGATCCGGAAAGTGAACCTTGTCCCAAAAAAGTAAAGCTCAACGAACATGAAGATGTGTTGGAGAAGCTGGAGGAAAGCGCATCGCGTTTGTGCAATGTTAAACACGATTTGAGTGATGAACAAAAGTTGAGAATAACGAATGTTTGTACCAAGTTGAAAGATATAGTTGAATAACGGAATTATTTGTTTAAATAATACACTTTAACGGTTTAAAACACGATATATTAGTTAAACTTATTTGAAAATGATTTTTAACTTCGGCCCGTGTCTCGGTCTCCCCGTGACCACGGCTGCTGCAAAAGAATCCGACACGTCCGGCCGAAGTTAAAAATCATTTTCAAATAAGTTCAACTAATATATCGCGTTTTAAACCGTTAAAGGTGTTTTATTTAAATGTGTACTACTCGCGTAAACTATAGACAGGAATTACTTGTTTTTAAACTTTGCCAACTAATGTGATATTCTGAAAATTGTATGACTCGGTAACTCAATCGGTTAGAGTAACAGCACGGAACGCTGGCAATGCCGGTTCAAGTCCTGTCCGAGTCCTAAATTTTTGATTTTTAATTTATATAGTGCCATTGTGTAGAATAACAAGTAATAAATATTAAGGTTTTCAAACTGTAGATAATTAAACAGTGTCGATGTTTAAAAATCTCAAACTACCCTCATTTTATTAAGTTTCGTCTATCACTCAAATACATGATAAAAAGGATCAATAAAAGAACAAGAATATTTCACATTTATATTTATTGTTGTGTTAAAAAAATCTTTACAAATAAGTGAAATGTAATAATAACCGTTACAATAAAACCGGCGACGCAGTGGCAGGTGGGAGCACGACAATTCTATTAAATATAATACGTAGAGGGTTAATACGAGATAAAAAATCATAATTACAGCATCGCAGCCGACACGCCACTGCGCCGCAGGTGAATTAAATTATAATTAATTGATACTCGGAGGTAATAAGACCTTAGCTCACGTAAAGTATCAACTTACGTCAGTCGCACTACAATTCTCTTCGTTCCATCAGCGACAATCACAACTGTACATTTCTATACGCGTTGAGTCATTTATAATAAACATCCTTCCGCATAGCCTAACGTTATCGTTCATACTATTGTGATGGGGTCAAACACGTTCACTTAGAATTGGCTAACTAAATAAAAATTATTATACGTTACATTATTGCCTTATACAAGAAATTATAGCGAACTCAGCTATTGCGATAGAGCGTCGGCTCAAAGCGTTTATACAGCTACAACTTACCAAATATACTTTCTAAATAAATTATCAAAATAATACAGGAGAGTAAATAGTCCTTTTCATATCTTCGCGGTACTGAGAACAACGTCCTAAAATACACTTCTAATTAATACGGACACTCGGGTTCGGTCGAATTTTCGTAGAAATATACAAGAGTGCGCTGGTCGGGCTGGTCGTTCGCCATGAGTTGCGAAGGTGCTTTTCAAATTTGAAAATAAGCAGAAAAAGTCTCTATCAAAATATAAAATAGTTTTGAGCACTCAAACAATACTTTACAATGTATATGAAAATTATTTGACTCGCGGCGAGCGAACAAACCAACCCAAATAGTGATAAATATGTAATTTTAGAGGCACCTCGTTAGTAGGCAGTTATTGGAAAGCTATTATATTTGTGCGAATAATGATCAATCTTATTTTTTTTCTATCAGCCCTTTCCCACAGTTGGGATTTGGGCCTTATAAGGGGGTATATAGGCCTATCTGCCATGCTGGTCTCCTACGTTGTTATACGAATGTAAATAATGAATTTGGTGCACGATCAAGTATCAAACCCCGACCTGACGGACGTAAAAGCTTTTCACATCAATCTAAATACAATATTGAAAATGGAATGGTCGAGTCAACGAACCTCAATACGGCAGTAATAAACGAAAGGAAACCTATCACTTGTAACTTTTAAAACTCTACTTTGGATACTATTTACACGTGTGCGAGAATTGTCAATAGATTTGCACTGTCCGGGATAATATCTGAATTCCGTTTTCTAAAACTACCCTCCGCCAAATGTTCTGAGGTGTCGCCGCGTACGCCCGCTAGATACCGCGAGTTACACTAACGTCAATAAATATAAATGATAACACATAACTACACATTAAAATATCTTAGGCCAATTCCCGTGTGACTTTCGGCCACGTGAAATTCGCTTAACTAAATCTTGGCACAAACAAAACAGCTATCGTGTCGCAATACATAGGCTACAGAAACAAAAATAGCTTAACGAACATCGTAGGACGCGATATAGAAAAGCTACGTAACACGAAACAATGCCTAATAATATACCCTCAGAACAGTTAATATGTATACATATAAAATTCAGTTCTTTATTAGGATTATTTGGCATCTATCACCAATATTAATCTACGTTAAACATGGTATACGAAGGTGAGAAATACCTAATCTGTAGGCGCGCGTCGAATCGAAACTGAAACGTCGAACGATACGCCTAGTACAATACAATGATCCCTGCCGAACCTAAATTTCCTCCGAACTCACGCACACTGACGCGACACGACGTCGTAGACGCACACACACACATAACCGCACACCCTGAACTCCAATTTGATAGCGTTCAAGTAGCCCTTCGGGAGCCGGGAATGGTGGCGTTAGCACATTAGACCTTCGAAAACGTAAGTATACATTAATTGTAAAATACTTAGGGGTTTTGATTTTGAAGTAGTACCTAAGTTACCACAAATTCTCGAATGACTGATATGAAAACGCCAAAAACCCATTAGATAAGACTTCGTAACTAAATTTGCAAGTGAAGCAAAAGTATAGCTAAGTTAAGGTAATCGCACATTTGATAGCAACGTACGCGGCTATCACCCGCCGATCGCACTTCATACCCACAAAAGTGCAAAATAAAACGTATTCGGCGCTTGCGCAGCGCACGTTACTGTCAAATGTGCGTATACCTATAATTCGTATAAACCCGGATCGCTTAAAATAGAAAGGAGAAAAGCGTCGAAATTTACGTTACTCTATCGAGAATTACGAGACATTAACCGATAATCTATTTCTAAATACTTGGATCGATTAGTTGGGCTTTTCGATGTCAAAACTCGTTTGTACAGGCAGTTTTGAGAGCGAAAATCTTATTTAGGTGCCTTACTAAACCTTATCGATGGATTTTAAAAATTACGTATAGGTACTCAGGGCAGATTCAATACGGGAGGCTATAATATTATAACAATTCATTATCTACGTATAGATATTTTTAGGGCTTTTAATAGAGTTTCGTCAAGAATAAAGATCTTTAAATGTTTGTGCTGCAAGTAGAAATACGAACAGACATATAACAGTATGAAGAAAATATTAACGTTTTAAATTATATTAAAACCAGATATTACTTTCTGATCAGTCATCTGAAGCATATTTATACCTTTTTTTATCTAAGTAAACGTTTGTTTTTATAATATAATATACATATTTCTTCAAACAGTATTAAATAAATACCTAGTGATATTCGAATTCTTGACGTAACCCATATATATCGTTTTACAATAACAGGGAATGTTCGAAAACCAGTTTAAACGAAATACACTATTTATACTGATTGGTTAAAATTAAATTGCGTTTTCTATTTTTAAATAAAACACTTCCAACGGTTTTAAATGCAGAAAATGTTTTTAACGACCACTGCAAAACGTTTCGCCCTAAGTCAACAATTTTCTTTCGCGTTTGTAACCGTTAAAAATGTTTCATTCAAATGTGTAGTAGTGCGTCAACTCAGACATCAATTGTCGATTATCAAACTATATGTTAAAGGCTTTTTGAAGTATAAAGCGGTATAATTTAGGGCATTGATAGATAACCATTCAATTTCATTCTAAACCTTACATAGAACATGCTCTTAACGACAGCTTATATTAAACGCCTATATACGAACTGGTGAAATACGATATAATGTTATCGACACTAATCTTGCCTTAAATACCATGGTATGTAGTTATTACATAATCTCAAACAAGATGTTACATAACTATCTCTCGTTCTATGATGAATGATTCAATTTCACTATTGCGATAAATTTTATAATGTTGGTAAAAATGATTTATTGCAATAATGAAATTGTTAGTAAGGTGTATTTGTGTGGGTGTCAAATGTTACGCGCGCGGCACAGTATAAACGAAGCAGTAAGGCAACCGTACAACGTTCGAAACTGTGTTCTATTTTTAAATACTTTATTGTAATAGACATTTTATAATTTAGCAGCAGCTATGGTCACCTAAAAAACTGCTACGCTCGCGCCATCTGTTCTGTCGAAATACCAACTTCGATGGAACAGATGGTGCTAGCGTAGCAGTTTTTTACTTTGACGTCAGAGACATCCTACATTTAATCTCCCCGTGACCACGGCTGCTACTAAAGCATCCAAAAAGTGCAGTTAAAATAATTTTCAAACAAGTTTAACTAATATATAATGCGTTTTAAACCGTTAATGTGTTTTATTTAAATGTCTACTACTCGCGTAAACTACAGAGAGTGTTTAAAAACATAGTTGTACAGTTGAATTACTACTTGTTAATACATGGATTACAATGGGTGCGCGCGCATGTGTGTGTGATGTGGTGTGTCTAGACGTGCGGCACGCGGTATGCGAGCGTGTTGCGCCCGTGGTGGCACATGGGCACTGGCAGCGGCACATTAATGGGCATGTTGCCGAGCGTGGCCGAGTGCGGCACGCTCACGGGCAGGGTGCCGGTGTGCGCATGCGCATGGGCGTGCGCGTGCGACAGCTGCAGGTGCTGCATAGACGCGCTGCCGTGCAACAGCATCTCGGGTGGCATGTGGTACACGCTCGCAGACTGTAACGAAGAACATACACATATATAACATTAAAACTGGATTTGTCAGAGATTTTACTCAACGCTAAGATTTTTTTATCCCTTGGCTCACTTGATAGCAGGTGAAACACGGCGACACCCATATGTTAACTTGGACGAAACAAAATGGCCTTTCCAAGTCTGACATATTCGACTTTGATAATTTGATTCCGAATATTATGTAGAATAAATTGCTACCATGAGATTCAAGAGCACGTCAATAGTCTGTTACAATTTAGATATTTTTTTAATACTCAACATACATGGTGGGCGTGTGTGTGCGCATGGTGCTTGTGTCGGTGGGGCGGCAGGGCGGGCCGGGCTCAGTAGGCGGACGCCTCCTTGTACTCAGAGTTGTCCATCGTGAAGAAGTCCTCGAGCTTCCACTGCAGGGTTTCGAATGTGGGCCGCTTGAGGGCGTCCTTGTGCCAGCACTCGAGCATGATCTCGTAGAGGGCAGGTGGACAGTTGGGCGGGCACGGCATACGGTAGCCGTGTTCCACTTGGTGCATCACCTCCGCGTTTGACATGCCTGCGTACACGAGAAATTGTTAGGAGGTAGTTATAAAAATTATGTTCCTAAGCTTTAACAATACTGTTATTCTGTTGAACTTTTTAATGATAGAGAAGGACAGACAGGCATTTTCCCCAGCCTATAGTATCTAAACAAAATGCGCTATCGACCTATTTTGACTTTGGATTGGAAATACACGAACAGACACCGAAACGCGATTAAGCTTCACGGCGTTTTCATCTGTGGACGGTGGAACGTGACGCGGACGGAATTTCTATATTTCTACCACGCATTTAATATCCAGGTTTCCAGATGAAATCCAGCATGTTTCCGAAAAATTATAAACATTAGCCTACATTGCTACCATTAGACGAGCCCGTCATAATATTAGTACAGTATTGGCTTATCATCTAAGTTTCAGACAGGTATTGCATACAGTCTGTTAAAAATATCTGTCTGGATTGTTCTGTGATATGAAATGTTTCTGCTCGTGTAGGTAGTCGCAGAGAAACTTTCAATATTTTTTACATGTTATTGCACGTGAAAGCACTATATAATTTAAAAATCGAAAATAAATTGAAAATATTTTCCACTCGGCCAGGACTTGAACCGGCATCGTCAGCGTTCCGTGCTGTTGCTCTACCAACCTGGACTCGGTAGCTCAATTAGCGGTCGAAATTTTTTTCAATTGATTTTCGATTTTTAAATTATATAATATAACATCTTCTTCGTACAGGTCAACTCGAGTTAGTTTCAGCTTTGTGTGACAACAAAGTCAATTTATCGATTCAAATATCATTATTCATTTAAAACAAAGCACCATCATTTTTATCGTTCTGCAACACAACGATAATAAACAATAAAAATTGATCGGATTTTTTATTCTATTGACATTTTAAAAGCAAACTGCTAATTGTAGTAAGGAAGGTAGCGTAGGGTAACATTAAATTGATCATATGGCATATAACAATGTGTTTTGTTGTTCTCTGGATTAAAATAATGTCTCACCCGGATAGGGCGTCCGCCCATAAGTGACGAGCTCAGTGAGCAAGATCCCGAAGGACCAGACGTCGGACTTAATGGAGAACTTGCTGTAGTTGGCCGCTTCTGGTGCTGTCCATTTGATCGGGAACCTTGCGCCCACCCGTGCTTCGTATTCGTCCTCCTGAAGAAAAAAAAAGACGTTGGGTTTGAAATATTTAAGATAATTATTATAGTAGGTTATGGACCAAGTCAATAATAGTAATAAGGAACGCTATTTTTAATACCTACTTATATAAAGTACTAAGAATGAAGTATTAGGGGGGGGGAGGTGATTTTACATTAAAACTTAACAATGAAGGTAAGGGCGTTTTATAAAGATAAAAGTTATACAAAAAAATAATTAATCATCTGTCTCATTCTATCTATGCGTACGCGGGTACTTAAGACAAAGACAACATCTATGAAATTTGTTTTCTAGTTTTAACTTATTTCTATATACATTTTAGTCACAACCCACATCTACACAATACCAATTGCATAATCTTAATATCTATCTGTAAATAATTGTTAGTGACAAAAATTTCTTGAATGTGGTGATATTTTTCCTTCACATTACCAACGGCTATTGTCTACCACCGTTCAAATGTGGAAAATCTATGGAGGTCGAAAACAAGGTCGGTTCGCTTATTCAGTTCATAGACATTTTAATTTGGTAATACTCGGATAATTGTAATTAGGTAAGTAGTTAGTGACGCTCGTGAATAATATAAACATTAGTAAATAATTATCTTGGGCGATTATATGTTTGCAATTTCCTCACGCTTCAAGACACTGACTAATACAATATGCAAATATAAGACTTGTCACTGTAAAGAGTTTAAACCTATTACTCATAAAGGTTGACATTGAAAATATATGAATAAATAATTAATGGGACCATTTGGGAGCTGTGCTGGACTGGGATTCGATTCCCGACTGAAACCAAATGAAAATTCTGAAACATACTGTCTATAGTTTACGCGAGTAGTACACATTTAAATAAAACACTTTAACGGTTTAAAACGCGATACATTAGTTAAACTTATTTGAAAATTATTTTTAACTTCGGCCCGACGTTTCGGTCTCCCCGTGACCACGGCTGCTGCAAAGCATCCGAAACGTCGGGCCGAAGTTAAAAATCATTTTCAAATAAGTTTAACTAATGTATCGCGTTTTAAACCGTTAAAGTGTTTTATTTAAAAGTATTTATATTTATAATAACGAACTATACATGGTTTATTACTTGCAACACAAACGGTTCTAGTAGGAAGAGTTAGGTTTTAAGGTCAACCGATATACGATAAGCGACTTTCGTCCGTGGAGGCAGCATTAGCCAACAAAGTTGGTAATGGTCGCTTCGTGGTTGCGAACATTGTTGTGTTGGGTCACTTGCCAGTTTGCAACAGTCTTTGTCTATCTCCCGTGTTGAATAGGGGGTAACCTATTTCTATGTACCTTTCCTATGTATCTTACTTTAAGATAGTCTTAACTAGATCTAGATACTTGTGCCGTGTATAAAAAATTAATTAATGTTTTAATTTCATACATAGGCATTTTAATCGTATTTACGAGTTCACTTTGTAGTAAGTAACATTGGAAAAACATTTTTAATTTCTTTGGAAATGGCGTGAAACTACTTGTCTGCTGATACAATACATCAAGAAAATATATTGTGAAACGTGTGTATCATTAGCTGATTGTAAATCACATAAATAACAAAAAGACAGTTTCGAATAAGTATTGTATGTAGTAAACGCGAGTAGCCCATTTAAATAAAACATTTTTAACGGTTAAAAAGGTAGGGGCCATAGTTAAAATAAACAAAATATAAGATAATTAACATATTTCGAATTTCCAACTGTTTAAGCGCGTTCTATTTAAGGTTTTTTGTATATTCAATTTACAGCAACAAGGTAGCAAAGTTAAGGTAATCTTTTTCAAAGTGAGATCACTATTATATAAAAATATACAATGACAACACATTAGACCACAATGAACAATAATATTTATTTCCGTTATCACCTTCCTTACATAATGCACTTATTTACTTCCGCGAAACTATTCAATGAATAACGAACATATGTTTACGTCACGTCATACGAGCGATATGATGAAGTGGAGGAATGGTCCGTCGTTCGACGTTAATGTCTTTGGTGTGCGATAATTATAAATATTGTTTTATTTGAAACAGACACATTTCTATGTCTTTGTCACTATATTAATACTAAGGATAGATGTTAATATTAAGTATATGATTGTCTACTGCCATATACTATACAGGACTTCGTGTCGCAATGTTTTGCGTCTTTTTCGACAGAGGATGACGGTCAAGCATGTCATTCATGCAAGCATGGGAATGCCATTCATGATGGAAAGTGAAATACTCCAGCCTATATAACGTGCTGTCGACCCATTCTGACTATCGACATTCAGAAATCCACAGACTGCAACCAAATCACGTGGTTCGATATTGCTACCTATTTAACGTCCACAGTTTCTGAAAACTCACAACAGAAACTACAAATTGACGTGAGAAACATATGGACATCGTGAGAGTCAAAACCATGTGATTATTAGCCATACATTGGTACTATCGGACTAACCGGCCCGGTGTAACGAACCTATTTGATAGAAATACTAAACGATTACACCTAGAGTTTTTATATCTTATGAAGTTATGCTTTTAAACACTGTTTGTAGTTTACGCGAGTAGTACACATTAAAAAAAAACACTTGCAACGGTTTATGACGCGATATATATTACTTAAACTTATTTGAATAATATTTTAATTATAGCCCATGCATGCTTTGCAGCAGCCGTGGTCGCGGGGAGACTTCAGTTGAATGGTGTCTCTGACGTCGAAGTAAAAACTGCTATGCTAGCGCCATCTGTTCCGTCCTAGTTGGTATTTGGCAAAGTTAAATTAATATATATTGCGTGTTAAACCTTTACAGTGTTTCATTGAAAAGTGATGTTTTTGTATATTCACCCATAGCTTTACATACAAAATGTTTTAATTGACAATCTCACCTTGATAAGCCTAGCCAATCCAAAGTCGGCAATCTTGACGATGTTCGCCTCGGCAACTAGGACGTTCCTAGCGGCGAGATCGCGATGGATGTAGTTCTGCGATTCGAGATAAGCCATGCCGGCCGCTATCTGCGCCGCCATGTCGATCAGCTGTTGCAGTTTCAGACCGCGGCCTTTGCCTGAAAGTAGTCAGAGGACTGTAAGCGAGTGATCATAATACTGGATAATTCCACATCACATATTATATATAGTTTATAATTTATACTAATAAGTTTATTTGAACGCGCTAATCACAGAAATTACTGGCTCGAATTGAAAAATGATTTTATGTTGCTTACAGCATTTATTGTGGCTTTAGGGTCAAAAAATTAAGCTGCAACCAAAGGAGCTAAAAACAGGGAATATTTTTCATCTTTAGGGGTACTGTTGCGTGCGCTGCAAAAACGGTTCAAGATACCAAAAAATATGTATAAAAATGATCGGCCTTTAAGAAAACTTTCCCTTCTTAAAGGTCGATTTTATTTCTTGATACTTTTATCGTTACTATATGAAACACTTTGAGTACCTAATAATAATTTTATTTACAATCCAACGCTTAGTATGAAATTTGTTTTCAGAAGTCGTGATCATGGGAGAGCTAAAGATGGTGGGCGTCCCAAATGTCTACGTTAAATCTCTGTTAATTTTTTAACTATATTTCGTGCTCCACCTCCTTATGTGGTAAAAACGTTTCATACATTGTAGAGCGAGAGTGTGGATGCGCTAGCGAGGCGTGAGTTGGATACATTTGAATGTATGATGGAGGCATGGTCATTCATCAGAATCCTTCGTATTACACGCTTTCGAATCACATACAGACGCGATTAAACTTGACGGTGTTTTCATCCGTGGACGGTGGTTCGTGACCAGGACGGAATTTCGATATTCCTACCACCAATTTAATATCCAGATTTCCAGCTGAAGTCCAACATGTTTTAGAAAAATTAAAAAATTGATTGGAAAAATGTTGAACCCGTCGCTAGCCATACATTGCTACCATTACGCCAACGACCCCTTTACTGTATACTGCTCTGCCTCGACGGAACGTGGACGTCACCATAATCAAATAAATAAGACCTCCTTTCTTGTCTGTGGTATATTTAGATAAATCTATTATTCTTATACGATTAACCGCGTAGGGATCGAACCCCCGACCCGCACAAATCATACATTGCAACAATTTACACCTTGTTCCATAAATAATGATAGAATTAATACAGATTTCGTTTATGAGTTTCAGCAATTGTCGTCAATAATGGCTTTCCCGATGTACAAATTTATCAGTAAATATAAACAAATTTCTAGAATCAAAGTGCAGATTGTATTCTAGATACATTCTTTATCGAGCACTATCTGGTAGCACTACGGAAAGATGACATTGCACTTGATAAAGCGAAAAATTATCAATAATTCAAAGGACAACACTGATCATTCGATGAAACGTGAGATAATGGAAATATTCATTTATAATTAATCGATGCGGTTTAAAAGTTATATTCTTCAGAAAAAGTGACATCCCGTTTTTTAGATAGACGAGGACAGACAATGCCCTAGCCTATAGCATCTAAACAAGATGCGCGACCTAGCACATTTAACCATGTAAGCGGAGAGATATTTTTCAAGATAATATCATTAGCAAATTTTTAAAATAGCCAAAACTAAAAAAACATTCATAATTATTAACAAGGACAACAAACGAGATTTTCAATAAGGAGGAAAATATAGACGGGCAATTAACTTAGGCGAAAATGAATTTGACCTATTATTAGTGTAATAATTATGTTAACAAATTTCTTGTGTATTAACATTTTTAAGACTATGAAAATAATAATAAGTCAAGTAATAAAATTGCAGTTAGGCTCTGCCTCTAACGGCCTCTTATATTCGTACTATGCCCTTACGAAATTTAGTTAAATTAGAGACGAGGTTTATTTGAAGTGTAACATACATACCTTGTAAATATTCTAATAGCGAGCCGTTCTTCATCAATTCAGTGATGATGTAAATCGGTTCCTCGAGTGTGCACACCGCGTAGAGCTGAATCAGCTTGTTGTGCCTCAACTTCTTCATGATTTGCGCCTCAGCGAGGAAGTCCTTCGGGTCCATGGTGCCCGATTTGAGTGTCTTGATGGCGACGGGCGTCGTGCTGTTCCAGAGACCCTCCCACACTTCGCCGAACTGGCCGTGGCCGAGTTTCCTTACGAATTTGAGCGAGGAGCGGTCTATCTCCCATTGGTCTCTTGTTCTGTGCGATAGGCCCTCGGTTACTGGTTTCTCAACCTGAAAGAAAACGTTCAAATTAAGCTTTTTTTTTATGATGGAGGAGGGCAGATAGGCACTTGAGGGTAGATGAAATACATCTTAACAAGATGCAGTGACCTATTTTGGCTTTGGATATTCGGAAATCTACAGACTGAAACGAAACGAAGACGAAGTAATTTCAATTTTTCTACCACACATTTAATATACCGATGTGCTAGACGATGTAGAACACAATTCGACTAGAACTTAGTTTATATTGTTTAAGTAACAAGAAATAACATTATATAATGAGCCATTAAATTCTTAATACATAACTAGTTATTTATTCTCAGAGATATACATATTAATTGCATAGTTTACGCTATCATAGTCGCTATAACGACACAAAGAAAAGTGCGGCCCTTAAAAGTCATCAAATGCGTCACAGGGCAAAGTTAATAGGCAATTTACGAGCGCTAAACACCGTCAAGTGTATGCTTAATGCATCACGACATAACAGTTACGAGAACTAGTACGATAAAACACCTAACGTAATGTATATATATATTAATGAATATCATGTATAAAAAAATAATAAAAACGTATAGGAAAATAAAATACATTTAAATAAAACATTATTAATGGTTTAAAACGCGAAATATTTTGATTTCTTTTGTAATTTTGAAGCGTCCGTAGCGTAGTTAAATAAATTGTAAGTAAGTTGACAAATACGTATTTTGAACCGTTAAAATTGTATTATATTTAAATGTGTACTACTCGCGTGAATTACAAACGGTACTTAAAATATAGAGCACACTTCTTTGTCCGCTTTACTGATCGATTTTATTAACAGGCAATTAGTTAATTAGATGACAGTGCTATGCCCGAACGAAACAAATCACTTGTTTTTCCAGGACCTTTTAACATGTCTAAAATTCAACTAAAACATCACTTTTATGTACCTCAAAATGTATTATAAAGACATTCTCACTGCCGAAATAAAGGACATGGATGAAGTTTAAATCTATACAAAACAAAAACTCTTGAAAAGGGTTATTATACCATTTTAACGAAAAGTTTGCCTTGAAGACCCCGATTAACATGAAATAAAGGATTAGGGTGAAAGGAGTGGCGGCGTTTTCTTCCTCCTGTTGATTAACTGGTAGTAAATTGAAGGTTTTACTTTTTTATTTGTGAGACGTAGGATAGTAAACCTAGTTACCAACGTTAAGAAATGATTTGACTTTGAAAGCTGAAGACTCTGTGAACAGAGCAGAGTGTGTAGCGACTACAGTGACATTATTCAAATCGTGTCAAAGGCGTCAAAACGTGACTCAAGTACAAAGAAGGATACATGTGCGACGATTAAACATTCATTTCTACTGAGAACCGTTCAACTATTAATGAACTAAAGCCAATAAAGTGTTAATCTATACTAATATTAAAAAGTTGGAGAGTTTGTTTATTTTAACGCGTTAATCTCAGGGGCTATCGGTTCGAATTGGAAAATCATATTTTGGTGTTAGTAAAGCATTTATCGAGGAAGGCTTAAGGCTATAAAACACGCGCTGCCAATTGGAGAGAATAAACAGTGGGAAATGTTGAAAAATATACAGGGTTGATTTCTTCATTGGGGGTTACCGTTGCGTGCCCTGCGAAAATGGTTCAAGATACCCCAGAAAATATGTATGGAAGAATGATTCCTCTTTAAACGATCTAAAAAATGTCCGAGACAGTATATGTCTATCGTCTAAGATGAAGCTGTAAGAGCGACGGGATGCGATGGGTAACAGGTTAACTTTACAAAGATGAAGGGGTTTGCAAAAACTAATTAGGATGCCCAAAAGCCGCGGGCGCAGCTAGTATAAAATGGCGATTGTCGCGTCAATGTACGTCCAATAAACGTGTGCAATATATAAAAGGTAAAAATAAACATGTGACTCCTAACAATGGACCGCAAACGTCCATTGTCAAGCGGTGCTAGACAATTAGCCTTTACTTTTACTCGGCAGACCTACTCCCGAGCTCGTTATGCAATGAATTATTGAGCTGTTAAATTAAATTGAATGTTAGTCTTCTGTTTAACGTGTGAGTAATTGTATAGTTTCACGTGTTCCCAATACGAATGGAGTGCGAGACCACAAGTAGGGATTAGGGCTAACGATGCAATTTCTTCATCTTCTTTTATGATAGAGGATAGCATGGGGTTCCTTTGATGGCAGCGACCTACTTGGTGAATACCACAGACTGAGGTAACATATAGAACAACGGATGGAGCTTGTGTCTTAGATCCGTAATTGGCTTTCCAGACGAAGTCCAACATGTCACAGGAAATTAGACTGAATGGAACATGTTTGAGGGGGATCTAACCCACCACCAGTAGACCAGCCAGACGTTGACACTCTTAGACCAATGAGTCGTTTGAGATCCTAGAACACCTAGGCTTGTTTAATACCGGTGATAATCGAGATGGAACTGCGAAGCACCTACTACTTCCAAATTATAGGTTTGTAGAATTGTATTACGTAGTTTCAAACATGAATCTAGATAGCGACAAGACAGTATAAAAGCCGCAAAAAACGTGTTATGTGGTTATCAGTAACAGTGATAAAAGTATAATCGAGAAAGCACGCCGATAAAGTTTATCTTTTTATTAATGATAATAATTAAATAGAAAAAAAAACTGTCAGCAGATAAAACTTTTTATATGAAAGGTTCCTACCGAAAGCACATTCTTACATTAATTAAATTGTATTAAGTCACGTTAAATTTTTAGGCTATATGATACTCATTAGTTAGTTCATAGTAGCTAAGACCCTGGGTCTGCTAAAAGTCCTTTCAATCGTCGGGTCCTAGTTCTAAACAAGTTAAAGTATCTTATCCTTGTTCCTATTATTGTCATTATACATTTAAATACAGTTTTATTTTAAAAAAATAGTTGAAAGAATAAAGAGAACAAGGTAAACAACAGACACAAAATATACAAAGTAACTAGTGACAAAATGATATGAACAGAATTTTCGACAATCAAAATGATATGCACACATTCTTTGATAATAAAACATTATTTGGAGGCAATTGGAAACATTTTAATTTTATTCAGACCTAGGCTAGGTCGCTAGCTTGTAAAACTTGGGTTTTATAAAAGGTTCAAGCAGACAAACTGGCTGCGTATTTGCAATACGATAGTGTTTTTATTCACCTCACGTAATACAATATGGACGGTAATAATGGCAACTGACCGCAAATCCACGAGACCACCGCTGGGTGACCAATACGTAATATCCTAGCGATAAACATGCACTATCTAGGTTTTAACGGTATCTATAAAGTGTCGATGTAATTGTGTACAGATAAAGTCAGGTTCAGTGTGTTTACTTCAAATTGTTCAAACGTATTTTCTTTTGAATTTTTTGTTGCAAGTACAAAGGCTAATAATTTAATATTGCTTTATTACTAGTTAAACATTTTATGTAGTTTGATGCGTCTTTTAAAAATCGTGTGATTTGAACCGGCATCGTCAGCGTTTCATGCTGTTGCACTAACCAATTAGCACCCAGTCCTGTTTTTCAATTTATTTAAAATGTTTAAATTATTATAGTGCCGTCATGAGCAATAACATGTAAAAAATATTAAACTTTTCAAACTTTGAATGTCGATAAAATTTATGATTTGTATATTTATCTAAAGATACTGTAGACGTCTTTTTTATGTTTATTTTATACATATGTACATCCTCACTAACATTTGTATTTTGAGCATATTAGTAAAATACGATTCTGTTGACTACACTGCAATACGCGAAACCAACAAGCGACATTCAACTTCGGTTCCCCCACTTTAGACATAACAGGAAAAACGTCAGAAGAATTTTGTTTATTTGTCTTGTCAGTGTGGGTATATATTGGACCAAATGTGGTTAATGTACAATTACACAAAAAGACACTCTCTTATATTAAAGTGAGCTATGAGAACAAAAAAAAATATTATAAGACATAATAGATCTGTTGGTGCTTTTTAATACTTTCCAAAAAATATACAATAGAAACAGTTCGTTAGCATTGAATTGCTAAGCTAACGAATTATGTAATAATTAATCAGCGATAGGTAATAGATGATTCCATCTGTCACGTAACGATTCTTGCGCATGCGAATTACATAAATCTCTGTGACACCTCGGCGAGAATTAACACGTAGTGTGATGCACTTGAGTTTGCGAGTGCATACGGGCTCTATATATGACTATCAAATTGGAACACGCGATCAAGGAAAATGTTAAAATAAAAAATTTAAATAATGACTGTCTTTTGTCGTTCATATCTCGTTGCCGATTTTAACAATACTTTAATTAATGTTAAATATAAATGATAAGGTAGAAGAGAATCTATACTGATATTAAAAGCTGAAAATTTTGTTTGTTTGAACGCGCTTATCTCAGGAACTATTGGTTTGATTTTTTTTACTAGGTTGGAAAACGGTGGATATTATTAATCCTTGAGGGATTCCTCAAACCAAAACGGTACCAAAAAGTATAAAAGATAGAACATTCTTTTTAAATATACTAAAAAACTGGTGTTAAGAATTACTCACAAGAGCGCTTATGATGGTAACACATGCCTTTAGATAAATAACTTACCTATATATTATTATTTGTTGTGTATTACTAAAATACTTTCAATATTTTTGTGGAAAATCTTGTCAAAAATGTTATTTTTTATTGAACAACGTTTTGTCACGTTGAAAAGCAAATATTAAGTAACTATCAGAAATGTGTCAATCAAAGTTGTCCTGTAAGAAATAAGGTCCGTTACAAAATTGAAAGCCACACAATATAACAGTAGCCGATCGATCATAATTTAAAATCCGAGGTACAAATGTGAATTGCATTTCTCCCATGGACATCGTACAAGATCGAGAACATCCGATAGCTTTCAGTAATTCATTTTGTTAATTGGGCCGACCTACTTTTTATCCGTAATATTTAACAGTGGCAGCCATTAATTAATTGCTTTTCGAATTGTGAATTTTGCTCGGCGTTATCATGATGCGAGAGAGATTTTATATACAAAACTCGCACACTACAATTTTTTTATATACACTACAGAAAAGTTGTGACCGTTGCCTATAAAAACATTCCTCTTGAATCACTCTATCTATTTAAAAACCGCATCACCCGTTGCGTATTTTTAAAGATTTATGCGCGCACGAGAGACAGAAAAATAGACTATATTTTAATAAGGCTTTCACGGCCATCGTTCAGCATATCATTAGAATTCATAATTCTTCGAGCAATCGAGGAGTTAACATCTCCTGATGATGCCGTCCACACGTGAAGGCGAAACGTCGAGAATCTCGACGAGAATAGCTATAACTGCTTTGTTAGTCCAGTATTTAGATTTTTTGGACTGCAGATTCGAAATTTGAAGATTATCAAAGAATTTAGCTTCATGGAAGGTGGACGGGAGGAACTCTAAGTACTTAATAGGTACAAGAGAGTACTAATAAATATTTCCAAAATAATAATTTTAAAAAAATAAACATCTGTATAAACTCTCAATTAAAGTTACTTGCTTAGAGCAAAGTCGTAAATGATGTATGATAATTAAACATTAATTGTACATCATTAGCTCTTGTCTGGTCTTGCAACTTTCAAAATGCGACTTGATTTACGTATTAAGCGAAAATAAAACCATTTTAAGCAGTCTAGCGAGTTCGTTTCGAGTACATCTTAGGACCAGTTACTTATTGATAGAGCCGAAATGCCATTGAGGAATTAAGAAACACTTTGTTTCGCGGCTTAACAAAAAACAAACCTTTAATGGGCCTTCAAGGAAGTCTGCTTGGGTTGTTTAATCTTTTTTATGCGTCCATAACGATGTTTGAACATATTAAAATTATATGGAATTCGGGATTTGTACCATATTGTTTAAGGTTTAAAGAATTTATTTTCTCTTAGAATATACATATTCCTTAATGGAAACATTATACTTAAACTTAGATGTGTTTACATGCATCGGTACTTTAATTAAACGAAACAGTGAAATGTAATAAAAAAAAGCTTATTATTAACTTATTCTTATTCTAAAATATGGAACTTTAATGATTTCTTGAAGATGTTTATAGACTGGGCGTTTTTTATACTTTCAGGTAACTTATTGTACAGATCAGCACCCTTAAATCTTAAACTATTTTTACCGTAATTAGTTCGGGGTTGGGGTAGTGACAAGTCGTTTTTATTTCTACTTTGTACGGTTTTTCGTAAAAGTTGTTTGACTGTGTGTGCTATGTGTGATAATTTTATGAATGTAAATGCGTATGATAGGTAAATAGTTAAGAAATGTTAAATAATTTTGTGTTTACATACACCTTTTTAGTAGAAGTTAGTGTTTTAGAATTAAACAAAGACTTTATGATTTTTGATTGACATGTTACTATAGGTTTTAAGTTGGTGCTGCACATCCCCACACTGGAATAAGATAGTCTACATACGGTTTGACTAGAGCATTATAATTATAAGATATTTAGCCTTATGGGGAATACATTTGGATATTTTTTTGACCAAACCTAATCAGCGGGTATATCTTTGATCTTATATGGTCAATATGAGCTTTCTTCGTAAGTCTATTATCTAAAATCATGTCCAAAGTATCTCTCCTGATTAGATCTCTTAATAGTTTCTTTGTCAGTCTTAGGTGGTTCAAAACATGGTATGTTTTACTTTTTTGCACAAAAAAATCGTGTAGGACGTTTTTTCAATATTTCAGTTAGAAGATTAGATTTTAGTTTAAAAAACGAGTTCCAAATTCAAAAATTAAAATGCATACCAATAATATGACCCCTTAAAAGGCTGTAAAGGAAGTTTCTTTGTCGTCGGACAAAAATATAACAACGGACACTTAACCAAACACAAATGTGGTATAAAATTAATGTCAAGATTGATTTATTATTTTGAACAATACAGATAATTACTCGCATTATTCTTTCGGACCACATCGCGTTTTTAAAGAGTCATCAATTAAATAAAATCGTAACTATTTCAATAACCTTTCACAAGAACTCCTGGTTTGAATAAATAATTGTTATGACTCAAACAAAAAAAAAATTAAAAGAACCTCTGCTTATCACGATGAGTAATGGCTATATGAGTTTTTATTAAATGAATGCACTCACCGACATAAAATATTAATATTACGATATTTAAATAAAACAATTTTAACGGTTTAAAACGCGTAATAATGCCCACCATACTCAGTCTTCTGTGACCACGGCGTCTGGTGAAAAAATATCCGAAACCTCGTTACAACTAAGCTAAGAATCTAGAAAGCTAAGATATATGTACTTCGCGTTACAACAGTTAAAAAATGCACTCATACTGAGTCGTATCGTATACGCAAGTTTTTGTTGGTCTACGATGAAACAGTGGTAACTTATGTATCAACGAAGTTTAAGTCGATCTCGGGTCAAAAGACGAAGGCGAGACTGTCTCGACGATTGAAAGGGTTCAGTAACCGTGAGACACAGGAGGTGGGTCGTTTTATTTCTACTCCCTTATTTTACTGTTATATCTACGGCCTATAGTTGCAAGCGAAATTGGCACGGTGAATTTAAAGAATAACCTTTCTCTAAGTAAAAATTCTCTGTAAAGCTATTTAAATGATGCTATCAAAGTGTATAGTTTAAACATTACGTGAAAAATTAACTTGTAAAATGAATAATCCTTTCATTGAGTATTGTCTGTAAAAGCGAGTAGTTCACATTTAAATAGAACACTTTTAACGGTTCAAAACGCTACATGTATTAAATAACTTATTAATATTTATTTTAAGTATGGCCCGATGTTTCAAGGGGTTAAATTAACTAATATGTTTCGCATTATATACGGTTAAAAATGTTTTATTTAAATGTATACATCTAGTAATAATTAACCGTATATCTGTAGCCTGAGTATACAATATCCGTCGTATAAGTAATTTGCATATCATTCGATGAGTAATTTACAATGAAATTTCATTTTACCGTCAGAAGAAGTAATTATTTTAAACATTTGTTTTATATATATATATATATATATATATATACCGCATATGGCAATTGTAGAAATTCATGAAACGCGTAAAAGTGCAACATTTAAATTAACGTAATAATTGTTTTTCAATAAAACATAAAAAGTCTAACTTTTAAAACAATCGTGAGCCTCTTCTGGATTGTCTCGTAAGTCTGTTTAGTAACATTACATAATCAGTAACAAATATTTTGTTACTATATATATTATTTTGTAATAATATACAAAAATACTTTTATCGGAAAAAAAAACGCGAAATGTTTTAGTATGACTCATCTATGAATCATTTTAATTCCGGCCCGACGTGTCGGATACCTTGCAGAGTCCGTGATCACGGGGAGACTGTTTCACTGAACTTTAAAAGAGTTTTATCTGTACTACTCGAGTTAACAAGAGACAAAGTATTTGTCCAAATGGATGATATAACACCCGTTAAATATGTTACAACAGGCTCGGTCTGTCATCTGTGACGTAACACATTTCGTTCTAAAAATGTCTGTTTCGCGTATATATCGAAATAGTGAGTCCAAATGGGCGGACTAACGAAAGCGGGGTCGTCACAACCTTGGCGCCGGTCAAGAATGTCCATAATCTAAAGTTGCATAACATTGGAAACTCCGGACTTATGTGATATTTTTCAAAAGCTGAATCAATCGCTGCTCATATATTATGTATACATTATAAATAGGGCGTATTAAATAGTCACGTGTTAGTGCACATGCAAGCATATTTGAATTTAGAATTTATTGCGCTACAGACGATTATAAAACTAATATTAAAAGTAGAGAATTTTCAATGCCGTGGCTGTTATCAAAGAGCTGGCTGTGTCGGCGACGTTGTCCGCGTAGGATTGTTATTTTGGGCATCAAAGTGTTTTTGCCAACCTCCCCTTCATCTTTATAAGCCGTAGCTGTTACCCGCGACGGTCGCGTCCCGTCGTTCTTGCAATTTTATCTTAAATAATAGCCATAGTGTTTTTTTTGGGTATCTTGAACCGTTTTCATAGCGCGCGCACCAGAAATCCACAAAGATAGATAGTTTCTCCATCTACACGTTTTTTACACATTTCCCGTTGCACCTTCTCTCCTTTCGCTGATGTGATAGCCCCCTCCTCGATAAATGCTCTAACTAACGCAAAAATATTTTTTTAATTCCCACCAGTAGTTCCCGAGATTAGCGCGTTCAAACAAAGCAACTCTTCAGCTTTACATATTAATATAGATTTGTCGTCTTGTTTCGTTTTCGAGTATACATCCTTAAATCTTTATTTTTATTGATATTTAGTTAAATTCAAATTAAATTCTTAATATCGAGAAATAAACAGAGTGATAATTGTCCAGTTTCATAAAAATTAATAATTATCTTGTGTGATTCATTTTAGGTCCAACATTTTTAAATTAAGGTCGTTTTTTAACAACTAGGTCATTAACGAACACAAGAGGTACACTATGTTTATAACGTATTGTAGGCTAATAGAGTCCATGCATATTAATCTTTGTAACACATTACTTCGACTCCAAATAAAAAGTAATAAACCGTACAAGCTTTTCTTTAATCAACTCTGTTATTGTAATTTATATATTTATTTATTCAATTATTCGGCCATTGGTATATCGTGTTATAAACACAGGTAAGATTTAAAAAATATATTTATTGCGAAAAGTACTAATATATTTCGAGTTTTTTTTTATGTTTTATAGTTCACGACAAGTAACCACACCAAAAAATTTGCCATATAATATGCATAAGCATACCAGGGGAAAACATTACTAAATTAGTTAAGTTTACATTTTAAAGGAGCACACACGTGTTCTATTCTATGATTACGTAAGTTTTAACACAATTTTAATTGTCGATTGAAATAAACTGAGAATGTTGTTTTGTTCGATCAAATTGCAAATTCTTGTATATAATAATTTGAACAACGCAATTTAAAAATAGTTTTGTTTAATTTATTCTTGTTCAATTTATATTATCAGGTAACTACATGTGTCTATACATAATAAAAAGGTGGCAGAGTAGAGTTGACGTAGAACGCAATTAAACAACACATCAAATGGATAATGTTTTCAACAATAAAATTTCAGCAATTCTTAATTCAAATGGTCTTTTCTTTCAGTAACGATGTATAACTTTTCTCACATTCTCTTACTTAGCCACTCTAAGTAAACATATTTTTATTTAGAATTATTTTAAACAAACTATGTGTGTATATGATAGACCAGCCCGTCAGCTATCTAACACGTAATACAAAATGTATTAAGAGTGGTTAAAGCTGTTTTAAATTAAAAATCAATTTTAGATTGATAAAAATTTACGACACGGGCAGGACTTGAACCGGCACCCACAGGAGCTACCGTGTCCTACATCAATGATTTTTTTCAACTTGCACCTCTTGCGCAAGCGCAAGCTTAAAGTTAAGTCTTGCGTTTGATAAATAGTGGAACTATCGAAATAGTCATTAACTAACCTGTACACAGGGTTTGCTCAGCGACACACAGAGGCCGTCAGCATCCTTGCTGTAATGCTCGACGAGTTCCTGCAGGGTCCTGAAGGTGGTGCGTCGCGCGATGAAGAAGCCACCTTCATCAAGTTGCCTGATGCGGTAGTGCTTCACCGTGTCGCCGTCACGGACTGTAAAAAAAGAGAAATTTAAATCTTCAATATAAGAGTACGATGTTGAGTTTCCGTAAAGCTACGTTACGTGACTCATCAGGATAAACGCAATGATGTTATTTTAGAGACTAAAATTAAAGAGGCATATGACGAGATCATTGGCGGTATGGTAGCAATGTATGGGTAATAATCAACGCGCGTGAGTTCCATCCCCACCGAGTTCAACTATTTCTAAACATTTTTCTGAAACGTGTTGGATTTCTGGAAACCTGGAAATTAATAGGAATATCGAAATTCCGTCCGTTGCGAACTACCCACAGATGAAAGAGCCGTCGAGTTTAATCGCGTTTCGGTTTCAGTCTGTGGATTTCCGAATATAGCCAAAATAGGTCGACATTGCTTCCAGTTAAGATATAGGTACCGTTTAAATATAAGTTTAAGATGAAAGATTTTGGATCAGAAACAAATTCTCGTACCAAACGTTTCGGCGAACAGCACATCCAAATTCGACTGACAGACGTGTAAATTACTCGAAAGAGGTTGCAGTTAATTAGAACCCTTTGTTTTGTTTTGTTGGTATTTTAAAGGTTATTTAAATAAAAGCGTAGAAAAATAACAAGGTATATAGTAAATGTACGAAAAATGCCTTACGAAATTTGTATGGATACAATTTAGAATTCAATGTCAACATTAACACAAATGCGTTAAAAATGTACATTTTATTTTAATAATATGTGATTACGGCGATATTGTTAGATAGTGACATATTGTATTGTGCAATGGCAGCTTCTAAGATATTTCGCAATACGTTTTCAAGGAAAAATCGCCAACTTATTACTATGGATAATATATTTAATTGTAACGCAATGCCATAGAGTGGTAAAAATAATTTAAAAATATATATACACTTAGATCTCTGGCTCATTGCTGTCTGTGTTTAACATTAACGTTAAGTCTAGTAATTGGAACACTACATTACGGATCTCGAATTTCCAGTTAGGCGGGGGGAATAGTAAAATTTGGTATTTATGGAGTCAGACGATATCGGTCAAAGGTTTTTTAGCCAAAGGACTTTATGGTAGGTGAAATAACCCAGCCATATATCATCTAAACCAGATGCGATGTCGACCTATTTCGGCCTTTGCATATTCGGATATTAATAGGCGGACACAGAACGCGATTGTTTCATCTGTGGTTTGTAACCCGGACGGAATTTCGATATTCTTACCCCCCATTTAATATCCAGATTTCCTGACGAGGTCATACCATCACTCATCACATCAGCCATACATTGCTACAGTTACACCAATAAGCACTTCAAAACATCGCAGCAATTATAATATGTTAGAGATTATTAGCTACCATAAAGGTTTTACTTTAGAAAACTAGCTGTGCCCGCGACTTCGTTCGCGTGGAATAAAGATTTGGGGTAGAATGTTTAATTATTAATTTATATAATTGCGCATTTATCGCAGCCAATCTATGTTGTAACTTTGCCGCAACACTCTCACCTCACATCACTCTTACTCTAACTCCCACTCCCAATCCTATTCCCAAAAAGTCAAAGAATAAATTTTCATTGTTCTAGCTTCAAATTTCCAATACAATTTCCATACAAACTTTAACCCCCTACAACCCCTTTTTCGCAATAAAAAGTAACCTCCTCAGGTCTAGTCCTTTCTCAGGGTTCTCTCTAGACCATATGTGTACCATATTTCATTCAAATCCGTTCAGTAGTTTTGGCGTGAAAGAGTAACAGACAGACAGAGTTACTTTCGCATTTATAATATTAGTAAGGATATCACACAGGACACGAAAAAATAAAATCATTAAATGTACCATTTTGCCTTTTTGTATCGGGAAAAAGCTGAACAATAAAATCAAACCTAGACTGCCAAAAATGACATCAAAGTAAACGTGTAATTAAGACCACCAATGAGCCGATATAATTTATGACGGATACAAAACTTAATAATTACAAATTTCACTTTCCTTAATTATTGAGAAAGTGTCCAAGTTTATGCTCCCATCTAAAACCATTGTAGTGGGTAATAATAGAATATTTTATGGCTGTTACGCAAACGTTGTCTGATTTACGGGTCATTAACACCGGTAAATTAGCGTTTAACGCCACTGAGCTTTGACGTCGGTTACAATAAATATAGCTGATTATCTGCTTATAGAAATTAATTTACAAAAAGTTATTTGCTTGCACTCAAGTGTATTATAATGCAATGCAAAAACAGTCAAGTGATAAGAGAAGTATTCTTCGACAAACATTCAGATGGGAAATCATAATAATCTCGTTTAATAACTTAACTGTGTTTTAAATGCATTTTTTTTTGCTTATGATAATCAAAACAAGATGTAATTACGTCACAATTACAGGAAGTTTTCTATTTATTAATTTATTTAAGAAAATAAGAGAACACCAAAAGAATACAATTTTACTGCAAGATATGAAAGAGATGAAAAAATACATGATATAAGGGTGCGTTAAAAAAAAACATTTCACAGATAAATTAGTAAGTTAAAACAAACATTTATATTTAAAGGATTAATAATGAAAGACAAACACGATAAAAAGCAGCGAACAAGCTAAGTTAAATCAAATCCCAAACAATGCGGTCGTTATTTAAATGATCCAAGTCTTAAACAGTTAAAAAGCGAACCTGCATAGATATGTACCATAAGTGTACGTTCGCCTGACCAAACTATAGTACAGATTCAAATGTGTGCAACACGCTTGTGATGCATGAATGTTAAGGTCAGGCAAGCGATGCAGAGAACAAAAGTAGTTTTCGCGGTAAGCCCGAGATCAGTAATAACGTCAAGGACAACTTCTCATTTTCACGTGAGTCATTAGTACGCGATGAACGAGAAATTTCCACCTAATACGAAAAAACTCGTAAAGGGTGAAATTAAAAAATCGTGTCTTAAAAACTATAATATTTTTCACATGATGTATAACGTATAATGCGCAAGAGACGCATGACAAGAAAAATGAGTTAGAAAACGTCCATTTTAGAGCAAGCACGGATTGTGGATGTCATTAGGGGTGCCCTTGTAAAAAAGTTTTTTTAAACAAAACCGATTTTTAATCGTGCTTATTACAAACAAAAGACAGTACGCGATGAATCGAAAAATATCTATTTCAGAGCTGATGTATATAGAAGACATATAAATAAAAGCTATTTACATAAAAAAAAAAAAAAAGCGGGGGGGGGGGCGGGGGAACCCCCCCCCCCCCGGCAACACCAAAAAGGAAAAAAACCCCAAAAAAAAAAAAAAAAAAAAATATTTTTTTTTTATTAAACCTAAGGGGAAAGGGGGGGAAAAAAAAAATTTAAAAAAAAATTAAAAAAAAACGTGCATTGAAATATAAATTAATTGATATTTTTTTATAACTTTTGATTTTAGAAATATGAGGTAATCGAACGAACACCGACGCGACGTGGTCTGCAATTATAGTGTGTTGCGGCAATATAATTTATTTCGTCTCAACAGCCAGCCGGGAGCCATTGAACTATATGTAGGATTCCATTATGATTCAACGTTAGTAACGGTTGAAGATTTGAAAACTTTTAACCGTTTAAAACGAAAAATGTTATAATAATTTATAATAGCTAGACGTTTTATATGCTTTGCAACAGACGTCGTTTATTTAAGTAAATATTAACTATTCACGTAAACCTAAAGACTATTATTAACCATTGAAGATGTACCATTGAAAAATCCATACACAGCGAATGAATGTTTTGCACTTTGAAACTAACACCGTTTTTGGGCTAAGGAAACCAATGAAAACTCAATGGAGCCATACAGCCTTCCAAAATATGTACATACTTGTATATGTCGTGTCTGATTTTTGTATAAGGCAACCTAAAAAGGCTCTTTCTTATTTCGTGGCTTATAAGTATATTCAGTGAACACAATTTAAATGAAATTATTAAAATGTATACTACTCGCGTAAACTATAGACAGTACACAATTACTAAATTCAAATAATGGAAAGTATGAACATCCATTAAAGCAATTGCTTATTTAAAACTAACACATTACTAGCTGCTAAGGTATAATATGAGTGATGACAAGCAGGAATAACTGGTGCAATCTAGTCCTCAATAAAACAATGATAAATGAACACTGTGACTAATGATTTCAAAAATTAATTACACGTTAGTCACGAGTCTTGCTAACGCCCGGTAACATATGCTCGTTCCCACGGCGCAAGGCAACTTAGAAAAAGTTAAACCGGTTCCCTATCGGGATAATATCTTCGTGGTGGAAGAGCGATGCCTCCGTAAGCCTATTGCAGTCGGTTTCAGTCACGTATTGTGTACATTTTACATCTCTTTCCACTGAACTACTTTCATCTGAAAGGCATATTTGCATCAGGTCAGCTGACTGCGTAGCGTAGAATATAGATATATAGACTGAAGTTAGCTTCAAGGACTTCCGTTTATCTATTATACCCGGTGGCATAACCAACTAAACAAACCAAATTGATTGATGAAACACTGTTAAAGGTAAAACGGGAAAAGTATTCGTTAAACTTATTTACAAATTATCTTAACTACAGCCCGATGTTTCGGATGCTTTGCATCGCCTTTATCGGCTGTAAAGCGTTTTATTTAAATGTGTAATACTCGCGTAACTACAGACAGTATTAGACTATATGGATTTTTATACAAAAAGTTCAGTAAAGACAGTAATAAATAATTAATTAATTGCATTTTCCCTAGATTTTTTAAATAAAAATATTATCTTTTTGACTGTAAATCACATAAATTGAAGAAGTACATAGGCTAGTATAAGTTAAAAACATAAGACACTTACTCGCTAAAGAAAGATTGACATTTACTAGCATTTCAAAAACTGGGATCATAAAATAAATGAAAAGTACCTACAAGCAAGAAGAAGAAGAAGAAAAGTACCTACAATTGCCAAGAAACGTTCACTCTTATTATTACGAAATATGAAAATAATACTTGTACTTGTAACATGTAGAAGAAGCAACTTACCGGACAGAGAGAAATCGTTGTGCCGGCTCTCCGAATCGCGAATCAAAAATGCACCGTGCTCATTTTCGGGCAGGAGTAATTTCTTCTCCGCCTCGATTCGTTTTATTTTTCGGAAATACCATCTGGAAGAAAAAAAAAAGAGAAATTAGCCCTTGTAATATCCGTAATAGAACCGCTAAGCATCCGACACATCGGGGCTGTAGTTAAAATTGTAATAAGTCAATTAAAATATTTCAGTATTTTATTTTAATTAAATTAAACAAAAAATAATTATAATTTTCATTACATAAAATGGATTAATGCGATATTAAAAAATATGTTCTACTTGGGTAAACTACAGTCAACATTTAAACTAATCAGCTGGTAAATTGGTAAAATCAATAATCCTATAAATTGTATGCTTAACTGCATAGCAATTGACTTGTTAATTTTAATTATCTACAAGTCATCATTCGTTTTCTGTAACATGTTGTATTTCTTTTAAAGGTCATAGACATTTGAAAATTTTCAAAGTATGAAATAAATGCAAGAGTTTAGCAAAGCAGTCCTAACCGCATAGGTAGGTGACTCAACAGCGACGAATGAATGATACTTGACATTCAATTGGCGTACTCGTGTCGCGAATCCTCACTCATTGTTTTAACGGATTTTAACGTGAAATTTTAAAGGATGTGACAAAACATGTCTAGGCAGAATTTTTAGCAGCACCTATCCCGATTATAAACGGTTAGTATAGAACTACAACAGTATGCAATATAGTAATAACAAAAGTAAAAAAGTCCTGTAACAAAAGTACGGACATAATTTAGGAATTGAGTAAAATAGTAACAGATTTGCCCATTGTTAACGACTTGTGTTCGAATGTGCATCGAATTTTTCTATTATAGAGGAGGCCGTCGACGTATTTTTGGCTTTGGATATTCCTACCACCCATTTACTGTCCAGATTTCCAGACGAAGTCCATCGTATTTCAGAAAAATTATAAGTTGATTAGAAAAATGATAAACTCGTTGGGAATCGGACCCACGACCCGCTGAGTAATAGACGTACATTGTTACCAACACGCCAACGGGACGATGATATAGTATACAAAATAAATTATTTCTTTGATTAAGCAATAAAGTATAATATCAAATTAAGAAAAATAAAAGAATTTATTAATCTGTTGACGTTTTAAACTCACATCGCGCCATTATTCACGGCTTAAGCCGATGTTGTGTTTCTCAGTAGCGCTGTTGCAAAATTCCAGTTGTCAACAACACAATGGCAGACATTCGCTCGAAATCGCAGACGAGCTGTGAAATCGCTCATATGCAATCATATCGTGGCAGTAAAAATAAAAAACGTCGGGTCGTATTTAACGAATTAACTTTTGTTAAAATACCTTTTAAGTACAACAGTGTAACGGTTTAAAACGCTATTTGGTGGTCACCCGAAACGTCGGGCCGCAGTTAAGATAATTTTGAAAGAAGATTAACTCATATATATCGCGATTTTAACCTTAATTTAAATGTTTACTTCGCGCGTAAATAACAGACAGTATTTAATATTTTACACGTTTTAAACCGTTAAAAGTTATTAACCAGTTAGCGTAAAACATAAAAAATATCCAACAATAAACAGATTAAAATAAGACGATAAAGCATGTTTTAATAAACTGTTTTTGTATGATTATTTTATTTTTATGTTTACATGAATACTTTTAATTAGACCTGGATAGATGAAGTAGTTAATTATTTTTTGCTGTACGTCCAGTGACAGCTAACACACCAATTATTCCATAACAAGTGTAATCCTGTTTCCCTTACGTGGTGCATAAGGCAGACATGTGTGTTTGTTTGGATAAAAAAAACACTAACGGTTTAAAACGCGATATATATTAGTTAAACTTATATGAAAATTATTTTGCTGCAAAGCACTCGAAACCTCGGGCCGTAGTTACAATAATTGTCAAACAAGTTTAACTAACATAATATATCGCGTTTTAAGCCGTTAGTGTTTTATTTAAATGTCTACTCGTGTAAACTATAGAATAAACAATTTCATTTTTAAAAACTTGTTTAGATATCTGTGAACACAGCGGCGTTTCCACGAAATTAGAACCCAAGTTTACCATTTAGTTTAGGCGGTTTAAAACTACATAGCGATGTCACGCTTAATACACTGTCAATTCGGCATTTTAATGTATAAATAGAGTTAATTTGCTAGTCGAAGGAAGTAGCCATTCTTATAATTACAATCGCAAGGTTACCTGACGATAACTCTTGATTGGCTGGGCTATAATTGTTCAGCGGATTACGAAGCGATGGCAACGTCACACAATAATTAGATACAGAATTCATTTCTTTCCATGATTGCCAAGTAGAAAATAAAATGATTGAAAGAATCATGACACGGGCGTGTCTTGAACCCACGATCATCAAATCCAATCATTGAATAAACACACACAAACATACAATGACATAAACAATAGAAGATGTATGTGGAGAGACACCACTCAGCTTTTGTTTGTAGGCACAAAGCCGATTTTCAGTGATGCCTCACGTTTGAAGTAGAACTAGTGGAAAATTATTACATTAAACAATTAACAAAACATAAAATGAAATAAAAAATAAAAACGAAAACCACAAAAATGTTTTTTATACAAAGTTGTATAGTGAGTATACGCGTTCAAAGGCGGCCTCTGAAATTCCCGTGGTAGACATTTTTTTGTACCTTATTTAAAAGTATGTAGTGGATTTGATGGTACACTTTCCTGATTGAGCAAACATTTATGAACATTGGAATTTAATACTGAACAAAAACATCGGAAATTTATACACGTTAAAATTTAAGAAAAATACGAATTGTCTCCAAAAAAGTTTGTCGTGTTGGGCTCTTCTAATGGATCTGGGCTTTTGTATATGGATTTTTAAGTAATAATAAATCAGGTATCACAACTTTGAGCATTTTCCTCCACCTCCAACTCATTATAATTCAATGACGGATTTAGATAATAAAATCTAAAAGGATAATTATTAGAATCAGTGCTACTCTAATCATAAAAATGCACCGCGGAATCGCCCGCTATTGACTTAGGCTTTTATTACAGCCTTCTCACGTGCTAAGGGCGTTGTAAGGGTCAGAGATGCTGACTGGATCGAAGGCGAAGATGGACGCAGACTGAATTGATAAATATCGATCGGCGAGTTCTATCCTCATTAACGCGTAGAATTAATTATAGAGTTTTATTTATATTATGAGGTGTTTTTAACCATCTATCTAAATCGCAACTGCAGTCCACCCAGAAGAATGAGGGGAGCTTATAATTATTATATTATTTATATTATTGGTTGAAAACAGTTTTATAACTGTACCTACGTTGACAGTAAAACAGCGCTATTACGAAAAACACAAAACTTTCAGTGTTCAAAGCAAGGTCAAAAGTTCAAATTTCTAAATTTAATTTCAAACGCAAATCCTCGTTAGAGCAAACCTGCTCTCGTCAAACGCCTAGGACTAACTCGCTTCTATTTATAATCGGTTTACAATATAATGCGGTTATTAAACCCGTCGGATAATAAAGTATAGAATGTTACAAGCGCCGCCGGACCAGACGATGCGACCTTGGCCCGCATTTCTATGCTGGAGAAATCTGTTATCTTAATCGTTATTGTTATTTCTATAAACTGTTACATCTTCATATTAAATTCAGGATAAATAAATCCAGCCCATAATTATGACTGAAAAGTTGTCTGACCACTTTGGCGTTTACTCAATGAAAGATGAAATGCCCAAATTACATTTCCCTAATCTACCATCTGTGAACTTCTACCACTGATTCATTCTATTATAGGAGGTATGTCGCCACGCATTTTTCTTGCAAGTGACTCACGGGGTAAACATTTACTTCCAACTGGTTCGCAGTCTATTTGATACTTCAGATTGCTAGTTAATTCGCAATAAGGACATCTAGAATTGAGATTTATATTCATACGTTTATCAAGTCTTGTTTTACGTGGAAGATCATTTTCAACGATCGCTTTCCAACATTCCAGGGAAGGCTTGATGAGAGATTAGCGATTAGGCGTTGGTTTAGTGTTACTTCACTAATGATCAGAATGACTTAACCCCATCTCCAATAAGAGAGACGAGCCCAACGTTGAACCGAACTATAAACAACGAATATTAAATGTTAAAGTACCAATATGACATGTAAAATATTTCGTGTAGATTATTCAGTGTGGAAGCAGGACTTTCTTTGGTCACGTTGTTTAACTAGATTCTATTGGATACATTCGAAAGTACAAACAGTATTGAGCAAATATGACTTCCTTTATTGCTCGGAGGTCTTGTATCAAGTAAAAGTATCGGGGACTGCATTCCAAATTATTTATCTAGAGATAAAAATTGAGGTCATCTTTCGCGTGAGAATTATAAAGAGTAGATTTATGTTAATATTATAAACATTACGCTTCAAACACTGTCTGTGGTTTACGCGAGTAGACATTTAAAGAAAACACTATAACGGTTTAAAACGCGATATATATTGGTTAAACTTATTTTAATTACGGCCTGACGTTTCGGATGCTTTGCAGCGTCCGTGGTCACGGGGAGACTAGTATCTAGTAGTTTCAACTAAGTGTAACTCATATACATATATCGCTTTTGAAACCGTTAAAGTGTTAATGTTATTTCTGAAGTTTTTCACATAGAGTTATTACAATATGTTAATGTAATCACATGTAAAGTTCCGGAAACGTTTCATAAATTATATAAATACCTACAAGTATAATTTTTAAAGCGATATTCTAGTAAAAGTCATTAAACATAATGATGGAACCACGAACCACGGTGCGTTGGAAAATTACAAGTGTACGGATGCCCACGTGTATAAGACAATGAGTTAATCGTTGCGTCCTCTTTTAAATAGTATCAAAGCATTTATCTCGTTAATTACACGATCCTTCTTCGTTTTGCTTCCATTGTGTTTCTCCGTCAAAGCGAATTTCCTCGGAGAGAACATCTCATGTGAAAATAACATAAAATGGACGCGATTATAAATTAATCGACGTTTCTGATGTCAACAAATTAGTTAAATTATACTTAATGTCGTTTAATTATAGTGACTTTGCTGTACGTTGACAGGTTATAACTGATTATTGTGGATTAGAAACAAATTCAATATCGAATTCGTTTTTAGTTATTTCACACCTATCACGCAAGGCTAACGTTATTGTTGTATTATGTACCTATTAAATACTGTCTGTAGTTTACGCGAGTAGTACACATTTAAATAAAACACTTTAACGGTTTCAAACGCGATATATTAGTTAAACTTATATATCGTGTATATTTAACTAATATATCGCGTTTTAAACCGTTAAAGTGTTTTATTTATATGTACCTATTGTAAAAACAAAAGAAACCCGAATAACCAAAGCTTTTTTTACACCTAAAATTAACCTTCCACAACCTTTACTTGAGACGTAGTCTGTATGACAAAAAAACGGTCACAGATGTCTGTACAGTTCTTAAATACAACACGATATTATATATTATCCAACATAATTCGAAGGATTTAATTTTCAAGTTAAAGGTCAAGAAAGGCCAGTCACGGTGTAATTTTAAAATTTTTAAATGTGTGCTCCGACACGCCGTATCCTTAAATCATTTTTAGAGCAGTGTGAGATGAAAGGAGATTCGTGGACTAAAAACCCCATTAAAAATAATAAAGCGAACGGTAAAATCGCACAATATACGGACGTCTGCCCGTTACTTATTCACATAAATAAAAGATAAGGATAACAATCGAACGAATATCACAGGCATAGAATTTTCAATGAGGTTTTCCCGGTAGAAATTAGTTACCTACCCCGAGCGGTTTCCATGGAAATGTCATTATACAGTAATTTGAAATACGTAAATTAGTTGTAGTGCAAAAGGAAATTGCTGCTTCTATCTTATGCTAAGTATTAGCTCGGTGCAAAAGATGTTTTTTTTTTTCCCGCAGCCAAAATATATTTTAATGTATGTAACGGAGTCAGTGACACATACGGTCAATTTCATCAACATCCATTGCCATCGCGTTTGTAACATGCATATTAATTTGAAGAGCATTGTTTTTTTAATACCCCTTCACGTTCAAAGGAAAATAGTTGAGTATTACAAAAGAATTGTAACTATTGTAACTCTGTCTTGAACAATAACTTTTATTAAATATAAATAAGACCGCCTCTGTAGCCAAATTGTTAAACGTATTGGCTAGCATTGCGGTAAGCGCGAGAGGTCCTGGGTTCGAATCCCAGGGAAACATAAAATTGTTTCGGTTGGGCAGGGCACAGAAGTCTGATCGAGTACTTGCCCGTTAAAAGAACGGGTCAGCGAAACCCCCGCGAGGGGGAAACGGGCTTTCACACTTTTGAATATAAATAAATCAGTTTTTGTCCATGTTTGTTAATTTGTAAATTTTAGGTCCTATGAGGCGACATAGTCTAGTAAGGTATACCAATTAAATAAAATATAATTAACATATATAAAGCTTAATATAAATCAATATTAAGCTTCTTGGGTTTTTGAGCTATACGTACTAGCTTGCTACGTGCTAACTGGCCACGAGCCCATATAGAATTTCCAAATCAAAAAATCTATTTATCATTCCCAGCGTTCACGGGTAGCTCAATTCGCAACACATTAATATGGTCAAAATGTCCACATTAACGTACCAATATCATGTTCAGATCTACTTTAACTACTGTGCTTGGATCAATGATTATTCAATTGGCAAGACACAGATTTATTAATAGGCCGCTCGACATTAGAGTAAATAATGTGTAATGGTCAGCATTTATTATGTATCGTATAATGGTAACATTAGCGGCTACAATGAGTCGTTAAGTCTTAGTGCCATTTGTTCCTGTATTTGCGATGTCCATGATGCGCGTAGAAAAAATCAGCAATAACTTCAGCAAAAGTGACATTACCTTGTCAATCCTATGCGCGTACGCAGGTTTTATGCGTGCCAAACTAGCGGATCTAGAAAACGATAATGTTTATACAACTCCAACAAATAATTAGTAATGATGCATTAATTTCGATCAAATTAGATTACCGATCTCCATTTTCAAGTTGCTGGAAGAAATCGCTTTTAGGACATTTTTTCCGCCGCCTTTTCTCGCTACATTTTGAAATTGTAAAATAAGTTTTATTTTGTAACATTATGGTGACAATAAAATATTTTTTGTTGGTTTGTTTTATTACCATAAAAACGGCTCTTGCTAAGTAATCTTAATAGGTAGACAGACATCTATGTAGCGAACATTTTTAAATATATTTATTTTTTTTGGTTTCATAAACAGTTTTCGCGGTGCACGCAAGGCAAGCCCCCAAAGATAAATAGTTTTCCCTGTTAACTGTTTCTTCGCTCCTATTGGCCGAAACGTGTTAAATATCCTAAAACTTTTCTCGATAAATGGTCTATCCAATATAAAAATTTATATGAGCGAAAAAAAATTAAACTTCCATTGGATACTATTTACTAATGTATCACCAAAATAATGGTCACCTTGACTCAACCAAAACAACATTCGTGTAAAAACATGTGAAAAATAACACTACGCAAATGTTTGTTACGGTACATGTGATATAATGACAGCGCGAAATTGAGACAATTTTGACGGGCTGATGGTAGCAATGTATGGCTTTCGTCGATCCCCACTAGGGGATATCTGGATATTAAATGAGTGGTAGGAATATAGAATTTCAATACAAATGAAAAATCTACAACCCCCGTGCCATATCTGTCCTCCTCTATCATAAAAAAAACTGTTTTGAACATATTTTAAAACTTTGTTAGGAAACGTTTATAAAGAAAAAGAGTATGTGGGACAAGCCGGCCGGGCTGCGGCAAAAAGCGAAAACAAATCATAAAACCTGTTGCATTGTTCTTATGAACGACGATCTCCACGGACCGTTGTGATAAGAGCCCAGCGGGCTGTTAACACGTGGTGTCGAACAATGAAACAATTACAATATTTATAAATCAAGCCGCGCTAGTAACGGGGCGACAGTTTGAAAATAAAAGTACCTCGCCTAGAAAGCAAGACCAAGATTCGGCACAGAAAAAATTGGCCAAGTGCGTGCCGACCTCGCACAAATGGTTCTGTAACATTGACTAGACAAATTTCATGTAAGATTCAATCTATAATTATTTCAAGTAGAATCGTAATGTATTGATTTCGAATATAATACGCATATAAAAAAATGATAATCATAACGCATCAAAACGTGAAATGTATTACAATTTACTTTAACTACGGCACGACGTTTTAAACCGTTAAAAATGTTTTATTCAAATGTGTTATACTCGAATAAACTAGTGCATTTTCTTGTATAGTAGCGACAGAAATTAGTTGAGAATTAAAATATATGTAATATTGTGGAACTGTCTAGGCTATTGCAATTTCTGAAATACATACAGACAGGCAAACAGCGAAGTTCTTAATACGGAACCCTAAAAACGGCAACAAAACGGCGCAAGACGTCACAAGTGGGTACTCAAATATTAAATAATATCTCGATACAGTGAAAGTGAAATGCTAGCGGTCTAACACAATATTATTAATTTAGTTTTTTGTATGGACCTAGTATGTAAGAGAGCCGTATTTACTTTTTATTCCACGCGCGTCTCCTTTCAGCTTCGAATACCAAAGTATCCATGATTTGTATCACAAATCACTATAGACATCGTCATTGAATTACGAAATAGTACATCAATCGGTATCATAGTAACTCCGAGATATTCCAACGCTATAACACTCCGATACACTCGTTCACATCGATATTGACTTCTCGAAAGTCGACGTTAAAAAGTACGTGGCTTTGACTCTGATGAAGCAGAAACACTGAGGTGATTATGAAATTATCAGATGACATAATCAGACAAATCGAATTAATCAAAGTATTTCTGTGATAAAGGTAATTTTATTTTATCTATCTGTGAAATGTGCACAGATTTGTGTTTAGCGATAGGGAATTACCTCCAAGGAAGGAGAAAATATGGCCCACACTAGACGAAAACGAATAAGCATAGAATACCGGCTTTAGTAGGTAGTAGGTACACAGGAGTCATATAAAGGAAATGAATGCATTTTATTTTATTTATTTAATAATTCCTATTTAGATTTTTGGAACCATAATGTGTGAAAGTTGAAAAAATTGTTGAGAATTACATTATTATTTTGTACATATGTATACATTATTCTAATTGACAAAAACATTACTTCACGAGATGTGGTATTGTATACAAGTTTTTTAATGTCTAATTTAGTATTTTTATCGCATTCGTATTCTCCCGTATAGATAGATTTGTTCTTAGTTATAAATATGTTTTCAAATAAGTCTAACGAATATATATCGCGTTTTAAAGCGTTATAGTGTTTTATTTAAATGTGTACTACTAGCGTAAACTACAGTCAGTGTTTTGTTATAAATAATTAAATACGAGAAATTTGAAATTAACTTTTGACTGTAACTTTTGTTTATGGTACCCATTTTATAGAACATACATCCTACGCGAATATATTTCGCTTTTTAAACTGTGTTTTATTAACTGTCTGCAATTGTTATTAAATAAATGTAACGTGACATAAAGACGTCCTAAAAAGACGAAGGCGGCCCCAACATGCGGCAGTATAAGAGATATACAAAAAATAAGATTGCGCAAGATAAGTAGACAGCCCTCAAAGCTGATAAGGGAATCTAACACCGTCACGTCCGTATGCGTTCTCTCAATAACCACTCCCGCGGTTTGTCTCTTACACAAGGCGACTGGAAAACATCAGAAACGCTATCTAATTATTCTAAACAGGAGTTAAGGAAACGTTTAAACAAACAATGGTGTAATTCGAATCACATTCGCTTCCGATGGGTCAGATATAGATTTCGGTAGTCACCTTCACGGTTCATTTCCTGAGTAGACTTACGAACGAACGAATCGGCAAAGTGGAGAGGAAGAAGTTACCCGGTGCAGCGACCGGCCGTACAGAGGTAGCCTTGGTGGCGTGCCCCCTGCATTCTAATCAGACGGCCTTGCGGAAGTGCGTGTTTAAGACTAGCTCTCGTAACATAAAAACTTTAAAATAAAACACATTTACGGTTTAAAACGCGATATATATTGGTTAAACTAGTCGTGGTTACGGGGAAGTCTGCTGCAAAGTATCCGAAACGTCGGGACGTAGTTAAAATAATTTTAACTAATACAAATCGCGTTTTAAGCCTTTAAAGTGTTTTATTTAATTGCGTGAACTACAGACAGTATTTTACTTTTTTAATTAACGATAAGAACAAGTTTGGTCGTGGCTTCGTATGATAGAAAGCGACAACCTATGGAATACGCTATTTAGATTTATTTTGAACATGAATCGGCAGTACACCGCCGCTCCCCCCTGACTTCGTTTTAAAATGAACGACACTATCAATACGAAGGGGTGGCGTCTTCTATATCAGTGGTACATAAACGCCGGATACCCCTCAATAGAACACAGCTCACTCAGCTGGTTTTCGGTCGACAGTTAAACAAACAGAACGCCCATAATTCAATTAACAGGGGCATATGCATTTATGTGTCAATGCATGTTAAGTAAAGAGTTTTAACGGACGACGGCTGAGATTCTAATTGATTAGCACGAAGCTGCGCGCGCGTCCGCGTTAGAGATAACCAGTTCCGTACGAGTCACGCTCAAAGTAGACCGATGTAGCTCGTTGCATTTAACGAAAAACTTTGTTTTATTAAAAGCGATATAAAAGAAAGTACTTACGGCATAGCGTTCAGCCTCATGTACGTATCGAAGGGCAAGGCATCCAAGCTGTTGTTGTTTATGTTGGAATGTGACAGTCTTCTAGCGGTTCGCATCCAACTACCTCTTTGTCTACGGAATCCTTTATCGTTCTTCAACAGTTGAAGATGGCGTTTCACTAAATCGTGCCACTTCCATTTAACAGTAGCCGGTGAATCGCTTGCTGCGTCTTCTTTGCACATTTGTAATCCGTCGCTGAATCTTCTCATCGTTTGCAAGTAGATCTCGTTCGATTTAGGGGGGAGACTTCGTCTCCTTTCGTCTGCCATGAGCCCTGTACTATGGGAGTTTTGCTCAGCAATCCACTTTGATATGAAATCGTTTTTATCACAGACTTGAGTATTTACTGGCTCCTCTTTGTGTGGTGGTATCCAATCGAGGCTTACCCACTGACTAGATTTGGGCTTAGATTTAAAAATTACATCTACTTCATCATCGCAGTCCGACGAACCGATTGAACAAACCGACGATTTTTTTCTCCTAAAACGCGACTTGATAATGGGTTTCGCCTGGGAGTCGGCGTTCGATATGATTTCTAAGATGTCCTCTTTTCTATCATCCTGTAAACTCTTAATTGTTTCGATATTAGCGTAAGAGTTTTCGGAGCACGAGGAATCGACACTGAACCTACTCCTTTGCAGTGGCCTAAACTTTGTTATGACGTCTTCGCTGCAGTTATCAAGGCCACATCCGATTTCGCGTTCACTCGTTAAAGAGATTCGCCTCTCGTTAGATTTTTCGTTTTCTATCTCTATTATTTTAGCCATACTAGGAAACACCGAATCTATCGATTTAGATTTTAATATTTTCTGGTCACTAAGAGCATCGTCATGGCTATTAGAAAATAAATTATTATCATTGAATTCTATTATCCTAGTAATTTTCTGGGGCGTTTCGATTTCGCTATCATTAGACACCGGTAAGTGATTATCTTCAAATTCGATAATTCTCGTTATTTTTTGGGGACATTCTCTATCCGGGTCATGGGTCATTTCTTCGTTATTTAAATTGTCTAGATCTATTATTCTAGTTATCCTCTGAGTAATGTTTTCTGTTAGACAGGGTGCAACAGAAGTCTTATTTGAACAATCCTCCTCCATATTTTCTTTGTTTGATAATAAATTATTATTGTTAGTGTTAAAAAGAGATAAGACACTGTCCCTAGTATTTTGAGAATTTGTATTGTTTGTACTAAGATTGTTTAAAGTTACCTTTTCCTCTAAGGAATTGTGGCGACTCTTTGCCTTTTGCAAAGCACTTTCAGATAGGAAAACGCAAGGCACTTCCACTTGCATTGATATCTTCCGTTGTCTTGTCGTGTTTTCCTTCTCTTCGTTAACGTCATTTTCAACGTCTTCTGGAAATGTTGTATGAGGTAAAACAATAGGGGTACCGGCCACCATACGTAAAAAGTCCGTAACGGCGGCTATGTGCGCTCCTGTGACAACACCTTGTAATTTAACACCGGATACCTGGTGAGGTACTAGTTGATTATCACGCATACACCATACTACGGGCAGAGCCCCTTCGGACACCATCGTCGAGTTTATTTAATAAAAAGCTATACAGTTTTTTACTTTAAGACAACTTATCACAAGAGAAACAAAATCACTATTGTACTTCTGGGCTACATCCCACACTTTTAAACGAGAACAAGTTAAAATATTCTACGACAATAGTAAGTCGAATAAAGGGCGACATAGCGCGTTGCGGCGCGAGTGTGAGCGTCGCTGTGCGCGGCTTTCGTGCGCGTCCGGACGCGTCGGAGGTCGCGAGAGATAAGGCGGTGAGAGTCGCAGGCGCAACGCCGCAGCCCGCGCCGCCCCGCTACGAACCACCATCTTTCTGATCACACATCAGCCTCCATCTGATGCACTTCTCGGGCGAATTATGTAACGGTATCACTAGTCCATTGAGTGCTACGATTAATCTATACTAATATTATAAAAGTGTATGTTTGTTTGTATGAACGGGCTACTTTCAGTAACTACTGGTTCGAGTTGAAGAATTATTTTTGTGTTGGTGAGATCATTTATACTGCGACGAATGAGAGCAAAGAAACAATGGCAAATGTAGAAACAACGGGGAATAGTGTTCATCTTTGAGGTCTTTCGTTACGAGTGCTTCAAAACGGTTTAAGAAACTAAGAAATAAAAAGGGGTTGATTTCTCTTTAAATGATTGAAAAAATATCTACGATATACAGATAATTAATCTTACAATATGAACTTATACGTCTATCTTTGCAAGAAGAAGCGCGACCGTCCGCGTCGTCGTGGGCTATAATTTATAAAGATGAGGAGGTTTGCAAAAAGAAATTTAGGTGCCCAAAAACTATTCTACGCGGAAAATATCGCTGTCACAGCTAGTCTTATTATATCTATCGATTATATTTATATAGAAGCATTATAATATGCAACTAAGAATAAGTAGAAAGTACTTTATTTACAAAACATAGATGCGAAGTTTAAAAATATACAACCGGTTGCTATGTTACGTTATGCACAAATTTTCTTTATTTGCATAAAATATGCAAGTACACCAATTCACGATCTGCATTACAGACGTAACCGAGGCGAAATTAGTAAAACAATCGGCGACCGCGGACGTCGTTTATTGCAGCCGAACGATTAATGGAATTTCGTATTCTATCCTCACACCATGCAAATTAAAGTTACACTTCTGAAATATAATCGCGGACGGCTGAGTTGTGATTTTAATGGTAGAAGACTGTGCCCACGTCGGGTCGTCCCATCACGAACAGTTAGGCCTCTTTGTGTTGGCCCTATTGGTGTCAGTGCAGTCCATCATGCCGCGAAGTGGAGGCGTTATTCCATAAACTTATGTACGTCTTCATTTAACACTCTTTAAGCTTAGTCCGTTATTAGCGTTTTAATAACTTTAGCAATAAACAAGCATACAAAATGCAGTTAGCGATTATTGGTTAGTCTTTATAAGACTTTCGTATGCTGTTTTCCAATTCTCATTTAATAGAAAATACTATGTGAAACTAAATTGCGGATTTGAATAAAATACTCTAACCGCTTAAAACGCGATATATATTAGTTAAACTTATTTAAAAGTCATCGGGCCGGAGTTAATATAATTTTCAAAAAACTACAGATGGTGTTAAATTACGAATTCAAAAAATAAAACTTTTTTTACAGAAGTCTGGACAAGCGTGAACGAATTAAATTTCATATTAATGTACATTATTGTCTTTGAGTGTGCACTATTTATTTTCCGTCTACAGCCAAAACTCGGACAATATATTACTGTTTCTTATACAAAATAGCAGAGCAAACTCCAATAAAATGTTATCATTTCGCGTGCAATTAGGAAGACATGAGTCCAATGCTTAATGGGAGCTAGTTAATGCACGTAACTTATGCACGAATGCCACTCAACAGTTAGAAGTGGCGCCGGGCGAACTTGGGATGCACAACTGGTATCTAGCACAAACAAATCGGATACTAATTATCCTAACTACATAAATTAAAAATCAATTATAAATTGAAAAAAATTACGACTCGGACAGGACTTGTAATTTTTTTTTTTTCAATTTATACAGTATATTCGTTTTTTAACTTGTATAGTGCCAAAATGAAAATCATGTGAAAATATTAGTTTTCAAATATCCTAACTACGTTTAAATAAACCGCTTTTAAGGGTTAAACAAGCGAAATAAAAAATCTATTTACACAGACGGGACTGCATTCATAGTATTCAGTGCTATATAAAAATCGAAAATAAATCAATTTATTTTCGATTTTTAAATTATGTAGTGCCTTCATGTGCACATGTAAAAAATAATGAAGTTTTCGTACGTAACGTATTCCGTGCTACTGCTATAACCCATTAAGCGGCGCGTTTAATAATGATCGGGTCGTGGATTCCTGCCCCACCTGGTACAAAATGTTTTTAATCAACATATAAGTTCTCTGAAATATGATGAACTTTATTACGATGAATACTGTATATCAAACGGGGGTAATATAGAAATTACGTCCGGGTCACGAACCACTTGTCTACCAATAAAAAACGTCAAGTTTAATCGCGTTTTCAGTCTGGGGATTTCCGAATATCCAAACCCCATGCGTGCCTGCCAAGGTTTTAAAATGCGAAATATATTAAAGTAATATTTGACTACGACCCGACATTGCAAATGTTTTGCATTGAAAAAATATTTTATTGTGTTTTTAATTAATGTTTTTAAACAAGTTGATCAATTAAAGGTAAAATTTCTCCACAAAACCACTTCTCGTTAATCTCTTATCTAATTACACGCTACAATTTATTCATAATAGACGAATACGAGTTTTTCGATGCTGTAACTTTGGAGTCAGATGTCATATAGTTAGGTAATTATTTTTAATACCATCTACAAACTCATGCTCATGCGCACGAGAGCTCAAACTTTTATCGAAGTGATCTCTAAAGCTTGACCCGATTAAAATAGGAAGCAGATATCTACGTATCGCTAATTATGGTTTTTTGCAGTCGTAATTAAAATATTTCGAAATGTCAAAACGAGTTATGCAAGTCGAAATATGTTGAAGTGTGGGGAAGAAATACGGTCAAACGCTTTCGAGGTTTGGTCTGTTCAAGGTGATGACAATGATGTCAAGTTTGAATGATAATGGTAGCATGAGGTATACGGAACAAGTGTCTCGCGTTGTGCACAGCACACAATGCGTAACGTTCGTGACGCGCGCGACGTCACCGAACGACCTCCGAGATGTGATAACGAGCTCTTGGAGCGGTTCGAAGAACAACTTTCTGTTTAGCGGAACTTTGGGGTGGCCCAGCGACAGGAAAATAAGCATTCATTAGCCAAATGCAACAGCATTCCAATATTGGACATTAATTACAGCTAAGAAATTTCACACTTAGAAAATACTTTCCCACTCCGTTTTACTTGCAACGAGCTTTACGTTTCGTTTTAATTGAGTAAGATGAAACGGTTGTTGTTACAATTTTCTTTTTTAATTATTTATTGTAGTTTAATTATTTAAAACACATACCACATAAAATATATAGGAAGAAAAATGTAACGTACGAATTTATAAAATAAATGGCGGCCGTATCGCTAAGCCAGGCAACTTAAATCACAAGGGAAAAGAAATAGAAAAAAAACTAACTAGACTTAGAGAATACTGTCTCCAGTTTAGGCGAGTAGTACACAATAAAATAAAAAACTTTATCGGTTATTTTCCACATGTTATTGAAGCACATGAAGGCACTATATAATTTAAAAATCTAACATAAATTGAAAAAATTTTCGACTCGGGCAGGACTTGAACCGGCATCGTCAGCGTTCCGTGCTGTTGCTCCAACAATCGAGCTACCGAGGACTCGGTAGCTCAATTGGTGGAGCAATTTATTTTAGGTTTTTCGATTAGCAATTTATTTTCGATTTTTAAATTATGAATATTTTTATCAAACATGTTAGAAGATATTATGGTTAGAAAATCATTCTTGCATAATAATGTTTGATGTTTAAGATTATATGGAATAGGGTATACGTCGATTATAACTCGTGTTTATTAGCAAGAATAATATTGGCCTCCACTTTTTGCCCTTGAAATAAAATATAACAATAGAATTTTCCAATTATCTCAATAACGTGCGATAAAATCGCAAAATATTCTTCCATCACTGGAAAAATCCAACATTTTCTTCGTTTCATTGAAAATTATTATAAATTATAATTTCGTTGTTACAATAGCTTACAGCAATTAGATATTATCTCATGATCAAAGTATGTAGGTAGGTTAATGTAGTATTATGCAACACCCAATATCTTATATTATATTACGCAGTATGGTCAGATACGAAGGAAATAAATAAAAATGATAAGGAGCATTATAAAAAAGATGAATGATCGCGTTTTAAACCGTTAAAGTGTTTTTATTTAAATGTGTACTACTCGCGTAAACTATAGACAGTATTTAACGCGATATATTTTAGTTAAACTTGTTAGACAATTATTTTTTAACTACGGCCCTTCGTCTCTCCGTGACCACGGCTGCTGCAAAGCATCCGAAACGTCTGGCCGTAGTTAAAAATAATTTTCTAACAAGTTTAACTAAAATATATCGCGTTTTGACCCGTAAAGTGTTTTATTTAAATTTAGATGAATGTTATTATAATAACATTCATCTAAATTTAAAAAAGCATCTAAATTTTAAAAGTTTTTAATTTCGTATAGCCTAGTCATTAGTAAAACAATTTGATGTTATCCACCAGAGCGGGCACTCGGCACCATGAGTACAGTGGTTCTATGATGTGTTATATTATAAAATACGTAGAAATCGATTCCGCGTATTTGTATAAGAATATTTGTTTCCAATGTTAAGCAAAGTTACGTACCTAAGGTTCTATGGAAATAACGTCAACCAACCTTCTAAATACAGCTTTAGGTTCAAACAGTTTTCGCCGAACGAGGAAAAAACTTGAACTCTAATTTGTCCGATGACAAACGATTGGAGTTACTAGAAAATAATTTGGCAATTACCTACTTGAATTGGGAAGGTGACGGCGTCATAGGCAAAACCAAGGTCTATATCGGTTTCCGGTATATAATTCTAGGTTTAGTCCCGACTAATGTCATGTACTTATATTTATTTTTCATTGGATTTGTTTCTCTCTTCTGTATCTTACTTGCTAGAAATTACCATAGGCTATAAGACCACGCTGTCCGCTTCTATAGCTAAATGGTTAAACGTGTAGCTCAACAGTGCGTCAAGCGGGAGAAATCCTAGTTTCAAACCCCGTGGAAACAATAGATTGTTTGAGTCGGGCAAAGCACAGAAGTCTGATCAACTACTTGACAATAAATAAAACTGATTAGTGAAAGGGACACAGAAAACCGTTCGCCCCACGACCCAAGAGGAGAACGTATATATGCATTTAGATATGTTAATTAATGTCATTATAACGCCTTCTAAAAGAACGATTACCAAAATAAATAATGATGATACAGAAATATGAACTCAGGACTTCTTCCACTTATATCTCTTGATCTCTTGATCAGCGAGTTATCAACCGATCCATGGAGGAGTACTTGTGCAAAAATTAATTATGGCCCCTTAGAAATGGCCTGACAACGTTGAGTGGTTGTCAGTGTACATTTATGTCAGCCTGGTGCTAGCACAGTAATTTCGTGGAAACGGCCATCGGCGAGACACTGGCGCCAGGAGGTGGCGCCTCGGCGAACGATCACTTTTTCAAAACATTAATCGAATACATTTTTAATCATCTGTTGATAAGGGACTGACTGATAACCGTTACGTTTAACTCGGTTATGTCTCTTTTGATAAGTATTATTTACGAACAATTGCATACACTAGTTTTATAGAGACGACAGACAGCATGGGGTTCAGAACGATTTCAACAAGATGTGCTGTCGAGCTATTTTGTCTTTAGATATTGGAAAACCACAGGCTACAACCGAAACGCGATTAAACTTGACGGCTTTTTTATCTGTGGAGAATATGTACTTATAAATTGATTAAAGACATGTCGGACCTAGTGGGGATCGAATGTACGACCCGTTGATTATAAGCAATATCTAATAAATTAGGAGGCATTATTAGGTTAGGTTACATATACTGATTCGTCTCTAATAATAGATTTTAGTAAATCTTATAAAAATTGTTTAGTTGAAAATCTACAACTACGCAACTTGCACAAATCAACATTATTCAATCAAACTAACTGAAAATTTCTTATATATCTGATTCGTGAGAACTTAAGAGTGACTTTATTTTTTTATTGCATTTTCATTAAATTTGACACCTTATAAACGAACCTCTCTGGCATATTAAGAACTATGCCGCGTAATTAACTGAGCTTTGATATATATCCCTCATAATTACTTGTACGTCGTATACATTACATGTACGGTGATATTTTTAAAGATTTTGCAAGAGGGTCTACACAGTTCGGCACTTCAGGGAAAGAGGAAATGACGATATCGGAACAAAAGCTCCAAAGGGTTCATTCACCTCACTGCACCGCGCTACCCCATATAGCAAAACAAAGGCTCCGACGAAACCAGGTTAAGCGTTAGGAGCTATTTTTCGTATTTCCAATTAAAGTATTTTTTATGTATAACAATAAATATTAAAAGTGTTATTTAATTAAAAGTGTCTGTCATTTGGGTAACTTTATAGATTTATTAATTTAAATAAAACACTTTAACGGTTTAAAACGCGATATATTAGTTAAACTTATTTGGAAATGATTTTAAACTTCGGCCCGACGTTTCAGATGCTTTGCAGCAGCCATGGTCACGGGGAGACACAATAAGTCTCCCCGTGCCGAAGTTAAAAATCATTTCCAAATAAGTTTAACTAATATATCGCGTTTTAAACCGTTAAAGTGTTTTATTTAAAATAGGTACTTGATGTTACATGCATTTTTAAAACGCACAAATAAACGAGTTATTTTAAGGAATAGCGGATTTTATAGATTGCCGGTAGCATGTACAAATAAATAATATATACCATTACTTGGAAATAACGGAGTATTTAGAATACCAACACGATAAAGTCAATATTATTTATAGACAGTTTGACGCTATTGTTTAAGTATGAAACACTTATTTATAAAAACATAAAATTTAAATTAATGCAAGGTAATTATAGATCGTTAAAATAACTGGAACGGTTACAAATATAAAGATTGCGTTGTGTAACTAATAGCAAGTACTTAGTTTAGAGGAAAATGCCCGCCGTTTCGCTTAGGGTTTTCCGTGTGATATCCAATACTGAAATCGTAAAAGTGGTCTTCAGTTACTGGAATTTACATGTGCATTTGTTTAAAACAAATTCTTTAAATAGTGCATGTTTATGATGGAGGGCGACAGACGTGAAATACGATAGTCAGAACAAGATGCGTAGTTGATCTATTTTGGCTTTGGATAATCGGAAATCCACAGACTGCAACGGAAACATGATTAAATTTCACGGCTTTTTCACCTGTGGACGCTGTTTCGTAACCACTACACACTTAATATCCAACATCTTGACCCCGATGGGTATCGAACCACTACCCGATTTTTTAGCCTACATTTTTAATTGCTAAAACGAGTCTGTTAATAATCCTATACAAATAATGGAAATATCATAAATTAAAATTTTAAAAGATGTTTCCTTTTATTTTACTAAGAAAAAATTCTTAAATTTATGTATATTAGGCTACAATAAGATAACATATGTAATATCTGCATTAGAGGTTATATTATGTACTCAAGACATACTTGTAGTGTAATATAATATTTAATCTTATTTACAACTTATTTTAACGACTTCTATAATGTGAAAACAATTATTAAGGGTTGATTACTTATATATTTCGCGTTTTAAACCGTTAAAGTTCTTTATTTAAGAATGACTACAAAACGAACGTCCGCCGCATTTAGCGAGTCACGTCGTCGGGCAACGCTGCGCCGAACTCCGGCGCAATCGCAACGCCATCTAGCGAGAACATTTAAATGTAATGTCCACTGAAATTATGAACGGCGTAATGTGCAAGTCAATTTGCCTGTCTCAATATTCTCGCGTACGTCAATCTGCAGATTACGGTTCTATACGCGAACGTAGAAAGTTGCGGCGCGACTGGACGGCGCCTGGGCCGTCCTGCGGATCGCATTCCCCAGAACTTTAAAACAAACTAAAAAGTAAACGCCCGTAAACCCAACAAAGTCTATCGGGGCCCTTAGGAGATAGAGAAAATAGACAATTATAGCACACACTGAGGCTATCTTGGGCTAAGAATAAACCGCTAATGAATAGTCTGTTGCACCCGATCGACGCGCGCTCTTACATAAAACACCTTTCAGTTAGAAAATATTATTTCTATCTTCGGTTAACAAAAATCAAAGCCATCTCCGAGAAACGGATACACTAATATGTCTGCCCCCGTTCGGTGCAATTCCCACCCAACAGTTAATTATTGTTGATATAAAATGGATGTTAGAGTAACACAATTAAACATTTATAACACTTCAACGGTTTAAAACTTAGGAATTATTTTAACTACGGCCCGACGTTTCGGATGCTTTGTAGCAGCCGTGGTTAAAATAATTCTCAAATAAGTTTAACTAATATATATATCGCGTAAAAGTGTTTTATTTAAATGTGTACAACTCGCGTAAACTACAGATAGTATTCTTTTACAACACACGTAACCATTTAACATATAACGTAACAATATTTTACAGTGCATTAAATTTAAGATTAGATCAGTTCATATTTAAGTATCCTAACTTGTCCAATACGTGATAAAAAAATTACCCAGGAATCCCAAGAAGTGTAAAATAATCAGTTGTACAAGGAAAGCAATACATAAAAGGTGGCTGTGAATAAAAATAACAATTGTAAAGTCATCAACATTACCAAGCATTTCTTCTTAGCAATAATCGTTTTTTAATTAGAGAAAGAAGCTAATAGATTCCTTGAAACTCAATATTATTGGCTTCTGACGCTAAACTATCCAGTACTTAGTCACTGAGTTAAACTATGCAAAACAACTTATCTGAACACATTTCTCATATGTAATTGCTTAGATTACATGTTCATTTTGTGAAGATAAAATTTATTACAGATTGCTGTATTTAGAGTTAGTGGTCTTATAATCTTTAAGTATGTAAATAATGTTTTGATTTTAAGTTAAAACATTTTATAATGACAATTTTTTTTACTATTTATTGAATATTTTCTTGACAAATTGGTCAACGTTATGTGGTATATGGTATTTTATTAATCGCCTCTTAGGGTTCCGTATTCACATGAAAAGAAAAGAGATTCATTAATAAGATTCATGTAACATCTGACAACAGGCTGAACCTCACAAACTGTAATGGCTAGAATAGTTTTTTTTTAATATAATGTAAAATGTAAATACAAATTTAAAAAAAAACTACTCTGCATTAAAAACAATAACAATAAAATCATTTAAGGGGGGCTGCTGTTTATTTTCTTTGGTTGATATCAATATCTGAATCCGAATATCCAAAACCCTGATGGACCGACAGCGTTTGTATGGCCTACTGTGTCATAATTATATCAAAAATGTTAATAGGTAGGTTTGCAACATTGAAAAAAATGTTTGCAAAATATAATATGCCAGTACGGAACCCTTAGTTCGCAAATCCGTCTCGTACTAGTACGCTGTTTCTGAGATTTGTCGAAAGTGAACTGATTGAGAAAGATATGTTCTATATACGTACTGTATCAGAACACTGTTGATTGACATTACAATTTTAATCACCTGACAATTGACAACTGCAGAGTTTGCTTGTTTAAAAGCGTTTATCGGGAACTACTGGTTCGAATTGAAAAATTGTTTCTGTTAGTTACAGCATTTTTCGTGGAAGGCTTTAGACACGTTGAGATCAATAAGAGCGAAGAAGCCGTGGAAAATGATAATCAATCGGTCCAAAACAAAAAGAATGTAAGAAAGTGATTCCTCTTTTAACGATCTAAGAACTGTCCTCAATGTGTATCGGCCTTATTACAAAGAAAAATCTTAAACTAGAACTGCGGAGTCTTGGTTTAACTCGTAAACCATGGTATAATTAATGAATCTAAGTAAGAACCATAGTTCATCTAGTACAAATATGAAATTTCGTTTTGTAATAAGGATTTCAATTCAGTTTCAAAGGGTTAAACCAGGGTTTGAGAGTTAGGCCTTGTTTTGTAATAAGAGTGCATACGTCTATCTTTTAAGTAACAACGGGAAGGGGTAGAATTCAAGCATCCGAAACGTCGGGCCGAAGTTAAAAATCATTTTCAAATAAGTTTAACTAATATATCGTTGGCTTACACTATAGACAGTATACGTCTATTTTTATGATTAAATTCAAGAAAACGGGACGACTGATGATGTGGGTAACACTTTATCCAGCTATAAAGGGCTTTTTTTATAAAGATGAGGAGGTTTACAACTAATGTTGATGCCCAAAATAACAGAGCCAGTCGTAAATAATTTTGAATATTTAAAACAGCGTAAACAAGAACTAAAGCTATTACAAGAGAGAAGAGCCTTAACCCACTTTCGTGAATGATTACATAGGAATGTCACGAAGTAGCAAAACATTGTGTGGATAATGAAGGTGTATAAACAATCGCTGACCGCGGAGCCGTTTCGGGTCGTTGAACGACCTAGCTCAGCTCGAATCGCCATGGAACACCAAAGATAGGTGAATAGCGAACACTTTTGACGTGCTCATGCGCCGCAGTTGTCGTGCTTATGTACGTGAATTTTCCAAAAATACGTCACCGTTATTATTAACAAGAACGTCTTTAATATCGACAGTTTCACTTCTATTTTATATCTTAATGAGAAAAGTTACCTTTTTCCTGATTTCGATGTATATTTAAACGTTTCTTTTGGTATGTATTTTTACGAGCGTAAGGTATAGAAGAAATTATACTTATTTACCACTTTTATATAATGTTATAAAATAATATACGAAATATTATTTTATACCTAGTTAGTAACCTTAATAAATGAATTTTAGGCAATTTTCTTCCGTTTACTTAGTTCCTTTATACTAGTTATTCCTTTTGTTACATGCTTTTGCTGTATCAAAAATATAACAATATATAAGCAATATTTACGCTACATTACTTAATTTTTAGGGTAGACTACTTAATTCAAAGTTTATTTAACATAGTATTTATAATGTCAAAATGAATACGTTCCCTTATGTTCCCGCCATACGTTCCCTCGTAGTTGGTATTTGGCAAATTTGGTCCTTGCAGAACTGATGTGTTTTTTTTGCGAACTGGGACGCGAACTTTTGAGAATCTTTAATAAGTGGCCACAGTAGGATAGAGCACCGAGCCCGTCAACCGGACATGTCAATAAATACCCCAGCAATAACAATTACGCGCCAGTGGGCTCGCATAGACCAGTTTCAGTTATGCCAAACTCTCACTTACGTATGTCGTATATAAAAATTGGCGGGCCGCAAAAAATATTATTTTCACTGTTCACCGACGTTTCTAAACATATCTAGGCCAACGGAAACTTACGGCGATTCGCTGAAAGGCTTTTACATCACCGCGGTGGTCACCTGGCGGCTGGCGGTACCAGGATCTCGCTAGCCGAGGGTTTTCTGATTGGACGCTGCAGCATCAGAAAGTGTACGGTTTTAACATGTAATTAGGATAAGCCGCTAACATAACATGACATTAGAAGACAGCGATATTGAATGACAGGCGCATTGGAGATTGTAGAGTCAAAAAAACTGAGAACGGGAGAAAGTGTTCGTTCAAAAGCGCGTAGTGAAAACAATTTGAATTTGATCGGTTATGTGGGTGGCTTTTGGTGCAGTGATAATTGAAAGTGTCATCACTTGCAGCCTCCGAGACTGTAACACTCAGTATCTGTGTCAAGCCGTTTTAGCTGAAGCCGTGTGTGTTTTACCGTCTACGGGGCCGGCCGTGACCCTCGTACGTGGTGGAGCGTAGGTGGTTCTCGGAAACAATAGATTCAATTTAGTGTCCAAATCCTTGCGATTATGTAACAATGTCGTATAATGCTGGCAACATTGATTCTTTAAAGATATTTTCGAGTCTGAGAAATGTTTTTAATAGGGAAAAGAAGCGAAGAATTTTGGAAAAGACGGGAAAAAATACTTTTAAGAGTTTCGGTTGCGAACGTTACGAAAACGGTTCGAGATAGCTAAAAGCTATGTTTAAAAGAATTATTATCTTTTAAATATTTAAAATGTCTATCTTTTAACGTTGACTAACAAAAACAGTTTGTCTATGGTCATCAAATGTCGTCGAAATACTTCAAAAAGAACGCTTACCAAGCGAGCTAGTTATAAAATAAAGTTTAAATTTACTTAACTTATTTACCACAGAAAAGAGAACTAGATTTTTCCATAAGAAACAGTTGCTCTAGGATTAAGCTGATGAAACAAATGCACCACTTAACACAGAAACGGGTTTCCCCAAAGACTACCGCAAGGTGAACAACAAATCTGAATTTCAGGCAATGGCATTTCAGTTTCGTCATTTGTACTTTCTAGAAACTGCATATAAAGTGACAAGACGCGGCCTTCCACTGAAAACGCGCGATAATAAGGCATAATTGCTTGCTACCTCTGTGCCTATATTTAGAAGCAAACACTCTGGATCTGGCTGCGCATGCGACTCGTTCAATTACGTAAAGCTGTTGAGCCATTTCTAATCTAAAAATAATCGCAGGCTGTAGCCATTGGCGCCACTGGGACCGTGTGTGAAAGTAAGGATAATTAGACCTAATGCTACCCGATAGAATACATAATTCAATTACAACTTTATCACTTGCTATTTATTATTGTATCGGGTAATTATCATCTTACTTGGCGATTATTATCCCTTATTTTATCTTTATGAATCAAGACATTATTATGTTTTTCTATAGAGTTATTTAATTTAAATGAAAACGACCAAGTTATAATCTGAGTCACGAACGAAGGACCAAAAACTGTTTTTATTCTCAATGTACAATTAAGAATTTTGTTAATACTGTAAAGTGCAAACTGATGATCATTTATATATCGAACAAAAATTAAATAAAAATAAACGGTACATCGTTTAATATGAAGCATATATAACAACATAATTACAACTATGTTGCTACTGTATTTCACGAATAACACGAGATTTTTTTGCGACGGTACCGGGCTCTGCGATACTTATCGATATCATTCTATGAGTTACATGATTCATAATTAATTACGTGATAAAAATCAGACATTAGAAACTTCTGGTTAGCATCGCGGATCGCGGTTGATATTAATATTACCGCAAAACATCCGTGTAGCTGGCTAATACATCAGCGGCGCCAGGGTAGCTAATCGTTCGTCTGCGCGTGCTATGCGTTTTTCCTCAACACTTATGGAAGGGAAGCTATAATTTGTCCGGCGACGGGGCGGAATGTTTTAATTATCACATTAGAAAAGTGAATAACAGTCATTGCCCCTAACAAGTACCAATTGATGTTGTAAGACTCGTGCCCTTTAACTTCAACCGAACTCAATATGTAGGAATGAGAAATCCTACATAGATGCACTGTTTGGTTTCGGTTACAGTACAAGATAAAATTGATCGACAGCACATCTCGTCGTCGTTATATGACTGAGATACTTCACCTGTGACCTGTGTGTTTCCAACAAGTGGACCTCATGCTTGTTTGTCTTCCTCTATCATAAAAACTGTGCTATTTATCAATATCATAAATCTTTTTAAGCCGATGGCCGCTATAGTAAAAGCTTGACCAAAGTACATTAAAAAACCCGGTAGTACGAAGACAAGTGTCTCTCCTCGCAGTTTTAAGAGCTTATCCCTACCATGGCGCTTTCGTACGAATTGGGGGGGTTATTAGGATTACGACTACTAAATTGACAGTGATAACTGGGACTGGCGGGTTAACGTGGTCTTCGATAAACAGTGCCATGGGTAGTTCTTCAATTTTGGAGTAGTTAAATGCTACTTAGTCTTCTTATACTCAAGTCGCTATCGAATCGCTCAGTATAAACAATTTCTGATCGTACCAACCGCTTACAGCCCCATTTATTTGTCTAACACATATTCGGCGTCTATTTGCGTGGTGCTTTCTTCAGATGTCGATATAACGAGTAAGCGTGAAGATGCAGTTTGCCTATCGCTACGTGTGAAGAGGGACGCTCGTCTGCGACACATCGTCTATAATGACCTTAATTGCACGTGATGTCGGCCACTGCTCTCTCTTAGATCAAACTCGGAGGGCCTAGAGCCCCACTTTACGTTGTCGCGCGCATCGCCCGCCCTGCCGCGTGCATATCGCGTGTCACTTATGCAATAAGTCGACGACCGGCTTAACTCCAATTAGTCAGTGTTGCCAGGTGGATATTTAATGCCTGGGATCCCAGAAAATAGCAAACCAGTACCCAACCAGTTTTGCCAAATACCAACTATGACGGAATACATGGCGCTAGTGTAGCAGTTTCTACTTTGGCATTGGGGACACCTATCATCTTCAGTCCCCCGACACCAAGGTTGCTGCAAATTATCCGATTAGATTAGGGATAATTTAAATTAAAATTATAAATAAAAGTTTTAAATGTGTACTACTTGCGAAAACTACCGCCAGTACTTAAATGTCATATTACAATAATACATCACTGAATGCACTATAAACCTAGACAGTAAGTATATACTCTCGTACATTTGTATCTGATAATATTGACTTATTCACTCTAATCCTACTTTTATGCCTTCAAGACATTTGCTTTAAAAAGGAAAACAAAAACGTTACGTCCAAAAAGGTTTGGTGTCCACTGCTGGATTCAAGCGAGGGCGGACAGAGCTTTGATAGAGATTAGAACTTTACTCTAGACCTTAAATATTAACTGAAATTTAGTTATACTCAAATAAGGTAAGATACTCTTATGAACAAATAAAATCTACAATTACCTGACCAGGATTGAGGGTCCACCTGCGTATTTACCTACCTAATTCAAAATCACATTCAGAGAGTTTTAGCTAAATTTTAGTTTTAGAACAACCAACATTCCGTGAAAGGTATCCTCATTATAGATTCACATCAGCACAATTATGTAACGAATGGAGCTAATAAACGGCAAAACATCCGACATAAACAAATGCCTGCATCGATTAAACATCAATTTTATTAGAGATATCCCTGATTGATTACATTCATTTGTCGATTGGAAATGCGCAGGTAGGTTTTAATTAGTTTTTTATGTTTGTTTACAATCACAATTAATTATATACTTCTATGTTTATCACGTAAATTAATAGAGAAAATTATAGCGAAATGAAATATACAGGAAAGTAAGACTGAGTATAATCAATAATTGTTTAAGGCCACACATAATGATAAATAACACAATATGGACGAGCTTTACAGTCGGACACAAAAGGTAACCATGCTTCCATGGGGGAAAAAACCTATTACAAGAAAAATTATTTGAATCCTCAAATACGCTTTTCTACGTCTGACTAGATGAGATTCTATTAAATACCTCACAACGCGATATGCGATAAGTAAATGTTTTTTGCACACGACCGTACAAAGGGATTGTTGGGACAACGTTTACCGGGGCGCTGAACTCGCATCCTGTCTCCCAAGACGATGTCGGCCGGCAGCCTAACTAGGAAATGCGGGTTTTTAGAAGCCGTTAGTGGTACATCCCGGCTCGCAGATCATCTGCTGGGTCAGACTGTGCTAGTTTTTCGCTTTGACAGCAAATTATGAGGACGCCACTTATAAAATGCATTATAAGATCCAGGACAATGTAATAAGTAGAAAATTTCATTTATTTCATTTCGGGTGAAACGAAAACGTCGTTTGTTAGACAATAATAGTTATTACATATATATGTAGAGTTTAAATGTATATCATCTATAGTCAATGGAGATTGTTTTTTAATCGTTCGGCGGTTATTTTTTCTCTATGGCAACATTTATCCATAATAAATATTTTTTATTCATTATAAACTACCCTTTTTTTTAATTACCCTACTTTTGAAATTATGCCAATTTATTTATAGGTTTCTTACTCACTTATTCCTTTGCATGTAGCATTTCTTTTTATATGAATACCCTCTCTACATTTCGAATCATTCCAACTACATTTTTGGAAAAATAAATCATCCATGTACATATATAGGGCAATGCGTGTTTATTAATAACTAGTAAAGAAGCCATAAATTATATTAAACGCATTTTAAACTATCGAAAATTATAAATAGCCTCGTGGGATCAATTTGCATAATCTGCGGGTGATAATCTTTAATTGCGCCCCCATACTCGTTTGATATTTCTAGGACGTGTTTCTAGTCTTTTGCACACAAATATGGTACTATGTGCATTGAAGCAATAAAGAAGCACCTTGTGGACGCGTCTTATGTTTGTTATCGCTATAAAAACATTATTATAGATAATTTTATGTTGTCTATGAATAAATTTGTAATATCTATTAGGACGGCCACAGCGGACCTCTTTATAACTAGCCTTTAGTTTTTAGCTGGGGATAATGTAAGTTATAAGGGAAAAAAAGGGGGAAAAAAGGATGGATCAAAGAATTTCAGTTTTAAACTGCAGCACTTAGTTTTTAGCTGGGGACGGGGGGGGGGGGGGGGGAAAAAAAACCCCCCCCCCCAGGGGGGAGGGGGGGAAAGGGGGAAAAGGTTTCCTTGTTTGTGGGGATTTTTCCCCCCCCCCCCCCACAGGTGTCCCCGAGAGAAAATAATAATGTATAGTTTAAGTTATAGTAGAATTCATTGTTACTTTTTTTCTTTTATGACTATTTCTTGTCTTCAACTTTTACTATATTTAAGTTGATTTTAAATGACATAACAATTTTTGTGAATCAAGCATTAACGTACTATTTCAAAAAATATTTGGTACAGTAGTCTTTAGTGTTAGGTAGTTTAGGACGATCGTCAGTATAGGTGTTAAGGACTATTTCCTAATAGTGAATCGTGACAAGCTGGAACATAAAAACTATACTTTGTTTCAAGGATATGCCTAGATGCGTTTTAAATAAAGAATTTATGATAGGTAATATACGGTTGGGTTCTATAGAATGATTAACGATCACAGTACAGTGTAAACAATTTTTTTGATGTTTTACAATTCTTAATATTGTCATCTAAATTAAATGTGTGTACTAAATTTCAGATCAACCTGACAACCGGAAGGTGCTTAAATTTCAATTTCCTATTTTGACCCAAATAAATAAATTCCGTAAGAGTGGAGCTAAATAAAACGGTTTAAAAATGTATTTAGTACTTTTGTATTCGTAATATATTTTGATTTGTCATACCCAACTCTTCAACTGAATATTTCAACCTCAAACACACCGTTAAGTAAGCTACAGTAGATGCCATTAGTTAAGCGTTTATCTAGGAACGCAACAGACAAATTCTCAGAAACACCGCGCTTTTAATATTTGTCTAACAATTTACTTGTTTATAGAAGAACAGTATTCCTGTAATACTATCCTTGGGGTGTAAAGTCTAACTGCATAAGTTTAAGCAACATAGTTAATGTCTAAAGGTCAAATAAAAAGTAAAAATAAAATAGGCCCATTATTCATTTATATATATAGAATTGTTTTGGAGACACAGCCTGGTGGCAGACAGACATACACTGAAGTCTTATTATGGTGTCCCTTTATACTCCGGCTAATTCAGGACAAAAAAGGACCTCAAGAAGAAATCACGATAATGATATATTTATTTATTAAACTTTATTAATTACAAACGCCACAGGAATGGTTTACAAGAATAAATTATTTTGTACTAGCTTATAACTAAAAGGCGGCCTTATCGCTAAACAGCGATCTTTTCCAGGCAATCTGAAGTGATAGGGAAAACAAAAAGTTAAAAGGACTATAGGTAGGTGGTGCTAGACAGGATCGTGAAAAAAAGACAAATAACAGCTAGAAAGATAAAATTTGGTAACTGACATTTTAAAAGACGGAGAGATTGAGCTTATGTATACTAATATTATAAATGCGAAAGTAACTCTGTTGTTCGGCTTGTTAAATTTGGTACACAGATATTTTAGAGCCTGAGAAAGGACATAGGTTGATTAGGGGTTGAAAAAGGGGATGAAAGTTTGTATGGAAATTCGTGGTTTTAAAAGCTAGAACAATGAAACTATCTTCTTTGACTATTTGGGAATAGGAGTAGGAGTAGAAGTGGGAGTGAGTATAGGAACGAGATGGGAGTTAGAGTAGGAGTGATGTGAGGTGAGAGTGTTGCGGCAAAGTAGCAGTTACAACATAGATCGGCTGCCTTAAATGCGCCCTTACATAAATAAATTAACAGCTTAAATAATTAAAAATTCTACCCCAAGTTCCTCGTGGACGTAGTCGCGGGCACAGCTAGTTTAAATATACTTTTAAAATAAGGATAACGTAAGTTAATCATGAAGATACGGTTGTTATTATTATATTTAAAAATTTATGAAGTCCCAACTGTGCGTTTGATTTATTGCGACTTTCTAAAATTGCAGTCAGTTATTTATTGTATTAGTGCATGTAATATAAGATTTTAAATGAATGCACCAAATACTTAACACACTGGTTTTGTTTTCTGGTTATTTGTTATAAAAACTTGTTTAATCTACAACATTTTAATTAACTTTTTTTTTTTAAGAGGACTGACAAGGCGCTTCACTTGATGGTAGGTGATATTATATCCCAGCCTATATCATCTAACACAAGATGCGCTGTCGGCCTATTCTGGATAGGTTTTGGATATTCTGAAATACACAAACGGAAACTGAAACGTAATCAAACTTCACGGCTTTTTATCAGTGGTATGTTATCGTGACCCGGTGGAATTTCGATATCCCTACCACGCAATTAGTATACAGATTTCCAGACGAAGTCCAACATGTCTCAGAAATATAATATAATTCAAAAATTATAAACACGTTGGACCCGGTGAGCAAAGAACCCACGACCCGTTGATTATTAGCCATAAATTGCTACCATTACACCAACGATCCCGTCGAAATTCAAGCCGTTAATTCAATATGTTAGGTTTGTTAAAAATTGAATTGTAATATATAACAATGCATGCTTCCATTCCTTGACCTTGCTTGAGGAAGCATGAATCGAAACACGATATTAAACTTATTTGAAGGCAACCCTGTTATCAGTTACAGGTAGTAAAGGTCGGCAGTTCACTGATAACGCGAACCGGAAAACAGAATACCAAAAGTATAGGATATCTCAACATAATCTATACTAATATATAAAGCTGAGGAGTTTGTTTGTTTGAACGCGTTAATCTCAGGAACTACTGGTTCGATGTGACAAAACCGGGAAAAAACATTAATCTTGTAGGGTTTCCATTGCGAGCACTGTGAAAACGGTTTAAGAAACCAAAAAACAATATGTATGGAAGAATCCTATTCCTCATTGAATGATCTAGAAAAAAGGCTGCGACGCGATATGTCTATCTGTTAAGATTAACTTGCAAGAACGACGGAAAGGGACAATGACTGACTGACGTCGTGTGTAACAGCTTTAGTTTATAAGTTCAAGGGGTTTGCAAATGCGATTTTGGATGTATGAGTATGTATGCTATAATCAACGTCAATAATTATCCTACTATAACATTTTTGTAGACTAGACTTTAGGATGTTAATAGTATTCGTTGTTTGTTAATAACATCCAGTATGTTTTAAAATATCCATTTTTTTAAATATTCTATAAGTCAAAATAATAAGTAATGTAAAAGTAATTTATTTATTTTTTAATATATTTTACATATATGCACTGTCATAACAGATGGAATCCATAACAGATCTTAAAAACTAAGCATATATATATATATATATATTATAGAAGTAAAATACATGAACTTAAACCATACTATCTTTCGTAACTCAAAATAAACATTAATGTATTTGTGAGTTCACCCCAAGGGCTGTAAAAATATCTGTTTTGTGCAGATTTATAATATTAAAAACAACAGTACTCATCTGTAACTTGTAATGTTATAGGGCTACGTGTTTTATCTGAGAATTAAATACAACGCCTTGAATAATATAATAGCATAAGTTCACTGGCGCAAAACCGTCTTAGGAGAAAATGGTTAAATATACAACGTGGATAATATAAGTCTGGAGTATTGTCTGTAGATTATGTATACCAATCGCGTATTTAAATTTGTTATTCGAACTACGGCCCGACGTTTCGGACGCATTGCAGCAGCCGTGGCCAAGTTAATTACTTAATAATAAATCTATACTAATATATAAAGCTGAAGAGTTTGTTTGTTTGAACGCGCTAATCTCAGGAACTACGAGTTCGAATTGAAAAATTGTGTTGGTTAGATCATCTATCGAGGAAGGCTATAGGCTATAAAACATCGCGCTGTGACTAATAGAAGCGAAGATACAGCGTGAAAAGTGAACAAAACGGGGGAAATATTTCATCTCTGTGGGTTTCAGTTTCGTACGCTGCGAAAACTGTTCAAGATAACTATAACATGTGTATGAAAGAATTATTCGTCTTTAAATGACCTAAAAACGCTATATGATTCTTTCTATCTTTTAAGATTAGCTTGCAAGAACGACGACAAGGGACGCGATCGACGGGGTCTGCACTGTGCCCTGCCCGACCGAAGCAATCTAATGCTTCCCTGTGATTCGAAGCCATGATCTCTCGCGCTTTACACACTGCGAGGCAACACGTTTAACCATTTAGCTACAGAGGCGGTCATAGACTAGATTGCTTTATATAATTGTAATTTACATTTTAAAAAATCTGAAGGTTAGGAACTGCACATAAAAACATACCCTATCCAATTGATGTGATGAGGGATGTGTTTGTTTAACTGCTATGTACCTGTTAAACAAACATATGTACTTTAAAATAGAACATTACCCTAAAACTTTGAATAGTAATGGTATACGACACAACCTTGTAGAACGTATGCATGAAAAATTAAATAACGAATCGTTGGCATTTAAAAAAGACACAAAGACAATAGACATCGCTTTTCCGTCAGTGCCTATTATCGCCGGCGGAAGTAACACGAGGACGCACAGTCAAACACTACTAACATAATATTACAAATCATTATTCGTCACAGCCGACTTCCGAATCACACACAACATTTTGTGAGCGTATTTTCCAAGTTATTCTTAGATTTTTTAATGTCCTCAAAGCAATTCGTACGCATGTTTACGATTAGAAGACAGCTGTTTAGAATGTAGCCATTTAATTTTTAATTCTATGAAGTAAAAACTTATAACGGAACTGTTTAATTAAGTTCAAGTGGTGGCCTTTTGAGTACACGCCCTTTCGCATTTAATAAAATTATGACTGCATTCAGCGACCTAGCTTTTATGCAACAACCGCATTAATTTTGTAATTGCTGAAAAGTACATTTACCCCGACCTTTTAATAGAATAATTGCTCTCAATTTAGTTCTAAGGTAGTTGAGGTTGCTGATAGTACACAAAAGGCACTGAAATAAAAAAAAACTGAAAAAACTTAAATATGCATTTCAAAGTAAGTAGGTATTTATTTGAAAGTACTTTCTCTCTATATCTCTACTCAGTAACTCAATCAATGCAGTGAATTGGAGGCACAAGACAATAAAAATTTTTATCCAAAAAACAGTGTTCAAATGATGTAACTCAGACAATCAACTGTTCGCCTGTAAATAAAATCAGTGGAGAACAAGTACTTTTTAAATAAAGCAACCCTATTTCACATAAATACGTACATATAATACTTCTAATTAATTGTAAGAAGAAATTCTACACACTGCACATAATTAATATATAATTCATATCCACAAAGCTAAAAGCATTGGCGCCAGTCGCGTGGCTAGAGTTATTGGTTGGCACGGTAAAATTAATTTACTAATGAGACTTATGTGAATATATTTAGCATTTATTAATCAAAAGGCGTTGAGTGGCATTTTAAAGAAATTAAGTGAATAGAACATTAACATTCCCTTTATTTCTCTGCATTGTAAATTTTTACTACTTTTTACCAGTTTATATTATTAGATTAGATATACACTTCTTTATAAAACAGCAGGACGTTTAGCACTCATGTATACTAGAGGAAAGAATTAAATCTTTATAGTAAAAAACTTTATCCTAAAGTGATAAGTTTCCAAATGACCTCTACAGTTCAGTTTTTTTTAGTTAAATGTGTTACTCACATAAACTAGTGATATTTAAAGATAAGAATCATTTTGATTTAGTTTTGATAATACAGATCGCCTATCACCTTGTTCTCTAACAAGCTGTTGGTCTAAAGTGTCACACATACAACTGAAATATCACAACTAAACTAGGTACTATGTACAGTTATTTTAGGCCACTATGCACAGTAACATAAACAATACCTTATTCTGCGTGGAAGTATCAGGACAGTCTAGATAAACTAGGTATCATTATTTTCTCTATTGCATCTGGGTCAACAGGACAAGATTACAATGTTACAAATGACCACTATCTATCTAGTTTGAGGTATTTCGAATAAGAATTCATGTTATAGAAATGTAAATTCAGAAGTTGTTTCTAAGAAATTCTATGTGCGAATCTAGGAACAGGAATATAAACCTAATTTTTAGGAGTGTTTTATGTCTTTGTGAATGTTTAACAAAAGTCTCATATTATTTATTACAATGTAAATTACCAAAATCGAAAATTCTTTAGTTTCCATATACATAGTGTCTCCCCACACCAGGGCAACCCTATGTCGTGGGTGACTAATCTCTGGCAACGTTAATGCAAAAACTGGATATACTTATTCCACATGTATCATTATACAGAACATATTTTAAAATATTAGTACCATAATAAACCATTAAAAAAAACAGTTCGAGTCTACTTAATGTACCAAAAATGTTAATTTACACTAAGTATATAAACTCAAAATCTATTTGGATTGAAAAGAATTGCCAACATGGATGATAGATTCTTTAATTTTGTGACGTTCATAAGTGTACATAGTTACCTACATGAATAAATAACTTTTGGCTTGCTTTGAATAAGTTCTCTCTCATACATTCCATGGTGTTGCTCAAACCAATTAATTGAGTGATGCTTACATTTTAAAATTTTTGTATGCAATCTTTATTGATACTGTCTTACTTACAATTTAGTCTTGCTAGCCTGTTTAATTTTGTCCATAAGTTGTATTTCATTTCCAAGCAAATGTTGAATAAATAAAGTATCTCTAAATCGATAATGCTACATCTTAGATCTCACACAAGAGCAAAACAAATCAGATCTTATCACTGTCAATATGCATTCACTACTTCCTAAAGTAGTTAGTCGAGTAATGTATTAATTTTTAGAATATTAGGTTCACCTTTCTATTTACATTCACATTGACTGCATTGTAAAGTGTGCATACCAGTTATGCTTTCACTTACATGAATCATGCTTCCTTTTAATATCAACGCAGATTGTACACATCAAATTTGTCACAGCTATGGTAACACCCGATAACGCAATCGGAAGCGTAACATGACGTTGATAAAATGCATCTGTTATGCTGAATTACTATGTGCATTTTGTATAACAATTAAAATGATGAATGAAAAGTTCCGTAACACATAATTATACGAAACCGCACAGGAACCGCTCACTGGCTTGCAACGATTGCATAAAAATATGAAGATACTTACGGCTCGGCTTCTATAGACTGCAAACGGGCGACATAGTTCGAGGGAATGTAACCTTCTTGCTTTGTTTTCTTGCTCCTCGCTAGCCACCAGTCACCTTGCGTATCGTTAAGGATTTCCAAATGTTCACCCTTCCTAAAACTGAGGTCCTCGTCGGTTCTAGCATCGTAGTCATAGAGGGCAACGAATATTCGGGTGGGAGCGACCTCGCTAGTATCAGGACCCTGACTAACAACTGATCTAATAGGATCCGGTGGAGGCGTTGGCACCGGTGTTTGGAATTGCCTCGGGTCCTCCTCATGAGTATTCACTCGTTCATTTTTGTTCTTAGAATCCTTTTCTCCAGTACTGCTAAAACAGTTCCCCATTTTCACTTTACAAGGTGAAGCTGATACCACTTGTTTTATGTCAAATCACACACTTGTATATATCTAAACGTATATTCAAAACTAGTACGTCCATAAACATTTTATTTTGTCACATAACAGTCAAAAAATACAAATGGGAAACATTTTTTCAACATAAACAAAGAATACAAAATCCCGACAAGACATAACTATAGGCAGCCATTTTAAAACGTCATAGACAATAATTCCTTTTTGGAAGTCTTGTTTAAACAAGTCAAGTAATCAGAAATAATAGAGCTTTTTAATCGTTAAAATTAATTTACACTTGTAATAATTATTGATATTGAATAAAATGTATCTTATATATTTATATGAATATCATGGATAATACATTTCATTAAGGCTCATTCGAGTAGTTCTTTATTATAAAGTAGATAGTTACGCCATCTAGGATCAATTAAATGAACTTTTTAACGTGCTCTTTTAGGTTGTTTGCTAGATGTAAGTTTTATTTAAGAGATGGCACCACTAACCGAAAACCAGAAAAATACTGAAAAAACGAACGAGAAATGAAGATTTTTATTTATTTAAACTGATTAACTAATAAAATAAATGTTGAAGTTTAATTTTATTTTAAAATAAACTTCTTATATCTCATTTAAGGTCTATCTAAGGTATCTATCATTTATATTCATATCAATGACGTCAAGAAGGTATATGTTGGAGTGGCAACTAAGGTACCACGTTGGCAAAACTATCGACATATCGCTGGATGCTGGACATACACCGTTAAGGACCTTAATGAACTCCGTGTCCCTACGGCGCAGGATCAACAGAAGTAAAGTTCTCTTATTCTGGCGACCACGAATCACATTGAGTCGCTGCGCTTGCGATGTAAATATTAATAGGTCCTCTTGTATTACAATGGGACTAATTATACTAAAGTATCGCGCGGCGAGTGCGTTAAGCAGTATTCTATGTAAATCTTAACATGAGTGAGGCCTTTGATTAATACGCCATTTTAATATGTAAAAGTTTAATTATAATATTTATGTAGAAAGGGTTGAATGCTCGTAAGTCATCATCTATGCACTGTAGGGCTGCGTTGTGGTTGCACAAAACATGATTTTAAATACATATTTTAACTACAACTAATAAAAATGTATTACATGGACTCAAGTGGACGTAAAACTTTACTTTTTTCGAAGTATTGGTCAGTCTTATATTGGTGGCGTTATTTAAAAGAAATTGTTTAATAGTTTATTACGCGAAAGTATTTAAATGTTGACGGTTTGAACAACAACAGTCTTATTTTTAACTAATACAACCAATAAATTGTAGACTTTTTTCACTTTTGGGTATAGACTCAAGTGTACCATAAAGTAAAAAAAGTTTACTATAGAGTAAAAGAAAATCGTAACTATTTTTTTTATTAAAATAGATATTATTAACACAGGTTATCAATATGTTATCTGTAATGTCAAATGGCGCCAATTTTATTAATTTCACCTTGGTGATTAAATTGCATTCGTATATTTATCTGCTATTAAATTAGTCACCTCAATAATTTGAATGACCGCCCCTAGGCATAAACCTACCGCAATAAAGGAAGCTGTTATATTGCATAGTATAGCTTAATGCCATTGTGATGGAGTTGTGTCGCTTTCGTGGCTAGGTAGCGCTTTGTTTATAAATTCTAAGCGAATCACGCGCATAATACGACGAGCAAAGATACAAACTACCGTCTCAAGTACAGTTAAAATTGTCTAAGTACATAAATCCATATCGATGTTTTCTCGTGAAATAATTTAATTTTATAAGCTTCTCTAATAGAATTCTCGTTGGTCTAATGATAGCGATGAGAATATTCCTAAAAGAAGTTTTTTTTAGAATAGAGGAGGACTGACGAGAATTTTACCTACTCTCATTTGATAGTAGGTAAAATACCCCAGCCATTACATCGACACTAGATGCGCTGTCGGCCTATTGTAGAATTCGACATTCGGAAATTCATAGACTGAAAGCGAAACGCGATTTAGCTTGACAGCTATTCATCTGTGTACGGTGGCTCGTGAGCCGGACGGAATTCCGATATTCCTCTCACCCAGACGAAGTCTTAGTAGAATAATTAGAAACATATTGGAATCGGAATCGAACCAACGTCCCGTAGATACATTGCTACCATTACATCAAGTCCATTTAATCCTTTATTGTACAATTGTAGAATCTTGTCTTATATCGCGGGAAGATATACAAACATTGTGTTTGTTTCCGAGGTCACGGGTTCATGTACCGGCCCCATGATAAAACTGTATGATATAACAGTCCGCTCTTTACGTAAAATAAATATAACGTCAGTGTCTGTAGAGAGATTATATTTCAAATTATCTCTATAATTTGTCTCTGTTGGATATAAAACCAGTTATTCCTAATAATATTATGTGCGCTAGTGTTGTAGTATGATAATTAGGTAACAGGTGTGCTTTTGATAAAAATATTAATTTATATATTGATTTTTCCGGCTTTACTTGCGTACATAAGCCTTTCTTGTTTTGATCTGTTCTGTGTTTAGTTAAACAAAGGGCATTAGTTTAATATTTTGCATTGTTTTACTTATAAAAGGTCCCGAATTAGAATCTCGGGAAATTGGATTCGGTTGGGCAGGGCACAGGGCTTCAACTGCTTGTAAACAAAGGTGAGATGGCTAAACGGAAAGGGAAATGGAAATTTACCTCACAAATATTCATACACAAAAACAAAAGATAACGTATGCTTTTAGATTAGTTATACATATATATACAAGATTCAAGTCAGTTGAATAACGCAACTGATGGCGTGCTTGAAAATCATACATCTTATTTATTTTTTGTTTATTTATTTATTTGGTTTACATACAACGTACATGATTTTATATAGTAATATTAAATATTTAGAAGTAGGTATGTCTACATAATATGTACATATAAATATTAATATAAGTATATAAAAATAATTAAAAAGTGACCGTAGCCTAATGGTTAAAACGTATTGCTTAGCATTGCGTTACGCGGGAGAGGTCCAGGGTTCGAATCCCAGAGGAACAAAAAAAAGTTGTTCCGCTCGGGTAGGGCACAAAAGTCTGATCAACTATCAACTACTTGCCTGTTAAAAATAACGGATCAGTAAAACGGACACAGAAATGTGTTCGCCCCAAGGGGAGACGGAGACGGGATTTCACTTCATAAATATTTAAATAAATATACATATATGTCAATATATTAACGGGCTTCTAAATGGATTGAAAATGCGATCAAAAACCGTGAGTTTTCTTTAAGTCAATAACTTTCCCGTTTCTTACTATTACTGTTTGTACACGAACGAATCTTACTACAAACAATAATTTCCTTCTTGTTTTACGTATATAAATTATTAAATAATTAGCGATAAACACAAAGCATGTCTTGTGAACACGACCGGCTAAAAGTTCAGTCCATACGTGTCAGTCGGTTCGGCTGGCCAACTGTGCGCGCGGTATGAAATGAAAATTCATTTTCACTCACGAGTCCTTCGTTAAACAGAAATAACTACCCCAAGTTTGCTTTGATAAAACAGTGCTCTCTTGTACGGCGGTAAACATCCGTAAGTAATATCTTTTTTATCATCTCAACATTATCGAGTTTTGTAAACAGTGAAAATTTTGGTTTATATTCATGTTGGGTTAGCTAAACATTTGCCTGTACTGGGTTTTGTCTGATATCATACTTTGATAATAATATTTCGCAGGCCTATTTTATGTTTGAACTATTTACGTTCCTATCGAGTTATATAATTTGATAAGGCGGCAACTTCAAATAGGAATTGTTTAAGTGTTAAAATTTTTAACGGTATAAACATCTGGATACATTTAAATAAAACACTTTAACGGTTTAAAACGCGATATATAGTTGTTAAACTTAAATACTGTTTGTAGTTTACGCGAGTAGTACACATTAAAAAAAACCCTTTAACGGTGTAAAACGCGATATATTTTAGTTAAACTTGTTTGAAAATTATTTTTACTACGGCCCGACGTTTCGGATGCTTTGCAGCAGCCGTCGTCACGGGGAGCATCCGAAACGTCGGGCCGTAGTTAAAAATATATTTCCAACAAGTTTAACTAAAATATATCGCGTTTAAACCGTTAGTGTTTTATTTGAAAATTCTGAAACTTATTTGAAAATTATTTTAACTGCGACATGACGTTTCGGATGCTTTGCCGCAGCAGTGGTCACGGGGAGACATTAAAAGATAAATTCATTAATATCTATCATAAACAATATACATTAAATATTATTTTTAAACCTCTGCTTCTAACATCACGTTAAACAGCGGCCGACGAAATATTTTTCTATATATATTTCTCAATTCTGTACTGACCCACCGTTCTTTCGGTTCCTCCCCTACATTACTGTGTATTATAAAAGAAGCAAATTAATTAGGACAGTAAAAATATAACGCCATGATTTCGCAAATTTTGAACACTTTTATTTTACTATAGTGACGTACAATGGCGGATACTGTTTGTAATAATCTTTTAAAATCTTTAATGGACACATAATTCTATTTATAACGTCAAACGACGGAAACTTCAACAGTCCCTCATCAAATTTTAATAGAGCACCGCGTACCGCTGAATTCTTAATTGTTTATTACTCCATTCATATTATTTCATGTTTCAGGAAATAAATGAGTTCAGGTATTTCCTATCCGTTCGCGATCAACTGGCGTAAATAATTCGTATTTTACAGTTGTTGCCTCTTGTCGCCAACTGAAAAACACTAAACCATATTTTGAGAGGAAAATAATGTAATCTTGTTTCCCTGTTGTTCATCTTCGTTTTTAAATAAAACACTTTAACGGTTTAATACGCGATATTTATTACTTAAACTTATTTGGAAATCATCTTAGTTAAACGGCTACTGCAAAGCATCCGAAACGTCGGGTCGTAGTTAAAAGAATTTCCAAAATAGTTTAAATAATATATATCGCATTTTAAACCGTGTTTTAATTCAATGTGTACTACATACGTAAACTACAGACAGCGTCCTTGTTTTTCTAAAATGTTTCCCCATTTTTGCTAAATATGTTTCGATCAGTGATCGAGGACACAAAACTGTGTCCCCCATGATTAAGTAGGTGCAACAGAATACGTATACTTGTGTGAGCAATTACAAACACTTATAGTTTACACGTGTAATGGTGTAAATTTAAAATTAATTTTAGATAGGAAATATTTTTCTTTATTATAAGGACGAGCCTCAAACAAGCACGAGGGTTGTAAAGGTCCAGAAAAACCCGATAACTAGATTGACAAGTTCAATTAATAAAGCAATTAACACCCTTTTTTATGATAAAGGAGGGCAAGCACAAGATTGGGGTTCACGCAAACTCAAAAATACCCCAGATAACATCTAAACAAGGTGCGTTGTCGATATTTTGGCTTTGGATATTCGGAAATCCACAGATTGAAACTGAAACGCGATTAAATTTACGGCTTCTTCAACTGTAGGCGGTGGTTCGTGACTCGGACGAGATTTCAATATTCAAATCACTCTTTTAAATAAAACCTTTGGTTTAAAACGTGATATATATTTGTTAAACTTATTTGAAAACTCTTTTTAACGTTGGATCGTGACGTTTTGGATGTTTTGCAGCAGCCGTGGGCAGGGGAGGCTAAAGATGGAGGATATCGTGTTTTAAACCGTAAAATTGTTTTATTTAAATGTGTACTACTCGCGTAAACTACAGACAGTATTACTACCACTCGTTTATTATCCAGATTTTCAGACGATCAAATAAACTTATTTGATGATATTTAACTTGGGCCCGACGTTTCAAATAAGTTTAACTAATATATCGCGTTTTAAACTGTTAAAGTGTTTTATTTAAATATGTACTACTCGCGTAAACTATAGACAGTATAGAATCCGACATGTAAAAAAAAAATGATTAGAAAAACTTATGTTATTTTCGTAACCTAATTTTTTTTAACTCTGACTTTAAAGTCGGTTTAGAAGTGACCTACAATTTGAAACAATCTAGTTTCGGCTCCACTCTGAAGCCAGAAGAAGCCACCGGCTTTTGACTTTGCAGTGAATAATAAATCTTATGAAGCGAGGTACCATACAATTGTTACGATGTATACTTTTTTCTCACACAATGGGTCAATCAAACTGTGAGTGGCATCCATGTTGCTTCCTTTTGTTATTTAAACCTTCTCTTCCGCTCTTTAACGATGTCTTTTTTTAATTTTATTTAATGCTGGAATATTCTATCACTTTAAATTAAAAGTAAATTGAAAGTATATTGTACATGATGAAGGTATCAAGTGACTTATGAACAGGTTAAAATTATATCACTTAAATAATTTTTGACCCGACGTTTTAGTAGCTTTTTAGTACCCGTGACTACACTAGGGCGTATTTAATAAAGTTTGCATTTCTATTTGTTTAAAAGTATTTTATTAACAAAGAACATTATCTTAGTGGTCAAAGTAGATATTATATATAATTTTTTTAGTCACATAACCTGTATTTTTTAAATAATAAAAGCTTATAAAAGTTTTGAAATAAAATATAAATAAAAAAATGGATACTGTCTATAGTTTACGCGAGTAGTACACATTTAAATAAAACACTAACGGTTGAAAACGCGATATATTAGTTAAACTTATTTGAAAATGATTTTTACTTCTTCTGTCTCCCCGTGACCACGGCTGCTGCAAAGCATCCAAAACGTCGGGCCGAAGTTAAAAATCATTTTCAAATAAGTTTAACTAATATATCGCGTTTTCAACCGTTAAAGTGTTTTATTAAAATAAAAAAAAGCATTATAAATTAAAACATTTACGACTCGGGCAGGACTTGAACAGGCATCTACAGCGATCCGTGCTCTATAAAATATAAAATCTATATTAATTATCCGCATTGCTTATTATTAAAGCTAAACGCTTATTAAATAAATGTTTAGATATAGAATTGAGAAGCCTTTTTCCACAATCTTTGGTATCTGAAATCTTCGCACTCTAGTATTTAATCAGATAACAGCGACCGTCAATAAAGCTTAACGTTCTCCAATAGAAAACATTCCGAGGGGAAGGGAGTACTAAGTTAGGACAATTATTGGAATTGAAAGCAATATTCTGTTTTTTTTAACGACAAATGAAGATTGACAAGCATGGGGCTCGAAGTTAAATGTTTACGTGCAGCTTCTTATTAACATGTGCTGTCGACCTATTGACATTTTACATTCGTAAAATTACAGCCTGAAACCGAAACGCGGATTGACGTTTTACAGCTTGCTGCTTTGTCAAAGTTGAAACTAATTTATCTAAGTAGGTAACTAGGTACGTTTATGAACGACACACCAGTTACAAATTTAGGACTCCAAATTAACCTTTACTAACACTTCTCAAATCAAGGGCAAAGAGCGAACGAGAAGAACTGGCAAAAAACTCGCCGTCACCCCTTTTATCACCAAGTTTCATTTTACATTCTTCATGTACTTTAAGTGGACTACATATTACTAGTTAGGGAGAGCTTTAACATCTATTTTTGTCCTTTAAATATTTATTTACGTTTTAAAATGTCTTTTTAAACTTATATATTGACACTGTTTACTGGGATTTTTTTGAAAAATATATATCTATGTTATAGGAAATTTTAAAATTATTGCATGCTTGACCTGGTGGTAGTCGAATCCACGTCCCGTTAATTAGCTATTAATTGTTAATGCTGGACCACTAAGCCGTAAGACATTACATTAATATATACAATTTTGTATAATAAACACAATACCTATCTACGTATAACTAAGACTTATTGTCTTCATATGAGCATTTGAATGAGAATAGAACTAAGTTAAGTGTGTGTTATATATAGATTTCTAGTGCCTTGTTTCGAGCTTATAGGTTTAACAGTTGTTATTGAGAGCTGTTCTGTTCATTTTCTTCTGAGTATCTTTTTCATATTATCTATATCTATACTAATATATAAAGCTGAAGAGTTTCTTTGTTTGTTTGAACGCGCTAATCACATTCATCATAGTTCGAATTACAAATTATTTCTGTGCTGGTTAGAGCATATTTTATTGAGGAAGGTTATAAAGCATAGCGCTGTGGCTAATAGGGTCGAAGAACAAACAAAAACACGGGAAAAATCATTCATCCCTGTGGGATTCCATTGCGTAAGCTGCGAACACGGTTTAAGATACCCAACAAATATGTATGAAAGGATGATTTCTCTTCAAAAGAAAAAAAAATCCGCGACAGTATTGTCTGCCTTGTAAGATTAATTTGCAAGAACGACGGGACGCGGGCGACGCGGTCTTGTCTAACAGCTTCAATTTACAAAGATAAAAGACTTAAAAACAAAAACCCTGTACGAAGTCTCGTAAAAGGTACGGAATAGTTTTAGTCCCAAGCCGTAATGAGACAAACATATAAACAGACATAAAAATCTATATGCCCCATAAGGGAAACAGGATACCAGACATTCCGGCAAGATATAGCTTGTTCTATTTTAAAATCATAATTATATAATGAAGCCTGTTTTCCCGGCTCCATTACAAAATCAATTTATAAAGTTTCAACTGAAATATCCGATAACATTTTGTATCTGGCACAAGTGAATTACACATATTACTTTGTGCCCGTATGTTTCGTATCTTTAATGTATTGAAATTGAAACAGCATAATAATTATTTTAAAGTTCTTGCATTTTCGACGAGAACTGTGTCGGTATAGTCGTGTAACTTTTGTGAGTTTGATTTTGCAGCGGGGACCAAAATCTTTGTGTGTGTGACACGTACTCTGTGATGAAGAATATAGTCTAGCTGGTCTTAGACTATGCTCTAAGGCCTGAGTCTCCAGCTATGGCAATTGTTAGAAGGATAATAATGATGATATTATGAGACACAACATATATTTATATATATATATATATCTGTTATATTATTTACATTACCAATGAATTTATTTAAAAACTAGCTGTCTCAGCGACCTTGTTTGCGAAGAATAGTATTTTGGGCATTCAAATTTGTTTTTGCAAACCTCCTCCTTATCGTACGTATTGGGAACCCTCTAAGATAAATAATTTTCCCCGTTGTTTCCACATTACCAGCTGCTCCCTCACTCCTATTAGTCACAGCGCGAAGCTTTTTAGCCTAGAGCCTTCCTCGGATAAATGCTCTAACCACCACAAAAATAATTTTTCAATTCGCACCAGTAGTTCCTGAGATTAGCGCGTTCAAACATACAAACAAACTATATATATTTGAAATTTGAATAAAAATGTGCTAAGTTCGAATTTATTTCACTTCAAATCATCAAATTTCACAAGGATATCCTATTATGTTAAACCAATAAAACTGTTTTTATAATTACTAAAGGAGGTGGAAAGAAAACTAAATATATGTACAATATACCGCCATTAATATCTTCTAAATAACGTGCAACTTGATTGCAATTTTCAGATGAGTGCCGGCGTCGCATAGATAATCTCTCATCATCCTTTGAGTCCAGACCTTTACCGTCCGCTACTATTCGCTTTGTAAAAATTCTGAATCCGTTGAGTAAAAATCATACTAAATGGAGTTTCTGTTTGTTGAATTTTATTAGTTGAAAGAAAAATGACCATGTCACAAACCAGCGACCACAGACAAAAAAGCCGTGAAGCTGAACCGCGTTTCGGTGTTAGTCTGTGGATTTCCGAATATCCAAAGCCAAAATATTTCCACAGCTCATCTTGTTTAGATGCTATAGGCTGGAGTATTTTACCTATCATCAAGTTAATTTTATGCTTGTCTGTCCAAAAAAAAAAAAAAAAAAAAAAAAAAAAAAAAAAAAAAAAAAAAAAAAAAAAAAAAAAAAAAAAAAAAAAAAAAAAAAAAAAAAAAAAAAAAAAAAAAAAAAAAAAAAAAAAAAAAAAAAAAAAAAAAAAAAAAAGGGGGGGGGGGGGGGGGGGGGGGGGGGGGGGGGGGGGGGGGGGGGGGGGGGGGGGGGGGGGGGGGGGGGGGGGGGGGGGGGGGGGGGGGGGGGGGGGGGGGGGGGGGGGGGGGGGGGGGGGGGGGGGGGGGGGGGGGGGGGGGGGGGGGGGGGGGGGGGGGGGGGGGGGGGGGGGGGGGGGGGGGGGGGGGGGGGGGGGGGGGGGGGGGGGGGGGGGGGGGGGGGGGGGGGGGGGGAAAGAAAAAAAAAAAAAAAAAAAGGGGGGGGGGGGGGGGGGGGGGGGGGGGGGGGGGGGGGGGGGGGGGGGAAAAAAAAAAGGGGGGGGGGGGGGGGGGGGGGGGGGGGGGGGGGGGGGGGGGGGGGGGGGGGGGGGGGGGGGGGGGGGGGGGGGGGGGGGGGGGGGGGGGGGGGGGGGGGGGGGGGGGGGGGGGGGGGGGGGGAAGGGGGGGGGGGGGGGGGGGGGGGGGGGGGGGGGGGGGGGGGGGGGGGGGGGGGGGGGGGGGGGGGAGGGGGGGGGGGGGGGGGGGGGGGGGGGGGGGGGGGGGGGGGGGGGGGGGGGGGGGGGGGGGGGGGAAAAAAAAAAAAGGGGGGGGGGGGGGGGGGGGGAAGGGGGGGGGGGGGGGGGGGGGGGGGGGGGGGGGGGGGGGGGGGGGGGGGAAAAAAAAAAAAAAAAAAAAAAAAAGGGGGGGGGGGGGGGGGGGGGGGGGGGGGGGGGGGAAGGGGAAAAAGGGGGGGGGGGGGGGGGGGGGGGGAAAAAAAAAAAAAAAAAAAAAAAAAAAAAAAAAAAAAAAAAAAAGGGGGGGGGGGGGGGGGGGGGGGGGGGGGGGGGGGGGGAAAAAAAAAAAAAAAAAAAAAAAAAAAAAAAAAAAAAAAAGGGGGGGGGGGGGGGGAAAAAAAAGGGGAGGGGGGGGGGGGAAAAAAAAGGGGGGGGGGGAAGGGGAAAAAAAAAAAAAAAAAAAAAAAAAAAAAAAAAAAAGGGGGGGGGGGGGGGAGGGGGGGGGGGGGGGGGGGGGGGGGGGGGGGGGGGGAAAAAAAAAAAAAAAAAAAAAGGGGGGGGGGAAAAAAAAAAGGGGGGGGGGGGAAAAAAGGGGGGGGGGAGGGAAACCCGCGCCCGGGGGGGGGGGGGGGGGGGGCCCGGGGGGGGGGTGCCCCCGCCCCGGGGTTTTCAAAGGTTTTCCAAATAATTAAAATTTCTCTATCATTAAAATAATTTAAGTGAGGAGCTTCTGTTGAATAATTTATTTGAAATAAAAATTCACAAAGACGGTACTACAAGAAACGTTTCTGATGCACTAGTTTAATATTTTAATTTTGAATTTATTCGCCAACGGATCTAAATGTGCTTGTATGGAAATCTTCTAAATTAAACCTAACCGTATTGAAACGGTAAGTAAAACGGATTTGAATACATCAGCTTCTTACAATTTAGAAGCTTTTAAGCCCGAGAATGTAAATAAAATAAGTAGAGAAACTTGGTGTTTTAAGTTAGCTAAAAGTGCTGAGTTGGTTGAACCAATAATTTAAGAACTGAGTCTTAAATTAAGACGGTACAAGTTTTGTATGGTTAAAATTTATAATATAATTTCCATATGTGATTCATGGATACTCTACTTGAGTCTAACAGCGTGTGAACGCCCTAATCGCAGGCATTACTAGATAAAATTGAAGAATTTAAAATTAGAATTTAGGCTATATAATATAACGGACAATAAGAAGGAAAGAAAGTGGTAAATGTGGAAAAAACGGGGAAAATTAATTATCTTTGAGAATCTTTGGGGCACATTATAAAATCCTAATATGATTTTCCTAATTCAAAAGCCGTTAATTTATTCCGATGTTTAAGCAAACTATGACCGGAAGGTTATTTGCTTGTCAAAAGAGCGCGTTCGTTTTGGCCATAATTGACGTAATATCAATACAGAAAGTGTCAGCAAATATCGAAGTGAAGTCGGGAGAAGGGTGACATTTCCCTTATAACATATTTTTAGAATCATGTTTATTTCCTGTCAGTGAAATTGGATGAGGAAACTCATTTATTCCATTACCAAAAATGTAAAAGTATAGATCGACCTCCGCTTAGGGTTCGAAATAGCTCTTCGAGTGGACTATTGAGAATTTGTTAATTAATTGATTTATTTGCGTATCCAATACGAGAGGCCATTTTGTCGTTGGCGTTGATTGCGAATAAAGGTTAATTGGAGTACACTCCTCTATATCAACCTCATTTCCCCCACGACCACGGCTGCTGCGAAGCTTCCGAAATGTATTACTCGTGTCGAATCGAATTTCTAAAGCCAAAATCGGACTGTTGATATGTTATATGGCTAAGATATTTCACCTTTCATCAATTGACTGAGTTGAGTTTAATTCAATGATAACAATGTATGGTTAATATTAGATAGTGGGTTGGTTCCCAACGGATATAGGATGAATTTCCTTTTTTATAAGTACTCAAAACATATAGGAAAATCATTATTAGCATTAAACGGGTGGAGGAAAAATGAAAATATATCCACGAGCCATCATCCACAGATGGAAAAGTCGTGAAGTGTAATCATTTATATCTTGGTCGAAACCTTAAAATTCCAAATAAAGTGTGCTTCAAATGAATTCAAAACTTTGAAATAGTGTTTAAATAACATCAGTCATTCGCTTATTTTATTAAACGTAACGCTCGATGTTAAACACCAGCTAACGCTCGGAATCGAGCTTTAGCTGGTGTTTACACACGTCTTGTTATATAATCTCTAATGGATTACAAAGTAATACTTCAATTAATTGACGCTTCCAATTTTGTGAGTCATTGTACTTAGCTACGAGTAAATCCAAATACAGACTATCGGACACTATATAAGTAATCTTGATAATGTTCTGTAGTTGACAACTAAAAATTATCGCGAACGCACCCTTACTTGAACAAGTAAGGGTGCGTTCACGATTCCACGCGACAAATGGAGTTATTATTCGCGCGAATTCATGTCTAGTTGCGTATTCATAATAATAAAACACATTATTGTACAAACATAATATAGTAATACTAAATTAATTCTTAACATAAGCAGTGCAAAGGCCTTATCGCCGATGGCGATTTCTTCCAAGCAAACTTTGTATAAAGAAATGAAAAGCAAAGTAACAGTAAATGAGCAAAGTCGACAAAAATGAGAGAAAACATGCAATTCGTATTGATTTATGCTATTATTTGATTCGCTAATCGCTGCGCTGTAAATATCCTATAGTACGTTTACAGTTGTATAATTAACTGTAAAAAAGTTTAAAATAAATATTTCCTCGTATTGCTGTGATTTGCTTATTATCTGTATGAAATATTTTTGAATTAAAATGCACAGTATAAGTCTTTAGTCTCTATAAAAACTAAAATACACAGAATAAGCCTTCGCAATTAAATGTATTTAAATTAAGCATAAAATTTAATCTATACTATGAACAGATTGTTCTTGGAGCAAAATAATCGTTACCTTTTTTCATGTTTGTAACCCATTTATTTTATAAGAACCGAATGACTTAACAAAACAACCGAATGGCAGATGACACAGAGGAAACACAAAGATTACAGATTCGTTTTTTTAATCGAATGAAGATGTAACTGCCAGTATCATGTTTAGAATAAGTTTACACTAGATAAACTATATGGCATATATATAACTATATGCTACAGCCTATTGTCTGTATCACATACCATGATAATACGGGCTTATTGGGCAATAATAGACGGGACTTGGATTTGATCCACACCGAACAATTTATACATTTTTCTGAAACATGTCTTCGTCTGTAAAACTCGATATTAATTAGGTGGTAGGAATATGGACCGCTTTTGCAGTTAACTGGTTAAACGTGTTACCTAACATTACATTAAGCGTGAGAGGTCCAGGGTTCGAATCCCGGGAAAACAGTAAATTGTTTCAGTTAGGCAGGGTACGGAAATCTGATTAGCAACATATCTGTAAATAGAAACTCATCAGTGAAACGGACAGAGAAATGCGTTTGCCCCATGCCCCACGAGGGTAAATGGGATTTCACTTAGGAACTGTCCACAGATGAAAAACCAGGAAGTTAAATTTATCTACATAGGATTTCCGAATATCTAAAGCCAAAATAGGCCAACAGCGCATCTTGTTAAGATGGTATACGGCTGGGCTATTTCATCTATCATCAAGTAAACTATATGTTTGTCTGTCCTATTGTATAATATAAAAAAAACTCTTTGCTTTCCTTACTTTTAATAGCGCAGTAAACTATAAAACTGGGTACATTTAGTACGTCAAAAATATTTAAAGCACACAAATTAAATTTTGACACGGTATTTATACTTTAATCAAATTAGTAGTACTTTGATTTATAATTTCCGAAAGTTTCTTTTGAACGTCGTTCTTGCGAATTTATATCGAGTTAAAAGATATTATAAGCCATGTTTAAGGATATAAAAATATGATTTAATCCGCAATAATTGTTTGCAATTAAAGTTAAATTAATACACGAGATATATAGACCTATACATAATAATATTAAAAGTTACAGGGGATAGTTGTCACATTTCTGTACAGCAGATCTACCCTTGTTTCACATAGTCGTAAATTGTTACTATCTCGACCTGCCTACATATATATATATATATATAACCTGCTCAAAGGTATGAGTGGCGTTTCCTTAAATTTTGTAAGAAAGAAAACATTATGAGAACTGGCGTGACATACAATTAGTTTATTTTTATTAAAAGACTCACGTGACGCGTCCTGCACGGCTCTTCTAATGACATCTATTGTGCTAAATTAAAATTATTGCCAAACAAAAAATCTACCGTTTATATTTATAACATTTTTAACGGTTTAAAACCCGAAATATATACGTTAAATTATTTTGTTAACGTTGCGCCACAGTAAATAAATAAATATAATTAACGTTTTAAACAGTTCAATGTTATATTGAAATAATTTCCTTGTTTGGAAATATTATTGGATACATTAGGAATATATCTTTAGTAGAAGTAGTATAAATCAATGTAATTACAATAAAATTAATTATTTTATACGATATAACATTCAATTTGAATAATAGTGATGCCAAAGGGTCTTAAGTCAGCAAAAGTTGCAGCACGGTTATGCTACAGAAAAACAGTAGGGCTGTTCGTCTGTTTTGAATCAGTGATTGTGTTGATCGCAAGTCACGCGCTTCGATATCGGAATGAAACGCGATAAGCCCACGTGGCTCGTGTTCTCGTTTAGATAAGTACACGCCGAATAATTAATTTCATTTCATTAGTTATTCAAATTAATTGATAGCATTAAAAAATAAAGCAAAATGGTCAATATAATTTAACCCGTGTTCTTTATTTAAATAAAACACATTTAATGGTTTAAAACGCCAAGTAACTCCTTTAAATTGAGAACTTTAATATTTTTCACACTTTTGGACGCTTTGCAGTCGTCGTGGTCACGGGGGACTCAAAATAGCGTTCCTAATGTCAAAGTCTATTTGCTATACCAGCGCCACCTGTCTCGTGGTAGTTGATCGTTCGTAGTTGACTATACATTATTATTGCCAAGTTAAATAATATTATTTTAAAATCGAAAATAAATTGAAAAAAATTTCGTCTCGGGCAGGCCTTGAAGCGGCATCGTCAGCGTTCCGTCCCGTTGCTCTACCAATTGAGCTACCGAGTAAATAATATTACTTTCGCGTTATAAACCGTTAAAAGTGTTTTATTTAGTTACCACGGCTGTTGCAAAGCCGTAGTTAAAATAATATCTATTCTCTCGTTTGTTTTAAAAATAAATAGTTTTCCGCTGTATGTATGTGTAGCTACTTGAAATGGAATACCAAATATTTCAGTAGACCCTCGGTTGACGGAAGGTGACAGTAATTAATGGTTGGTGAGGTTGTGGTCAGAATGGAGAATCACATGAATGTAGGTCGATCGACATAGTGCCTCGATGGTACGTCCATTTACGGTGGCTGATGTTGAATAAGATTTACTAGATTCACTGCAAGATGAGATCCGTATTTCTTAGTCTCACTTTGTGAGGTCATTCTCCTTATTTGAAGTCACATTGCTAAAAATGATTATATAATTGAGATTATGGTAAACGAGAATCAAACCCAAAGTTAACTCGTTGGTAGTTATGTGTAAATTTCACTTTGTAAATGCTGATATCAATAAAGTAGATAAAAAACAAAAGCCAGAAACATATATACAACAGTTATAAAGGTATATTAATAAAATCGAGGTTAACCCTCCGTAGGCCTAATGTTAGCTAGGTGACAGTGCCCTAAGGTTGAATAAAACCGTGGCGTGATTAATGATAAGAATGGTTTGAGGGCAGATCGGATTGTTTTAGATATTACCTGTTACATAAAACTATCTGCGACCTCGGAGGGCTCGTCTGTCTAATAGTAGTGAAGTACTGCCAATAAATAACAGGCCGTGGGTTTGTTCCCCACCGGGTCCGACATGTGTTGGACGCCGTCCACAAATAAAAAAAACAGTGAAATGTAATCGCGTTTTGGTATCCGAATATCAAAGCCAAAAGAAGTTGACAATGCATCATTCTTTAGATGTTATATGGATCTGTATTTCTCCTACAAGTGATTTCCATGCTTGTCTTCCACCATCGTAAAAAAAAACTGAGTTTCTTTATCTTACAGATAGGTAATCTACTAAGTAAAAACTGCTATACTACCGCCTACTGTATTATAAAAGTTTTTACTTGTAGCGGCGTTCTTAGTTAGATTTTAAAAATAGTAGGTACACTCTATGGCAAGGGGAGGGGTTTTAAATTTACAAAAGAAAAATAATAATGACTGGATATATCTATTATAAAACTTTAATAGTGTATTAGATATAGTCATAAGTCAAAGTCAAATCTTACGATAATAACTTTATTCTCGTACACTTACATCAGCTCTCAAATCAAGAGCGTAGAAGAAACAAAAAAAATGGCAAGAAACTCGCCAACACACTAACGCCCATTTAAAAAAACACTTTAACGATTTAAACGCGTATTAGAAAATGGAAAATGTTTTTTAACGTCGGCCCGACGTTTCGGATTCTTTGCAGCAGCCGTGGTCACGGGGTGTGTCCTCGTCAAATAAGTTTAACTCATATATGGCGTTTTAAACCGTTAAAGTGTTTTATTTAAATGTGTACTACTCGCGTAAACTTTAGACAGTATTTATACTAATGCCCTGTTTTATATTACAGTCTTTGTCAATTTTAAACCCTTCGGCCTCACCTACTATACCATGCCCTGCCAAAGTATTTTGACAAATTCCACTCCTAAGGGGATATAATAGGGGAAGAATGTGTATTTCAATCTTCTTAAATTCAAGACTGATTGAACTGAAAATTAAATTTAGGATCTACTATGATAATTGGAACAAATGCAGTCATCGTTTTTTTTTCTCTTAACCTCATTACTATCTGTACGATAGTCGATTAAATAGGAAATCATAACCGCTTATAAAACAAAACTATTACATTTTATCTTCATAGAACACTTTCAAAAGAAGTAGGTAAAAATATCTAATGTTGGAAAACTTTACAGTTATACGGATAAAGTTTTTGCTATAAAACTCGCATCGGGTGAGAAAAGTTGAGTAACTACTCATAAGTGCACTTTATTTATAAGCGCACTCTTTTGATCGTTTTATGAAACATTTCTCTACTATAAAACTTAGCTGCGATTAGAATTTGAGTACTGAGCGCGATTCTATAGAATTGCAACAATTAATAATAACTTCTAAGAATTATTATGTACGTTATTATATATTGAAGTGTTAGAAGTTCGACTCCTAAAAAGAAGTTCTTATAATCCGATCAACCACGCTGGTTCTTATAAATATTCCTTTGTATACCACTCAAATCGCGTTTTAAACCGTTAAAGTGTTTTATTTAAATGTGTACTACTCGCGTAAACTATAGACAGTATTTAAAAACTGTTTTCTTTCTTTCTAAAATTGGTACTTTTATATTAGACATGGGATACGTTTGTGCAGCTCTGATGCTATTAGGGGGCGTAATAGCCTTGTAATAGTGTGAACGAAAGATATTATTTTTCTATCAAACGTGAATCCCAAGTGTTTTCCTTTGATGCACAGAGCCATTGTTAAAGTTTTTGAATTCGACAAAGCTTTGAGAATAACTGACGCAGTTCGATCTACGTCAATTGAACTGTCGACATCAGTATTCAAAATATAAAGTAAATAAGACATGTTTTTTTTTGTAATAATAAGAATGCATTTATTAAATACGTGGTATCATTACGGCACAAGCTAGTTATATGATACTAGCTGTGCCGGCAGCTTCGTCTGCGTGGGATAGTTATTTTGGGCATCATTTTTATTTGTGCAAACAACCTTCTCAGCTTTATAAATCATGGCTATTACCCACGACGTTGTACTCGTCCCGTCGCGTCGTAATGCAAATAATTCTTAAAAGATAGACATACTGTCGTGGACTTTTGGAGGAGTAATAGCAGATAAAGAATATTTTTCTCCCTTTTTTACACATTTCCCCCTGTTTCTTCGCTGCTACTGTTCCTTACTGCTCCTATTGGTTGCAGCCTAACGTTTTGTAGCTTAAAACCTTTCTCGATAAATGGTCCAACCAACAGAAATAATTTTTCAATTCGAACCAGTAGTTACTGGGATTAACGTGTTCAAACATACTCTTTAGCTTTATAACATTAGTATATATATTACATAATAATCTTTGCATAATGATTGATGGCGCCAGTCCGCCGTACCGCAGATGTTTGAAGTGATCTTGTCAAAAGTTCATTTACATACACGCGTGAATTTTAATTTGTTTGTACTCGACCTCTCACGGCAAGGTTAAAACGAAAAATGGCTGATGAAAATAAATAGAAATGTATTGTTTTCAATAACAGTTTTGTCTGTTCCCCAGACAACCAAGAACCCCATGGCTCACTTGATGGAAGTATTAGCCATATAACATCTAAACGAGGTGCGCTATCAGCCTATTTTGGAGATGATTCAGAAATCTACAGCCTGAAACCGGAACGCGATGACACTTTACGGCTCAAACTACCGGCAATACGTTATAGATTACAGGAGTAATACAGATTAAAAAAAACAGAAACACAACGGTTTAAAACGGATAATGTATTAGGTGCCTTATTTACAATATATTTTACAGCCGTGGCTGGGCTGTAATTTAAAAAAAATAAATAAGTTTACTTACATATTTCCCGTTTTAAGCCGCTAAAAGTGTTTAAACTTTACCATCGGTGGTAGTTCGTAATCCGAACGTAATTTTAAATTCCTACCACAGATTTAATATCCGTTTTTTCCAAAGGCAGTTTAACATGTTTCATAAGATGTGTATCTACTTTACGCGAGTAGTACACATTTGAATAAAACACTTTAACGGTTAAAAACGCAATATATATTAGTTATATATCGCGATAGGTATGTTTCATAAGAATTAACATTGATTTTAACGTATTGGACCTAGTAGGGTAGAGTAGAGTATTCACGACTTGTTGATTTTTATTACATTGCGTTAGCGGTTAGACTAACGAGCCCGTTAAATTCGGGAATACGAGATTAACGAAAACCACACGGCGCCTATACAATGCCGACGTTTGGCGATTACAAAATATTTACTCGGCGAGACGAATAAAACTGCGAGTATTTTTAATGAAAACGTGTTAAGCGCTACTGAGATAAAAGGATTTAATTTTAGCTCTCCGCACTGATGGTAGAATTGTTTAATAATAAATAAATGTTTAAATAACAATGATCGAATTTCACTTGAGAGTTTTGTTATATGTTAGGTTTTAATATACGCGAACCAGGTCGCTGACACAGCTAGTCCTACTAATATTATGAACGTTACAGTTTGTATGTGTGGATGGATGTTTGTTACTCTTTCACGCAAAAACTACTGAGTGGATTTTAATTAAATTTTGCAATAATATAGCTTATATATCAGAATAACACATAGGCTACAAGTGTCAAGTAACTAGGAAAACTCTACCTTTCTGCGAGCTATTCTGGCGTGCTGCGCTGCCATAAACGTAAGTTACACATATTTCTGTCATAATGTTAGTTAATTTCTACGCCACGCAAATATAAGCTACTCCAAATACTAATCCTGCGTAGACGAAGTTGCGTGCACCAGCTAGTACCAAATAAATAGTCGTATGATTTGTTGTATGTATAAATGTGTGAAGTATAGTGACGTAAAAGTGTCGCAAATAAAAATTAAGTTTATGGCCTGGGAAGGCAATAACACGATTAAAAGCCAATTTTCGTTAAAGTGACGTACGTATAAATTTTCGTGAGAGTTTAATCGATTCTTCTTTATTAAATATCTGAAATACGACAGCCTGGAGTGACGTTTCGAATGACATTGCAATTCTTCGAATTACCTTTACCATTATAGTAAACCGTAAAAAGTCACGTACGAAGCGCGTTTCATTTATGAATTTTTAAAGTTTGAAATATTTGAAAAGATCGTTCAAAATATCCATATATGCAATAACAAATCGTTTTTAATACATATTTGATAGATAAATTGTTTTGTATAATATGTAGCATTGTAGTTGACGCAAGTAGAACACATTTAAATAAAACCACTACATACATTTACATTTTGAAAACACAAAAATGATAATATTATCATGTATATACTGCACTAGTTGTGACAGCGACTTCGTCCGCGTAAAATTGTTATTTGGGCATCAAATTTTGTTTTTACAAAACTCCTCTCGTCGTTCTTGTTAATTTCAAAAGATAAACATTCAGTGTCGCGGATATTTTTTTATACTGCTTAAATAATCATTCTTACATACATATTTTTTGGGTATCTTGAACCGTTTCCCGCTTTCTCCACTTTTTCCGTTGTTTCTGCGCTCCTATTAGTTGCAGTGATGTTTTATAACCTATATTTCCCGATAAGTGCTCTAATCAACACGAAAATAATTTTTCACTTCCAACTAGTAGTTCCAACGAGTAGCGCGTTCAAACAAACAAACTGTTTAGCTTTATATATTAGTATGGATATATATCTTATATCGTGATCAATTATCGTTATAAAGTCAGTCTATCCTTATTCTTTTGCGAATATCCAGTGTTCGTTGAAATAGAAAATATAAAAATATTTTACTTAAGTGCTTTTTATTGTTCTAGCTCGCGGCGTCTCTATCTGAGTTTTCTAAATTGAAATGCCTTATACGTTTTCTTACTATAGAATTGTGAAGGAAATGCTTATGAAAGACTAACATTCTTTTTTTGAATTATTTGACAATCTTCAAATTACCGCCAAAATGCCATAGGCCATTTATGACAGAATACAGATTAAACAAAGTGCCAGTTACTACAGATTATACATGTTTATGTTCTACATATAAGGAATTGATAATGATTATTTGCCACAGATCAATCAAATCATGTGCTATTTATTTTTAATCTGTTTCAATAGGATCTTGTAACAATTTGCACGTTTTGAGTAGAGGATAGATTCATACATATTAAATATAACATAAAAAATCGTGTTATTAAGAAGAGGCAAGAAAGGGAATATAGACAAGCATGAGGTTTACCGTTCATGGTGGTAGTTGGAATATCTGAGCCAAATAACACCTTAACCAGATGCGCTATCGACCTATTTATGAATCTAGATATTCGGATTCCACAGATTGAAAGTGAAACGCTATTAAACTTCACGATTTTTTCATCTGTAACGGTCGCTCGTAGGATGAAATTCTTATATTGCTTTCACCCATTTAATTAAAAGATTTCCAGACGAAGGCTAATATGTTTCAGACAAATAATAAATCCCACCGACCCAGATTGAACCCACGACCCGTTAATTTTTAGCCATACATTGCTACCTTTACCTTCACGAGCCCGTCAGTGTTTGTATTTCGGATTTACTTTTCAGTATTTAGTAAGTTTTTTTATATACAGAGGCATTTTCAAACTTAATTCCCCTTTAGTAATCTTCATATTATAGTTTATCTGTTACGCGATAATATGTGTATTATAAATCCTTTATAGCTTTTGGGAACTTAACATATGTATTCATGATAGTACATTACTCAATGTTGCATAACATATTGATATTATTTATTTTTGTCACATTAAATACGTGTGAATAGATATATCGAAAAGTGAGGCCAACATTTTTCTAATAAATTTCTAATTTTTCTGAAGCATGTTGGACATGGGTGGTAGGAAATTCCATACGGGTCACGAACTAGACAAGTCGTAAAATAGGGTTCAAAAAAAGTTAAAAAAAAAAAACCTACCTACCTACTGCAGCTTCATCGTCTAATGGTAATAAACTCGACTGATGATCAAAATATTTTGAATAAGTAGTACGATATTTAGTGTTTTTCTTATATTCTTTATAGCTTATAGCCTAAGTGTTCGATTGGTATTGGTTATAATCACTAGCTAACATTCGATAATTGTTATAGCCCAGTAATCCAGACTGGGACACGCTGGTGGATTAAAAGCCATATTTAAATAAAACACTTTAACGGTTTAAAACGCGATATATTAGTTAAACTTATTTGAAAATGATTTTTAACTTCGGCTCGACGTTTCGGATGCTTTGCAGCAGCCGTGGTCAAGGGAGGGGACGGCTGCTATTTTAACGTTAGATCGTGAGTTTTGGATGTTTTGGCGCGTGGGAGGGGGAGGTAAAGATGTAGGATATCGCGTTTAAAACCGTTAAAGTGTTTTATTTAAATGTGTACTACTCGCGTAAACTATAGACAGTATTTGAAAGCCATAGATAAAAAAAATGAAAATTGACAATTTTGAGAGAGAGAGGGAGATCTAGAAGTATGATAATACATTAAAACAACAATTCGAATAGCTTTCAAATAATAAACAGTTATTAGTAGTTGTTTCGTGTATAACGGGTAGGAAATACAAACTAATCCACGAAGCTCCCGGCTTTAGCATTAAAATGTTCATCCATAAGTTACCTCACGGCTTCAACCACAAAGCCTCGACGAATTGCAAGTTGAAATGTGTTGAGTTAAAGTCTGCGAAATAGTTTTGGATTCGGTCACATTTGGCAGAAAGTTACATATGACTTTGTTCAAAATTATCTTCATTAAGCTTCGTGATGAATCAATTTAGTAGTTCGTAGAAAATTATTTGACAGTTTCAGTCAAACGTTATTATGTAGTACTTTACTTTTAATATAGAATAAAAATTTAATTGAACACTTAACTGTTTCAAACGCGAAATATAATACTTACTTATTTTAATATATTTTAACTACGGCACGATGTGTTTGTTGCTTGTGGTAAGCCCTTGTGGTCACGGGGATTTACCTAATATATTTCGTGTTTAAAACCATTAAAAGTGCTTTATTTAAATAGGAATTACCAATCAGTAAAAACTTATAACACTGTGTAAAATTTGCGACAAAGAGCAAGCATTTTACGATAAAGTTGTTGGAAAATTGTGCGTGGATTTTAGATTTTTTTAAATTTATTTTAGCCCGTTGTCACGGGTTTACTAATAATAATCTACAGTCGTTTAAAAACTAGATACATTTAACTAGATAAATTTAAACTCTAAAACTTAAAGAAAAGCTTTGTATAAATAAAATATCTTTATAAAAATAATATCAATAAAATGTTCACTGTCGCGATTGCTTCAGTTACTTATAAGTGCGGAGCGAAGATATTTTCCTTTTATTTCAGTAGAACTTTCAACAATAGCGATGTTACGTAAACAAGAGCTGGATTCCCAGCACGTCGAAGGCTGATGAAAACAAACGATTCAGATTTCAATGGAAGCCACGCGACCGCAGCTGTGGAGTCGCGACTATAATTAATTAAACCACTAATCGTTAACTTGTGTAAGAGGAGTTCAACTATTAGTTTAACTACTTAAGCATACATAAAGTATAATATATAAAATTCAAAACCGCTATTACTACAGATGGCGCTAGCGTAGCAGTTTTGATTTTGACATTAGGGACACTTTCAATTGCCCCGTGACACGTCTGCTGCAAAGTATCACAAACATCATCCCACAGTTAAAAATAAGTTGTTGTAGGTATTAACAAATATATTTCGCGTTTTAAATCGTTAAGCGCTTTATAGAAGTGGATTTTAATTATCCGAATAAAAGTATAATCTCCCAAAAACTATTTTAAACCATCGACAACGCGTAAGCCTTTTAAAATGCTCTTTCGTTTGATAGGCTTCTTTTAGGTGTAAGTCATAAATAAATTCGGTGAAGGAAATGTGTGTTGAGTTTATTTGAGATCTGCTACTTATCTATTCTAATATATAAATGGTTTGTTTGTTAGAACGCGCTAATCTCAGGAACTAATGGTATCGATTTGAAGGCTATATGCTGTAAAACATTGCGCTGTGACTAATAAGAGCGGAAAAATTTAATACCCAAAATAACTATTCTATGCGAACGAAGTCGCTGACACAACTAGTCTGCCATAAATGTAACTTTTTACTCATTTTGAAGATCAATGAACGTAACTTTTATAAAACTTTATACGAAAAAGTATGTAATAACACACATTAAAAAATACAACATCTTGGTTACGATAAAATTCATTGTCAATAAAAATTCGTTATATATATGTAGTGGCGTAATGAAAAAAGGTGAAGGGCTAAAAAGCACAACAAATTGTTCAGACGAATATTACTTATACTAATATTATAAACTACTGGGTCAAATTGTTTTTTTCTGTCTTTAAAAAACTATTTATCATTGCTTTAGGCTATATAACATCACGCTGCTACCAATAGGAGCGAAGAATTAGTAGCAATATAGGCTTCCGTTGCGTGCCCTGCGGAAACGGTTCCTGGAACCAAAAATATATATTATATATAAGACCTTTTTAAATGGCCTTAAATACATCCGCAATAGTATGTCTATCTTTTAAGATTAACTCACAAGAAATTAGTGCATACCTGCACTAATATTAGCAATTATTTGAGTTGTATTAACATAATAATATCTACTAGCAAACAACAAAACGTTTGCCGGACCAGCTCCTAACATAATAATTTGTAAAGAATAAAATACCTTTAACTTTTAAAACACTTTAACGGTTTAAAACGCGATATATTGAGACTACCTGTCTCCCCGCGACCACGGCTGCTGCAAAGCATCCGAAACGTCGGACCGAAGTTAAAAATCATTTTCAAATAAGTTTAACTAATATATCGTGTTTCAAACCGTTAAAGTGTTTCATTTAAATGTGTACTACTCGCGTAAAGTATAGACGGTATTTATCTTTAACTTTATTAAACGCAACACTAAACTTTACATACCTTGTTTCAGAATCTTAACCATGGACGTTATCCAATAACTTAAGGAACCCAGCGATCAAGTTACAGAGCTCGAGTTGACCAATGTTAGGGACAAGCGTCACACGATGCTAGCAGACGATGACCCTCGAAGCAAATACAATTTGAGCATTAGCTCTAACGACACCTATAGCTTACTGGAACACACGAAACTAATATCATTACTCAAACACAATGGAACTAATCAGAGCGACAATATCGGAGAGTTCCTGAGAGCATTGGAGAATTTGAGGAGCAAATTCAATATATCCGTTGTGAAGGAGTGCGATAGGTCGCACTACTGCTCCGGCGAGTTCCGAGATTTGATACTCGCTTATAACAGTATACATGGATACGTTAGTCTATTGGTAAGTTCATGTTTTCGTATTAAGCACGTAAACGTCTTTGGTAAGTATTAGGGACACGGTAGGTGATTTGAAATGTCTAATAAAACATCTGTGACATTTGATTCGACTTTTCCCAAGTCTCGAACGCAGGATTTCTCGCGCCTAACGCAATGCTAGGCTATGCAGGGAATATAAAATAAAAATTTTGGTTTATAAAAAACTTTTCATAAATACTTGATTAATTAATTTGTAAGTATGTACAATATCCAAGCATTTAAACGGTTTTAAATGCGGACTATTTAATACATTTTTAATTTTAAGCCTTTTTTTAGGATGATTTAAAGCAGCTGAGTTTAGTAAAGACATATAAAAATGATTTCAAAAAATTTTTATTTTTATGGTCGAAGAGGAGTTATATATATATATAAATAGTAAAACCTTTAAAATTCATTTCATCACAGTCGATAAATTAAAGTTATAAAGTGATAATACCGTATATTCATGCCACAGTTAACGGAACTGAACAATTTCAGTAAATGTTTCAGTCAATCGGAATATGAGGGTAGGAATCAAATGCCAGTTATTCAGTTCAGTCGAAGTTATAAGCTGGGGGTTACAAATATGTAATAATATTCGTATCTGTTCGTTGGAATTCCTTTATTTTCATGATCTTGGTAAGGGGACTAACAAATAACTAGAAGCTTTGCCTTTTATTGAATTCAGATGATGTTTAGGTAAAGAGGGTGATACCAGAAATCCCGAATTTGAGAACCTTATTTATGCAAAAAAACATCAAAATGAAATCCTTGAAATATGTTCGGAAATAAATGAAAATTTAATTTATTTCTGCGTTTCCGTTCTTTTTTATAGTGTTAGTACGTATGTCTACGTTAAAATAACTTTTTATCGAAAAAAAGAAAGATAAATCAAATTAAAAAAGCGGGTGCTTCTGCTGTATTAGCGTATGACGTTACATTCCGCAGTTTATGCCAGTAGTACACATTTCAATAAAACACGTTTAACGGTTTAAAACACAAAACAAATAAATTATTTTAAATGAAAAATAGACTGCCTCTGTCGCTAAATGGTTAAACGTATTGCCTAGCATTGACTTTAGCGCGAGAGGTCTTGGGTTCAAATCCCGGGGAAACAGTAAATTGGCTGGTCGGGCAGGGCATAGATGTCTGATCAACAACTTGCCTGTAAATAAACCCGATCAGTGCAACGGATACAGGAATGTGTTCGCCCCATGCCCCACGAGGGAACGAGATTTCACTTTTTTTTTTAAAGAAAAATAATGTAATTAATATATTTTGCCTTTCAAACATTTAAATGTTGTTTTTAAATAGACTCGAGAAAGTGTTTATAAAGACTAACTTATTAGACTTTATAAATTGCAGAGAGCAAAGTATTCGTAACGGGATTCCGTTTATTTTGGTAAAAACATTTCATACCCGATTAAAACATTATTAAGGCTCTTATAAAAAACACTGCAGTCATTTTCGCCTGTGTAATTTGCGTCAAACCATACAATTAAACATAGAGCATAAATCAAAACCACAGATAACATAATAAGTAGTCATGCAAGAACCACAGAGCACGCAAAGCATAGAAATAAATTAGCACAGATTACACACAAGACATACTGTCACCAAAGAAATAAGTTATTACTACTAAAAAAGGTTTTTGTCTATACCAATGACTCAAATAAGGGTATACTGAGCTTTATGTATATTAAAACGATGTCTTTGTTGAAAATGAACTGGATAGAAAACAGTTTCCAATTTAAATGTATTCGCGCTGGGATTTCATGTTTATATTAAGTAGATGAGTTGGAGACAGCGATTGTTCTGTTTCTGGATATACATATATTGTTTTTAGATTTTCTCGTAATAAAGACTTTGACTTAAGTAATTTACATCTATACACATAAATAAAATTGGAGTGTCTATTTGAAACATTAAGATCACCGCTTTTTATTAAATGCATATGGATGTAACACGGTACACCTACCAAAACAACATGATGAAAAATATGTCTGTCTCTCTGTTTGTTCCCGCTAATCTCAGAAACGGCTAGACCGATTTTCACGGAACTTACACTGACAGATAGCTGATGTAATAGTAATAAAGGAGTGCCAAGTGCGAGTCGGACTCGCGCACGAAGTATTCTCTGAAACGGCTAGAGAAAGTATATCCATTTCTTTTTAAATAATCTAAAAAAACGTCCGCGACACTATCTTATATCTATATTTTACATTTCATTTACACGAACGACGGGGCGCGGACGAAATCGCTGGCACAGCTAGTATTGATATAGATGTCTTGAAAAGAACAGATAGTTGAAACCATCATCATCACTTGATGACGTTGATGTGATGGTGGCAATGTTTGTAATCAACGGGTTCAGGGTCCCTCACTCCCCACCAACACGTTTCTTTTAATCAATAAAAATTAATCTGTTAATCAATTTATAATTTTTCTCAACTGCATTGGATATTGGAAATCGGGAGATATTGAATCGATTCGAATCCGTCTGGGGCACGATTCACCGTCCATAGATGAAAAAGACGTGAAGTTCAATGTTTCAGTTTCAGCCTCTGGATTTCCGAATATCCAAAGCCTAAATAGGTCGACAGCGAATCTTGTTTACATGTTATAGGCTGGGGTATATCACCTACCATCAAGTGTACTCCATGCTATATCCATTTTATTATCCAGGTTTCCAGACAAAATTCAGTATGTTTCAGAAAAATAAAAAATAGAAACATTTCTATAGTTTACGCGAGTAGTACACATTTAAATAAAACACTTTAACGGTTTAAAACGCGATATATTTTTAATTTTATAGAAAATTATTTTTAACTTCGGCCCGACGTTTCGGATGCTTTCCAGCAGCCGTGGGCACGGGGAGACCCCGTTAAAAATCATTTTCAAATAAGTTCAACTAATATATCGCGTTTTAAACCGTTTAAGTGTTTTATTTAAAATAGAAACATGTTCGACCCGGTGGTGATCGTACCCACGACCCGTTGGTTATTAGGCATTGCTACCATTAAACCAACAAGCAGGTCAAAACCTCTTTTCCTGATATCTTTAATAATATATTATTATGTAATATGGAAGTATTAATTCATGCTGATTCTGCCAACAGATATGTTTATTCGGTAGCTTAGCAAATGCACTGAACGTTGCGGTATTAACAAGACGAGACCTCGCTGGTGCTCCAATAAATCGTCTCTTGAAATGGCTGGCGGTAGCTGATGTCTTCGTCATGTTAGAGTATGTCCCCTTCGCTATATACCGATATTTGGTAAGTATAGTCTGTCTGTAGTTTTAGCGAGCAGTAAATGTGTATTTAAATAAAACACTTTAACGGATTAAAACTCCGAGACGACGGTCGCTGCAAGCATCCGAAACATCGGGCCGTAGTTAAAATAATTTTCAAATAGGTTTAACTAATACATATCGCGTTTTAAATCGTTAAAGTTTTATTTAAAAGTATTGTCTGTTTTATTTAGTTCGAGTTAATCTTACTTTGCAAAGAGTATGGCTGTCAAAAATTATTATTGAAACTTTTATTAAGTTAATTAATTATTATTCTTACTATTATCATAATTACTTATTTATACAACCGTTCTATTGTTACTTGTCAATAATTCATGTAACACCAAGTAATTTTTGATATACGATTTATACTTATTTTTTGACAGTACTCTCTCTACACTATAAAAACCAGATATTAAACATAATTCATTTAAAAATCCATACCTAATAATAGTTAATAATTACGTTACTTTTATGCTAAGTTAATTCTAAATAAGCGAAAATAAAATAAGATTAGTTACCAAGACAGTTAATTTTGTTTTTTAATTAAACTGCAAAGCGGATTAGTGATAGTTACCCGGAGATTATCACGTCAAACAATATAATCATTCATAATATACAGCAATCATTTATGCTAGTGTTAGAGAAATACTTAGATGACGTAATAATGGAGGGGATAGGAAGTAGTAGTGACAAGTGACTATACCTATAAGCGCGTGCGCGCTTCAATAGGCCGTCGTATTTTAGATTAGTTTGGTGTTCAATTGAACTCTGTCTTTTCCTCAAATAATTCATTGTTGTGTTATTTAGTAATTAGAATGGTTATTTAGATTTTTGTGATTTAATTTAATTTTGAAATTAACCGCTTTTTAATTATTGTTTTTTTTTTAAATTATATTTAACTCTTGGTGTTTAAAGATAGAGTATTATATAGATTATAGTTTTCAAGGAGTTATATTTTATTCTAGTTTAGGTTATCTATAACACAAACACAAATGTAACTCCTTGAAAATTAAAATACCACAAGGAATACAACGTAATAAAGTTAGGTCCATAAAAATGTACTCGCTTTTTAGTACCGCGCGTACATAGTTGCTTCAATTGTGAACTACTTTTAAATAGATTATTATAGTGGAATAGTTTCCCAACCTGAGGTGGAAGTCAAACGCCAAAGGAGTCAAATAGGAGTTTCATTTCGAGTTCTGACACTATCTTATAGCATGAAGTATCAAGCTATTCGCTATAATCGCTCGTGTAAATGCATTATACGCTACAAATATTCTAAAAACCTGTCGGAAATTCAGAGTTAGTGTTAAAATCTTGGCGACATATGGAAAAATAATATACATTTTACATATATTTGCCACATCAAACATTTATTGCATTTAAATTGCTTGTCTTAAACAAAGTATGCTCGTTATCAAATAACAAAGTATAACCGAGTTATTCGACCGAGTACGAATATCAAAAAGTATAAGAGTATTAATAGAGTACTCGGTCCATCTCTAGTAATAAATTAAAAAATAAAAATAAAATTTGTTACTTACTTGAGGTATAAAATAGCCTACTTTAAAGAACGAAAATTTAAGCTTTAAATGAAGACATTCGTTTATTTAAATTTCGTTTAAGCTGCTGATTTACTAACGGAATATTCATTTCCAGCTGTTCCCAGGTCAAGAGGACCGTCCATACTCCTGGGCTGTGTATATGCTGTTTCACATGCATTTTACGCAAATATTACATACAGCTTCTATATTATTGACACTTTCACTGGCCATCTGGCGATATATAGCCATAAAGTAAGTACATTTATTTATATACAAGCAAGTATAGTTGATTTATTGTGAACGGGATATATAACAATAGTTTAAAAGTTGTGTAATGTTTATAAAACCTCGTTTACCTTTTAGAGGCATACAAACCAAAATTATCCGTAGCTCGCAAGTATAGTACATATTTAAATAAAACACTTTTAACGGTTTGAAATGCGAGTTATATAAGATCACATTTATATTTTTATTTTACTAATTTTCTGAGATAACTCTAAAATTGTATCAATACAATTTTAAGTAATTAAGTGTTTTCTGTCACTTAATAAATAAAAAATAGTACGTTACTGTAGCTGCCGGCGAACTAGGCTAATATCAATAATTATTTACGCGCCAAAGTTTTCTTTTTTCACCAAACAGCTATCTACGTGCAAGCCAGTTCGAAATTTAAATTAAGCCTTTGATAACTAACCTCTTTGGTGCGGAGAAGAAAATCGTTCCATTTTAAATTACACGACAGATATGAATTTTCACACAACTTGCCGGCCGCTGATCGACCAGTACAGCAAGTTCGTTTTATCTCGAGTATGGTTAAGGGGGAAAAGGGGCCGGGGGGGGGGGGGGGGGGGGGGGGGGGGGGGGGGGGGGGGGAAAAAGGGGGACTGGAGAAAATAACACAGTAATTCATAAGGAAATTCCCGTTCGTTGAACGTTCATAATAATTAGGGCGTTTGTTTCGCGTCCTCCACACTTAAATATGCAATACGCGTTCTTAGTGCATTGAAGGGTTAATTATGCTGATTAATTTTGAACAACAACGGAGCTTGTTTGAAATATTGAATGGCGGATGTGAAACATAAACAATTTAATTAGTTTAACACAGTATACTCAACCGTGACATTGTTATGCCAAAATACCACGATAAAAATTTTAAATAGGAAATTACGGTAACAGCCGTTTTCCTAAGGGGAAAATGGTCACGGTTTGTCTGTTTTTCTCATTTTTATTACACCGAAAAAGGATATACATATTACTCCCCAGGATTCGAACCCAACATCTTTCGAATAATTGAGCAAAACAGGCTACACGTTATAAGTCGTAAAATACTAGCTTTGCATCAGCTTAATTAGTTAAAGCAGCAGGACATAACGCTGTTGACGTCTTTCTTAACGGTTTAAAACGCAAAATGTTTTAGTTCAGATTTTACTTTTCTCGTAAACTACAGACGAAACTTTAAATATATTGAGTATATATTTAGGTTAAACGTCGTGCTAATCGTTAGTAATACTACCAATAGATTTTAAAAATATACCTTCAAGAGCTGTTCGTAATATTTCAGATATCCGTCCTATGGGCCATCCTTATGCACCGATCGAAGATGCTCCATAGCCATTGCGATTAGCTTTCTTCTACCTCCAATTCTCTGCATTCCATCCTATTTCGTAAGTATTCTTTATTTATAAGATTCGTCAAGGGATGCTATACCCAAAAAAAAAGAAACTTACGTCTTTTGGAAATATACAACCACGCTATTACTGATCCTTGATTACTCAATGAACAAACTGCGATTGTAAAAAAAGTCACCAGTAAAACGGTCCCAGAAAAGTGTTCGCCCCATGTCACCATGGCGACGGGACCAATTATTTAATTCAATTGCTCATAATACTTTTATATTAATTAAATGTTGCGGTTAAAAAACTATATGAAATCATCCGATCAGTTCTGTACCTTACCCGGTCGAAATAATCTATTGTTTCCCTGGGCTTCAAACCCAGGAACTTTATGGGCTTTTAACTTTTAAATAAAGGTTTTTTTTCTACACTGTTTTGGTCGAAAAGTCAATGCGATTTTACTTTTTTATATAAACTTTCGACAAAAGTAAATTTCCGCGGTTGAGCTAAGAATGGTGCGGCATAATACAATTATCGGATGTTGGTTTGTCGGTCAAGGTCAAACACACCTTAAATGAATCGATTGTGTTGTAGCCACTTTAATAGGTGCATTCGCATTTTAAGTGTATTTATTTATGCAAAGTATAATAAAAATATGTCTTTACAGATAAATGTCATTATTGAAAGCATGCATAAAATAACTAACTCAATACTTAAAAAATATTTATTAGTAAAATGACTAGAAAGGCTTTCGTTACGAACCGTAGCACATTTCGTAGACCGTAGACTGTGCTACGGTGTCTTTATACAAGACACATACCCCCACGCACACTATTAACACTATTAAATAATGTTGACGGGCCCATTGGTCGAATAGTATCAATGTATGCATAAACCTCGGACTCAACGGGTCGTGGGTCGATCCCCACCTGGTCCATCGTGTTTCAAATATATTTATAATGTTTCACATGTGTAACATGTGTAACAGGTTGTGAGAATATTAAAATTTCGCCTGGGTCATGAACCGCCGTCTATAGTAAAGAAATCGTGAAGTTTAATCGCGTTTTCGTTTCAGTCTGTGGATTTTCGAAAGTTTAGAGGAGTATTTCACTTTTGAAGCAAATCCCGTGATTATAATACAGGTCAAGCTATCATAGAATAAATATGTTTTGTGAACTACGCTTTGCATCAAATTTATTTGGCGGTTTATCAAAATACACTGCCTAGTCGTAAATTGTGGTCAGATCTTGAGGATATATTATACATTATATATATTAAACAGCTACTCGTAATAATGATAAACGAAAATAACGCTTGTAGTGTGCTACAAGCGTTATTTTCGTTTATCATCAGATATCAGATACTATATGTTTCAATTTTTGTAACACTTAGCACAGCTAAATAAGTATTCGTCGGTTCGTTTATCATTTATTTCAGCATGATTATAGACCATTTTTATATAAATGCGCTTGACCTGATTATTATTGGGAATACTAAAATTCCAACACGAACCTAAAATTTTGCTTAGTCTGTAGATTTCTGAAAGCCTAAACGCAGAACTATGAATTAAACAGCATATAATAATAAAAAAAATCAATAACATAACATATCATGTTCGAAAGACTCCATCCTTTACCTTTCATCAAGTGAACGAAGTTCTGTGTCTCAAAACACACTTCTTGTTCTAGGTGTTCACCATCCATCAAGACTACGCAATAGATCATCGGCCGTCGAAAGTTTTCTTCGTCGACTCCAATTACGACGGTCGCCTTTACCAAACCAACTTTTGGGTACACGCTGTAGTTATCAAACTTCTACCATGCGTCATCCTGACGGTCATAAGTGCTTGGCTCATCCGGGTTCTGTACAGAGCGAATAGTAGAAAGAGAGCTCTGAAAGGTTACAATGCCTGTCCAGCACCAACGGTTGTCAATGGCAACGGGAATATCTTCACGAGAAAGTCGACGAAGCGGTCGAAAGCTGAGCGACGGACAGACAGAACGACGAAGATGCTCGTCGCTGTGCTCCTATTGTTTTTGCTGACTGAGTTTCCGCAAGGAATTCTAGGTGAGGATTGTTTGAGTGTTCTCAGCTTCGATTTCGCGAAGAAAGCTTTCGAAGTATTCGGAGTACGGTTGCTCATTAGGGTTTTATTAAATTCTGTTCCGTTGTCAAGTTGGAAACTTTGAAATATACTTTAATTCTTGTATATTGCAGATGATCAAAAAAGTAAAAAACTGTTTAATTATTTAAACAAAATACTTTAACGGTTTAAAACGCGATATATTTTAGTTAATATTGTTTGAAAATTATTTTTAACTACGGTCCGACGTTTCGGATGCTATGACTGCTGCATAGCATCCGAAACGTCCGTGGTCACGGGAAGAACAAGTTTAACTAAAATATATGGCGTTTTAAACTGTTAAAGTGTTTATTTAACAGTGTACTACTTGCGTAAACTACAGACAGTATTTGAAGCTAATTAAATAGCTTGAAAACATTTTTTTTTTTACATGATAGCATCCTATAAATTTAAAATCAATTTTAGCGGCATTCACTGCATTCCGTGGCCTTGCTCTAAAATAAATAAATTCAAGTTTCATGTAGTTTTAATTGTTAGTAATTTGAAGTTAGAATTTCGATGACAGCAGACATATCTAAACAAAGGAGGTTTTAATAATTTAAAACGCGAAGTGTATGAGTTGCCATGACAACCATCACCATGCACCACTGCTGCCACGCATCCGAAACATCGTTAATTTAAATTGATAAATAACTTAACCAATATATTATACTTTGTACCAGACTGCGAAATTTTTATTTTAAAGGTGTACTACTCGCGTAAACTACAGACAATACTATAAAGACATGTCTTTAGGTTACGCGAGTAGTACACATTTAAATAAATCACTTCAACTTATTTGAAAATTATTTTTATACAGCCCGACGTTGTGCAGCAGCCGTGGTCATGGGGTGACACGAAACTTTCGGGCATAGTTAAAATAATTTTCAGATAAGTTTGACTAATATCTATCGCGTTTTAAACCATTTAAGTTTGTTTAAAAGACGTGTCATTTGATAAAAGTCTAAAAGAGATATATGTTTCAGGTCTCATGAGTGGTACACTAGGACGTTGTTTCTTCAAACAGTGTTACGATCTTTTCGGCGAACTTATGGACGCTTTGGCTCTATTGAACGGAGCCATCAACTTCATACTTTACTGCTCCATGTCCAAACAGTTCAGGACGACGTTCAGGCAAATAATAAGGGCCCGCTGCACACCAACGCCGAGGGCTTCCAACTCGCACACCGAACTGCAGACTACTTATGTGTGAATGTCGTATAGATTTGTGTACAAAGATAGCTTAAAATATATGATATAAGTAAATTGATGGTGATGTTATAACTTGGACGGTTGGTGAAATAATGTGTATTATATAGATTTTATTGTAACAGGTTAACAAAAGGGAAGAAAAACTTCTATTAGCCAAACTTAAAATCTAGCTATGATTGCGCTAAACAAAGGTTTCCTAGTTCATTTTACATCAACTACGCAGCGGTATTTATTATTTCAAATAAAACATTTTCAACGCTTTAAAACGTGAACTGTATTATTTATTTTAATTACGTTGACACGCCGTGTCCTTGTTAATTTAACATAAGTTTACTTACATATTTCCCGTTTGGAACCATTGAAAGTGTTTTACTTAAATTTGTACTTTTGTAAACTACATACAGTACTTGGGTATTCATTATCTGTGGTTGATATAGTTGAATGCGCTTGTTTGTCTGTCTTTTGTTTTAATTGCAACAGATAAACATGATTTCAGCATACTTTTAAATCTTTAATTTAGATACTTTGGAGTGACAATTGCGAAACATAAACTACCCTCTATATATTTTTTTAGCAAAAATATGAATTAAATAGATGAATATATATTCTAGAAAATGATATATATAAAATAGATGTAAAGAAAATGTCTGATACTCGCTAATATTAGAATGGAAACAGCTAATTTAAATTTGACTACATGACCCGAACCAAATTTGGACATTCCTCTCGACCATTTTCAACCCAGAGTTTTCCATTAAACATATTTTAGAAGAAATACACAATGCTTACAAATTATTTTAAGTGATCGCTTGATTATTAACTACACAATGTTGCTCTAGAGTAAGTCGTAAGTGTGAAATCCCGTTTCCCCTCGTGGGGCATATTGCGAACACATTTATATGTCCGTTTCACTGATCGGTTCTATTTACAGGCAAGTAGGTGATCAGACTTCAGTGCCCTATCCGACCGAAACATTTTACTTGTTGAGGACACAGTAGCTAGTTCAAGTCTCGTGTCACAAACCTAACTAGATTTTTGATTTATTTAACAACGGTTTGTTAGCTGTGACTAGAAGTATATTCTTTATCGTGCCAAGTGTCAGAACATTGAAAGGCAAAAAGATCGTATGTGCGGTACAACGCGTTGACAAGAAATAAAATGAACTTTGCATATCATTGTTTTTCGGGCTGTTCGGCCTACGTGTGCGAAAACGGGTTCTCGACGTTTCACCATCACGAACGGGCAGCATCATTAGAAGAAGAAGAAGAAGAGTTAGCTCTTAGTTCCTTCGAAGAATTAATAATTCTTACAGCTCGGAAAAATTATATGCTGAACGATGGCCGTGAAAGCCTTACACAATTTATATTGAACTCTGAACAAATGTACCTAATATTATGCCTAAAAACAAGAAACGGTCTAATTCTGCCATATTGACGCGCTCGTTTGGTCGAATGGTAGCGATGTATGGCTAATTATTAACGGGTCGTGGTTTCGATCCCCACTGGGTCCAAAGGTTTGTAATATATTTTATAACATATTTGCTCGTACAGTGGTTGTAATTACACCAATTTCAATATCGTAATGTATCTCATTACGTACTTGTGCGATAATGTAATGTAAAATGCACGTGTTTTTTTTATAAACTTTTAAGATACTCCGTCTTAAAATAAACGATACTTGAAAAAATCTTAGCAAAGAGGTTTTATGTCAAGAAAATGGTCAATATTTTATGAATAAAATTAACTTTGGGAAATAAAATATAACAAATAATCATTTAATTCTTTAATTTAATTAATTTTGACAATAAATTACAACCATTTATCTATAACAAAAACACAAAAATATTAATTTACTTTATTAGTAATACTGGCTGTTTTTGTACCTTTGCCTAAAAAACAAACGTTGATGCGCGCGCATCGCTTATTTGTGGACAAGTAAAAATAATTCCGCGCTTTTTTTTTCGCTGTATTGTTTTTATTTGAAAATGTCGTCAAGTAGTGATGTAATTATTAATTTCCTCGTAAATATGTTATTAAAACGTCGTATGACATACGTGCGCTTTGAACATTACAGCCTCTGCTTTCTTATAGCTATATAGTAATATCGCCTCGGCTGTAATTTTCAACTTACCGCACTTATATCATAATGTACTATTGATTTATAATTTTTCTGAAATATGATTGACTTCATCTGGAAATCTGATTATTAAATGGGTCGTAGGAAAATCGAAATTCCGTCCGGGTCACGACCACCGTCCACAGATGAAAAAGCCGTGAAGTTGAGTCGCGTTTAGGCCTGTGGAGTTCCGAATATCTAAAGCCAAAATAGGTCGATAACGCATTTTGTAGATTTCATATTTCTAGGGTGTTTCATATCCCATAAATCAAAATCGTAAAATCGTAATCTAAACTTAACCATTAGTTACAAAATGAATCTCCCAGTTGCTTCAAATGTGACCCATGTTCCAACAGTAATTCAAGACGTAAGCTTCGACAACGAATTTCTAAGTTAAAATATTCTTTACGGGGTCATAGATAAACTATATTGCGGGTTCTGTATGCGGATGGTCCTCGCAAAATTAGCATTCCGCAGACTCGACAACACTGTATTTTGTGGAGACATTTATTATGCAGATTCTTCCTTTGTTTGGTAAATAAAAGCGTTTGGTTTTGCAAATATACAAACGTTGGACTAGCATTTACGAATAATTATTCTTGTTTCGGTAGATACTAATATAATTATTTATTAGTAGCTGATGCAGCGACTTCGTCAATACTACCTTCGACCATAATGTAAAGTAAAATATTGTCTCACGTTTTGTTCCAAATGTTGCAAAAGCCTGATCGATGTATCTAAAAAATCATATAAGTTCGGGTGTCCATGACAACGATATTATCTAAATAGTGAGGAATGACTATAACGTACATAAATAAAACATTTAAATAAAACACTTTAACGGTTTAAAACGCGATATATTAGTTAAACTTATATGCAATTTATTTTTTACGGTAGCTCGACGTTCTCTGCAGCGATCATGGTCACGGGGTTCGTGTTTTAAGTTTAAAAGTGTTTTATTTAAATTATAACTAGAATATATAATCTGAACATAATATTGAAGAAATTCGTTCTTATAATTAGATGTTTATAAATATTTAATTTTATTTTATGTAGTGTTAAAAAAAAGTAAAAGGCTTTCACGTGTTTAGGCGTTGTAGTTACTAAATCTATTAATGATTTATATAAATTAAGCTTAATAAATGCTTGATAAGTATTTTTGTGTAAATATTAAATTTATTGTAAAAGTTTATATGTAAATAATTAAATAATACGACTAAAGCGAAAAAAAACTATGTTTAAATGTTATTGTATTTTTAAATAAATTGATCTATATATTGATGTTTTTAATTAAAAATGTGTGTGAAACGAACGACCGATGTAATGACTTGACGATAGGCGCCGTAACGCGTTACGCAACGCAGCCATGCGAAATAGTCTATTTAATTTGAACATTGCATATAAACCATTTATATCTTTTTGTTTTTGAGCTTTATTAGTCTTTATGACAGTAGACTGCAAATAAATTTATTTAGGTTTTATGAAGAGTAAGTAATAAGAATTATTGTATATATATTATTTATATAAGTTTAAAGATCATATTAATATAAAATATTTATTATTATTAATTATTAAACGGGTGGTAGGAACATAGAAATTCTGTCCGTGTCACGAACCACAGATGAAAAAGCCGTGAAGCCTAATCGCGTTCCGAATTCAGTCTGTGGATTTCCGAATACCCAAACCCAAAACAGATCGAAATCGCATCTTGATTAGATGCTATATGCTAGGGTATATCACTTATCATCAAGTTGGCATGCATGTCTGTCTTCCCATATCATTAAAAAAACCTGCTTTACTATACTTATGACAGTTTTGAACGATAAAAAAGTTGCAATATCGGTTTATATGGTTGAATAAATAATTGCGAAATATATGCGAAGAAATAGACCTCGTTAACGGTTTAAAGTTCCTAGTAATAATTTAAGAACCCTCCAGTATTTACGTATGCACACGCGCGTATAACAACACAAATGTGACGGACACACGCGCCTATCCACTGCCCTTGCTTCTGAATTAAACGAACACACTTATCGTAAACTGTTATAAATCCGGTAAGAAACAAGACAATAGTTATGTTGATTTATGCCAGGTTTATTTGTATGTTGTATTATTTTTTATATTGTTCATTTGTATATACTGTTATTTAAAATTCTATTTTATTTTGTGTTACTTAACGCTGTGGACGCTGTGTATGCCCGTGTCGTGTTTTTTTTCAATTTTACATCGATTTTTAATTTATATAATGTCATCACGCAAAATATTAAATTATTGTATTTTTTATAAATATTGTTTTTTTTAAACAAATTGTATGTTTATCAAACGGTATAATTTTGTAAGTGTACAAAAACGTTTTATGGATTTACGCCAGCTGGTGTTTTAAGTACTGGTCAAATTTTTAGAATGCAAATAGAAAAATAAATTTTATGATAATTATTTTTGTAGTATTTGGAGGTATATAAATGTTTTTCTCAATCGAATCAAATACTTAGCTTATTGAGCGCGATTTCAACATCTATATAAATATTATAGAGCTGAAGTGTTTGTTTGTTAGTTGAACCGCTAATCTAGGAACTACGGGTTCGAATTAAAAAAAAATTGTATTGGTTGTTTCGTTTAGAAAAGGTAAGGAATGAAAGGTGTCCGTTGCGTTGTGTAAATGTATGAAATAATAATTCTCTCTAAATTATCTAATATGACTGCATAAGTAAAGTCTATTGTTTAGATTAACTTGCAAGAACACGGAGAGAGACGCCGTAGGTAATGTATAATTTGTGAAGATGAGGTTTGAAAAAACAAATGAAGCCGCGGGCACCACTAGTTTGATAAAATCTAAATGTAAGTGACATTTAGATTTTAAACTTAAGTTAGCTAGCTTAAGTTGAAATTCTAATAAGAACCATTCAGTGTTTAGTGTCAAAGTTCTTGGTGACATTTAGAATAGAAATTTAAAGGTTTAAGTAAACACAATGCATCATTAGTTTTTTATTATAGCAATTTTTTAAGCCCTTAACGCTTTCCATAAATTTTTCGATGTATTTGCCTTCAGGATCATAACGGTTGACAAAGTTGACATATTCAGTCGGGTTATTCTTCTTTAGACCGAGCATGAAAACATTGGCTAGATGTTTCACATCTGCGTTGCATCTGTAGCAGGCTGTCTCTATCGTCTCTGGAATTATCTCTGTAAGAAATCAGAAATAATTATTGCGCGAGAGTTGCATGTATCAATCGGTTGAAAAAATTCGACGATGACATATAGGACACGTTAGCTCAATTAGTAAGGGAACAGTGTCGTGAATTTCTAATAATCTAAAATCGATTTTTAAATATAATCAGTTAAATTTTATATGGACTTCGCAATAGGTATAATTTAATTAAAACACTTTAACGGGTAATGTATGGCTAATAATTATCGACGGATCGTAGATTCGATGCCCATCTCGCTAAATTTCGTCCGGCCATCATGAACCAGCATTCACAGATGAAAAAGCCGTCGAGTGTATTCGCGTCTTGGTGTTAGTCTTTGATATCCGAATTTCCAAAACTAAAATATGTCGACGGCGAACCTTGTTTGTATGTTTTATGGTGTGGAGTATAACACCCACTATGTGACTGCAATGTTGTCTGTCATCATAAAAATAGCAAAACTTACTCCTATAACTTGCTGGAACAGGATCGCAAGGTTTCCTGTCTAAGAAGCAGTCGACAAAGTCCTGCAGCTTTTTGGGGTTATCAACTACACTTTGCATATCGTAGTGATTATCAGCTGTCCTGTAGTAGTTGATCTTTTCGGCGAAGGCAACGCCAAGCACGACGAGTAAGATGAAAACCTTCATTATTATTACTGCCAAAAAAAAAAATTAATTAAAAATGATTTCGAGCTTCCTTGTCCCGGTAGGATACGGTAGCTCAATAAATGTTAGCTCAAGTTGACTAAGATCGATTTTCAACTTTTATAATGCCAACATATATGTGAAAAATATTAAAGTTTTCATATAAATTACTCTATAATATACAAAAAAAAATATATGTGCCTAAGTGGGAGTGGCGGAAGATGGGAAAAAAGATAATATAATAATATAAAAGATATATATTTAAAAACTGTAAACGACATGCTTGTTATATATGGTTTTAAGGCTTTTCAACCCTTTTTGTTGTAATCCCCTCATTTTTTTAAATTTATTACGCGGAGTTTGCCTGGAGGCGGATAAGCCCCAAAGGGGGCATAGTAAGAGTTCGAGGAGCTGACCTCGTTTTCGCCAGCAAAGGCGATTTTGCTGACAGTATAACCCGGCCACAGAACGATTCAAGTGACAGGTGGTAAAAGACGAATGGTAAAAGACAGTTGGGCAGATGGCGTATGGAACTTTAGCAATTGGATTTTCTTATATAAATAAAATTATGTAAATATAAATTTTAGGTATCCGATACCCTATTTTTTTATTTACATAAGTTGAGACCGCTTACGACCTTGAGTCCTTATTCTTTATTAGATAATGTTGAAAAAAAAACGTGTCGGTAATTAGTCTGCGAGATTTAGATAAATTCACATTTTGAACAAGTTTTTCGAGTTTCTAGATGTTTATCACCGCGACATCTGGATTTGTGTATTGCTTTGTTAAAACTATATGTCAAGAGATTTTTTTTTTTTATAAAGACTACTAGCTTGTTAGTGTAGAGGTAGAAATACATGGCTAATAATCAACGGGTCGTGGTTTTGATCCCCAACGGTCTCAACAGGTCCATTGTAAACAATTGTTATTGTTCTGAAAAATGTTGGATTTCGTCTGGAAATCTGGATATTAAATTTGTGATAGGAATATTAATCTATCGCCCTGGTCACGATCACTGTCCACAGATTAAAGAACCATGTAAGTTTATGTGCGTTACGATGTCAGTCAATACCCATAGACAAGATAAGTTGACAATGCATTTTGATTAGATGTTATATGGCTACCTACCAGCAAGTGAGCTACTTTCTAGTCTGTGTTTCTCTATCATAACAAAGCTAATTTATTCTGGTGTAAGCTGAAAGCGGTTATGTTCGAATGTTATAAATATTCAAAGGTACGAAGCAAATCAAAGAAAAAAGAAAATCGTGCCACGACTACGTGGCGGCGTAAAGGGTAAAATAAATAACTTTTCAACACGAAATCTAATTTGATTTACAGAATTTGCGAAAAATATAAGCCTTTGAACTCCGTGCTTGTCTGTCTTATAAAAAATATATATATTATATCAACATGATGTGAACTAGTAATAATACACAAAAAATATCCTTATATAACTTTCTTTTGCATTTTCTTTTGTTCCACGACTATTTATATATAATAATAATATTTATACACACGGCTTTTTAACCTGTGAGAGAGGTTCGAGAACCACCGTTCAACATTTTACAGGTATCTAAGTAAAATTATGAGACGATTACCAAACATGCTGGACGCGTTGGGAATAGAAATCCGTTGTTTATTAGTAATACATTACTAGCATTGAACCAACGAAACGAAACTTACATTTGCTTTTGTTTGAAACGCATTCAGAATAAAAAAAAACATTTTAACTGTTTAAAACGCGATATATTAGTTAAACTTACTTGAAAATGATTTTTAACTCAGGGCCGACGTTTCGGGCCGAAGTAAAAAGGAAATGGCGCGTAAATTATAGACAGTATTTAAAAAAATACTTTAACGGTTTAAAACGCGTCACTGTAAGTGGAGTTTTATTTACATGTGCACTACCCGCGTAAAGACAGACAACACTTTAAATTACATTAATTTTTAAGATTTCGTATCAAATATTATATACAATCTTAAATCGAACACACACAAGACCTTAAATAACTTTTCTAAACAAAGCGGTTCCAATTTTAAATTCGATAAAATAATCTGTTAACAATATTTTTACCTATATATCGCTACACAATCCAGACACACAGTAGTTCTACAACCAAATTCCACACTTATATACTCCCAACATCTCGAAACATAGACTAAAAAAACTGTTTCTTCCTGCTCAAACGAGAATAATCTCTTCAGCTTTACACATAAAGGTTAAAATCAAATAAATGAAAAAAGCAAAGGAGATGAAACATGATAATAAAGCATAAATAATTTAAATACTGTTTGTAATTTACGCGAGTACATTACAAACATTCTAACGGTTTAAAACGCCATATATTTTAGTTTAACTTGTTTGAAAATTATTTTTAACTGTGACCCGACGTTTCGGTTGCTTTGCGGCAGCTGTGGTCACGGTGTCTCCCCTTAAATAATCCCAATAAATAATTTATTCGAAATTAATTAATTATTAATGTTTCAGGATTTAATATTATTATATAACACTTGTTGGCTAGGCTAAGTACTAACTTGAAATGTATCAAACGGATGCCTATAACGGGTCGTGTATTCAGCTCTGGATTTTAGACTTGCTATTGAGGTGGTAGAGATATCGGAATACGCACTACCGTCTAAAAAAATATACCTAAAGCATGTTTTTGTAGTAGTATGTGTGTAGTAGGCTCATTGGTAAAAGTGTATGGATAATAATTAACGGGTCGTGGATCGATCCCTACCGATTCCAATATGTTTCTAATCGATTTTTATTTTTTCTGAAATATAACGGACTTCGCGTCTGGATATTAAATGGACGATAGGAATATCGAGATTCCGCCCGGGTCCAAGAACCATAGTCCATAAAAGAAAAACAATTTAATTCAATCTTTTTCAATCTACGAATACCCAAAGCAAACAGGTCAACAGCGCGCCTTCATAAGATGTTATATTGGCCATTCTCGTTCATATAAACATCTTAGATACCCATTAGCAAAGCAATCAGGAAAGTCAAGTGGAATTCAATACGGTAATTTGCATTAAAAGAAAACAAAATATATATAACAGGTTCAATTTTTGAGATTGTTCGATATCATTATTACATAGTTTGATATTTACCTCCATGGTCGCTTAGTAGCTTGATGCCATTTAGCGATAATGAATATCTATACGAATATTATAAAGTTGAAGAGTTTGTATGTTTGAACGGTCTAATATCAGGAACTATTGGTTCGAAATGAAAAAATATTTTGTAGTGGAGAGGACATTAATCGAGGGAAACTTTGCATGCATGATGGTATGTATGCATCTTCATATACACCATCAAACACAGACCAGTAGGAGCGAGAAACTTTAGAAAATGTTTCTTCAAAAAGCATGTGTCGGGCCGTATATACCGTACTAGACGGTTAAACGTTGTTTGCTTGATCAATGGTACCTTTAGTAGGAAGCCTTCGTGCAAAATTTCCGATTCGCACTTTTCATAAATTTACGAAACATAATAAAGGTTGAAATGCTAAAATAACACATTGCTTTGTTAGTTACCTGATCACATATGTTTCAAGCAATGTTTATGAGATTAAATAAAAAGTGAAATCCCGGACACAGAAATGTTTCCTCAGGTAAGTAGTTGATCAGACTTCTGTGCCCTGCCCACGGACTTCGGGCAAAACTAGTATAATTTTTCGGCCAAACAGGGCAAAGACGTCTATTCTAAATGAAAGCACAAAATGTATTAAATAGCAGGTTGTAATAAAAAATTCATTCTTTGAATTCTAATTAACAAATCTATTCATTCAATTTGCGCTCAAAGCGATTGTTAAAAAAATATTGACAGTGTTTGATAGCAGAGTAATATCTAGTTCGATCAAAGCTTTGAGCCATTTATGAATAGCTTTTATAAAAGTTTGCTTTTTGTCCGCACTGTGCCTTGTTTATTAGCGGGCTTTTGTGCACAATCAAATATTTTGATTGTAAATAAAAGCTTTTACCAACAATCAAAATACTAATTAGACGAGAATCAAACTCGAACCTTAGATTCTGTGTTTACCTAAATAAATAGACAGATTACAAATTTAAATAACCGTTAAGTAACCATATAATAAGTATTTAGTTTTTTCCTCTATTGCACGAGAAAGTTTTTTTTATTAAAAAACAATTTACAATACGAATTTGAACCCGTACCCTCACGTACACAGAACCACCCTGTACGGACTTGTATCTGTGATGTTCAAGTCTTCGGTTCAAACCCATCGTATTAAATATTTGTTACAATACTTCATATATTTTTAATGTAAACAGGGTCTTCTAAGTCCTGAGTCCTACTGCTTTATTTTATCTAATGACCCAGCAATGGGAAATTCTGAGACCTGATTTCATATTAAGATGAAGTTGGTATCATTTTATAATTCGCGTATGTTCAGTAAAACAATACTGAAAAGTTCTCGAGCGAACATTTTCGTTTTATTGCCAAAGTATAAAATGGTTTAAAGTGAAAATGCGAGAATAAAGCTAAAGCTCTGCTATTTGTCGAGTTTTTAATTTGGAAGCTGTTGTTGATACACTGTTTGAAAATTTTATATATCTACGCCGGGGAAATGCGAGTATTGAAAAATTATGAAAGACCCTGGTGTTACTATTATTATTCTTTTCTATCGGGGACACCCTTGGCAGGACGGGTATCAGTCCAGTTGTCCGCCGACCATTTCACCCATTTCCTCCTCCTTTCAGAGATTTGGGTCATCCACTCTTCCGTTCCCCTTCAAACCTTCCGTTTGCTTGCAGAATCTTATTTTTTCCATCTGTACCATCCATTCCATAGGTTTTCCAAGACCCTGGTGTTACTCTTTGTATCTTTTTTAGAGGTCTCATTACTATTTTCTAAGATATATGTATGCATGCGACGAGTTTGAGGTGTTATATATATATTTTAATATGCTAGGAGCTAATACTTAGCATATTATAAAAATGGCCATAAAATAATTAAAATTGTAATACTTTCAATTATTAGTTTATTTAATGTTAAAATACATTTCTATCTTAAAGACAATCAATGAAGATGGGACTGAAAAGGCGTTAGGACGTCCCATAGTTGAAAATTATTACACACAACGACTTCTTTCTCTCTTATTTGCTGTGTATACTTTTACGATGTACCTTTGCTTTCTGTTTATTCTTCCTTACATCTACGCACTTAATAAGCCTTTTTTATTTCTTTTCTCCTGTACTTTAGGTGGCCTGGACGAGATCGTTGCTTAGGATAGGATAAGGACCTAAGATTCTATATCGTAGTTTTTGTTTTGTATGTATTATCTATATCTATACTATTATATAAAGCTGAAGAGTTTGTTTGTTTAAACGCGCTAATCTCAGGAACTACGGGTTAGTATTGAAAAATTATGTTTGTGTTGGTTAGGTCATTTATCGAAGACGGTTATAGGCTATAAAACATCGCCCTGTGACTAATACAAGCGAAGACACAGTGAGAAATGTGAAAAAAAGGGGGAATATTATTCATCTTTGTAGGTTTCCGATGCGTACGCTGCGAAAACGTTTCAAGATACACAAAAAAATATAATTACGAGAAAGATTCTTCTTTAAATTATTAAAAAAAAAAGTCCGCGGCAGTATATCTATTTCTTAAGATGAACTCGCAAGAACGACGGAAACCAAACGACAGGTCGTGAGCAACGGGACTTGACCGATGACGTAGGTAACAGTTTGCAAAAACAATTTTGGGTGCCCAGAATTCTACGCGGACAAAGTTGCTGACTCAGCTAGTGAATAATAAAACTTAGGGGGGGGGGGGGGCCCCAATAGAACGGTTTAGTAGTGTTCATTAAACATCGATTATAAAAAGGGATTTCAAAGGTGCCATCAATTTGAAATAATGGACGACTACAATAAAAGCACTCCTGCGTCTATCTAATAAATGGAATAAATATACAATACACAAGTTTGTTCTAATATGGGTGTGAGATTATCCCTTTCATTAATTACAAGAAATTAAACTAATGTTACAGTAAATAATCTTATCATCTCGCACATGGCTTCATTTAAGACTTTACTGAATAACCCTTAATAATATAACATCTGATTATGACGAGGGTCCATGCTACTATATTTTACCAGCATAGTAAAATTTCAGTATGGTTTATGTAAAATCGTAATTAAAATTCGTAGCGGACACTGTTTATTTTGGCCCAAAACTATAATAAACGGAGGTCGACACCGCCGTCAATATTGACATTAAAATAGTTCGTTACGTTTATTAACAATTAGTTACAGCTTAGGGTTCAATTACATTATACAGACTTGATTCGAAAATTGTATATTTTTTATAATAGAGGAGAAACGACACGCTTAAAAGTTAACTAGAGGAGGACAGGACAGTGACATGCCTCAGCCATATAATAAACAAGATGCGTAATGAAACAATTTTGGATTTTGATATTCGGAAGTGGAAATGGGATTAAACATGGCTTTTAATTGGGACGGTGGTTCGTACCAGACCGAATTTCGATGTTTCTGCAGCAGCCCATTGAATGTCACAGGTTTCCAGACGTCGTCCAACGTGGTTCGAAGTTAAATAAATTGATTTTAAAATGTAAGGCTTTAACGGCCATCGTAGCATATATCGCGTTCGGCTTAGACCGTTGTGAAGTGTTTTATTTCGAAATGTGTACTACTCGATGGGGGGGGGGGGGGGGGGGGGGGGGGGGGGGGGGGGGGCCCCCCCCCCCCCCCCCCCCCAAAACACCCAAAAAAAAAAAAAATTTTTTATAAAAAAAAAGGGGGGGGGGGGGGGGGGGCCCCCCCCCGGGGTTTTTTTTAAAACCCTTTTTTTCCCCCAAGGGTTTTTTGGGGAAAAAAAATTGGGGGGGGGGGGGGGGGGAAAAACAAGGGCCCTTTTTTAAAAAAAACCCTAAATTTCCCAAAAAGGGGGTAGGATTTAAAAAAAAAATCTATAGACAGTATCGATATCATTTTCAAAATATATTGAAAGATGCCAGTGTAAAAGTATTTGATATTGTGTGCATCGTACATAATGGAGTTTACAGGTGCTCTGGCGAAAGTTTATTGCATTTCTCGAGTTGCGTTTTCAACGTGACGTTACGAGCTATTGACGTATGACGACACAATAATATTTATTTCCAATTTACCTCATATTTTGAAATGAAAACGATTGTTGTTTTCATTATTAGTTACGGAGTTTAGTACACATTCAAATAAAACACTTTAACGGTTTAAAATGCAATAAACTTGAGAGCACTGTAACTCCATTATGTACGATGCACACAATATCAAATACTTTTAATGGCATTTTCAATTATTTTTAAAATATATCGATACTGTCTATAGTTTACGCGAGTAGTACACATTCAAATAAAACACTTTAACGGTTTAAAACGCGATGTATGTTAGTTAAACTTGTTTAAGTATTATTTTTAACTACGGCTCGAAGTTTCCGATGCTTTGCAGCAGCATAAATAATTTTCAAACAAGTTTAACTAATATATATTGCGTCGTAAACCGTTAAAGTGTTATATATATACATATACTAACATGTGAAAAAAAAAGTTTTCAACATGACTCGGCATTCAAACATTAATTAAAATGTCACGTTGCTAAAATGTCACGTTACTGTCACTTTTCGTTTCAAAGATGTCAAATAATAAGGAAAACGAGAAAAATATTAATTGCTAAAACTGACTAGCTTTTTGAAGAGGAAAAGTAATTTTACAATAGATTTAATTAACTCGTAACATCGCAAGATATTAAAACGACAATGACGTAATATAATAGGAAAAGAATTAAAATAAATTTAATTGTGGGGTAGTGTTGATATAAATAGTTCACAATTAATGTATAATCCGTTCTCTTGCGATTTTTCTTTTAAATTTAAGTTTGTATAAGATTTTCGTAATGAAAAGCGATACGACGACTTCTTTGTGTTGTGGATTGTTTTTCCGGTGAAACATGATGAATGGTGTGCGAAGTGGTTTTTTAAATGATTGAACTTTTCAAATCTAATCATCACCAGTTCTTATGCATCTACTGCTGGACGAAGACATCTCTAAATCATGCCTCGCTCCTCGATAGCAGGTCTTGTAGTGGTTAAACGTTGTACGAATTCACAAGTACGATTGGTTACAAATACTCCTCTGTTTTTTTTTAATACAAACATTTTTAATATTACTCAAACACCCAATCGGTATCGACTTAGCTGTAAAACTGTTTTTACTTTGTTTTACCTTTCCTTGTAAAAAAAAAGTAAATAAAAAAATTATAATAGTTTAAATGACAAATTGTGGTCACCTGTAATTCTGTTTTCAAGTAAAAGTGGTAATTTATAACAGAAAATAATAATATTACATATTCTTAAAACTCCTACGCATGTTGTTGTAGCGTATGTACCTAAACGGATCGAAAAGGTAAACTTCGAATACTGATAAATATTCAAACAATATTCTGATTTTATATCGCATAAATCAAACGATAGAATAACCCGATCGGAAACGAGCCGGCATTTACATAAAATATAGTGTCAGTTACTGTCTGTTTATTTCAAAACTTTATTTAGAACCAGGATTTTTCTGTATTAAATACATTTACTGTGGTTTAACCGTGGCGTTCTGTCTTGCCCCCCCAAAAAAAAAAAAAGGAAAAAAAAAAAAAAATTTTTTTTTTTTTTTTAAGAAAAAAAAAGGAAAAAAAAAAAAGGGGGAAAAAAAAAAAAGGGGTTTTCCGATGCCGCTGCTCCCAGGACGGTTCAAAAAATATGTATAAAGCATTAACGAAGCCAGGGTCGTAATTAACGGGGTTTCCGGTGCGTACTTTGCGAGGGCGGTTCAAAAAATATGTATAAAAGAACAGTTTCTTCAAACAATCTAAAAAATGTCCCAAACAATGTATGTCTATCTTTTAAGATTAACAAGCAAGAACGAAGGAACGCGACTGACATCGTAGGCAACAGCTTAAATTTTGCAAAAACAAATTTGGATGCCCAAAATAACTACCCTACGCGGACGAAGTCGCTGACACAGCTAGTTCTGTTAATTGTAAGCAAATTAACAGAGGATTCATAGGATTCGAATCTAGGACTTTTTCTCTTTTACTGATGCACGGAGTAGGTTTACAGTATTAGTTATACAATAGACTTAACTTCGCTCAAAGGACTTTCTCAGCGTTAAGTAAAAAATGTTCCATCAAAGCATATTTCAAGTGTCCGACACTTGGCTCGCAAAGATGTTCTCGAAAAGGTTCGTTATATTAAAGGGATGTCCAATATTTAAGACGCCACCGCAAAAAATGTTTACGATTCCTCATTTTTGTTATAAAGCCTTAAGACATCGTATTATCTACGATTCATGGCCGATAAAGAAACTAATTGACATATAAATTTTCATTACGACTTCAGCCCTTTGCAGTTTCAAAATTATTCAGTAAACATACTCCTATATCTGCGAAAGAAAAGAATATGAATATTGGTATTTAGGTAGAGTTGTTAGCTTTTAGAGTAAATAGGAAATCGGTATTTGTAAAAACTGCATTTTTAAAAATTAAACTAAGGGATATTATCCATATTCCCATATGTCTTTTCTCTTCTTTATTCATCTGTAACCTTTATTATTTTCTCATCAGAATAAAATAGCCCTTAATAATTATATTTATTTACTATATTCATTTTGTTTAATAAAAGGTGTGTTCTTCCATTTTTAGTCGTGGAAGAGATAGCAAAATGACAATAAGAGTGCCTTTTGCATTCCTTTCTATATCAATTTTAAAAAAATTCTTGCAATGATGTGTTAAAAAAAGAAAAAATAAATTCCATTAACCTTATTAAGATTACGAATCATGTCTTTTTTTCTTCTTTTAAAATAATAATAATGCATATAATAAAAAAATAATGAAATTACAAATTATTAACTACATATTGAAAATGTACGAATTAATTAACAGGTCTTCTAGCTTGGTGTTTATTTATTTAAATAAAACACTTTAACGGTTTAAAACGCGATATTTTAGTTAACTAATATATAGCGTTTTAAAGTGTTTTATTTAAATGTGTACTACTCGCGTAAACTATAGACAGTATTTAAGTGTTAATTTAATTAAACGTGTAGCCTTCTTTCATTACTCTAAGAAAATAAACGAACTAAAGTTAGTAATACAATGTATAAGCTCTAAAACTTGTTTAAAAAAAAAAAAAAAAAAAGGGGAAATTTTTTTTGCCCCCAATTTTCTTTCTTTCTTTTCTTTCTTTAACTGTATCAAATTGAACAAATTGAATTGTTGAAAATTGAAAAGTTCACAAACACATAACTTGTGTAACGCTCTTTAGTGTTTTGTTAATTAACTTAAAATTTTAAATCACATATTCATCAACACATATTTAGTAAGGAATACTTGAAAGTTTACTATTATTTCATCTTACATGTAACATGATAGCTTAAATAAAAAAAATAATTGAAATATGACACAGGCGGGACTTGAACCCATATATAAAGCGCTCAGTTTTGTTGCTCTCACCAATTGAGCTGCCGTGTCCCGTTTATCCTTTTTTTTATATATGCACATCTTGCGCAATGTAATTTGAACCTTAAATGAATGCTCTTTGGCTCAATGTCTTTTGCCCTGCTCTCTGGAAAGAACAGAATTTAAAATACCAGCCCTTCAAAAGTTCTTGATAGTCTAAATTACTAATTTCTAATTAGAAGTTTTCTTGAAATGGAAGCCATGATATTGTAGTCCGATGCTCGAAACAACAAGTGATTTACTCTTGTTTCATTTAAAGAACCTCCATCTTTTGTAATTATGTCCGACGAGAAATGAAGTCACATTTTCAAATTCTAATTCAAAACTTTCTATAGCCATAATAACATATTTTCAGTAAACTTATAACGAAATTTACAAGTTGACGAAATCTCAAATTGTGGCTTATTTTCAACATTCCATTACATCCCCGAATAGTGTAAGTAATTTAAAGACCGTCGTTCTTTGGAGAGTATGCTAAGTCGTCTGTCACCGTTATTATCATTAAATATTGATATTTATTAAAGCCCACAAATCCGCAATCGTGACGTGGTGGGTCTATGCTCCAAAAACTTAGGTACTTTCTTATCAAAGCGTAGTCCTAACTGTGGGATGGTGACAGGTTAAAACGATTCGACTATAGTATGAGATATTAAAGCAATGTAACGTTTTATTGTTTTTTAATACCCAGGTTAGTTCAGGGATACAAACATTTATTTTAAATATCTCTTATCGAAAGTTTGTTTGTTTGGTTTGAATTTAAAATTATTTTTGCTTAGGTAAAATCATGCTATGACTTAGAAGTGAAGAAACAGTGGTAAATGTGGAAATAACGGGGAAAATTATTTATCTATGAGGGCATTCGTTGCTTGTTTTTTTGTCTGACTCTCTGCATGCTCAGAAAGTATTAACATTATCCTAGATAGAACCCAGGAATTTTTGCGCTTAGCACCGTGCTCTTAAATACTGTCTATAGTTATGTAACGTTATAGTAAACGTCGTCCCGAAGTTAAAAAATCATTTCCAAATAAATTTAACTAATATATCGCGTTTTAAACCGTTAAAGTGTTTTATTTAAATTTTATGTGTCTTAAATATATTTTGGAAAGATATACGTTTGAACTTTTTTAGTGTGATACATAAATCTGACATAGAATTTATCGATAAAAAACACCCACATCGCTTTAAAAGGGTTTTTAGGGATATCCCTTTTTGCGGTCGTCACCTTTACAATGTGTATAAATTATCTTATACTAGATAAATCGTTACGCAGGAAGATGTTCGTATTTAACACAGTTATTTTTCTTTTTAACGATGTGTTACATTACATAGCTACATATTAATATATACAGTAAGACAAAAAGAACACATTAATTATGGTGGACTGTCAACTACTACATAGTTTGTAGATTACCGTAATATGTAACATAATCTAGTTACTTATAAGTGGATACTATAATTCTGAATTTTCCAAATGGGAAAATAAGTCGACATCTGTTTTTATGGAATTTAAAACATTTTTTTAGGGTTTAAAAACCCGGGCTGTACTAATTTATTAGTTTTTAATTGCGGCTCCACATTTACGTATTCAATAGTAAATTGGTAATATTACTTTGTCTATAATTAAAGTATTATAAATGGATGGATATAAATAGTTAGATTCTTTAAGCTAGACTTCATGTCCTGGAAGATTCTGTTTTCCGCACGAGTGACTTTCATATAAACTATAAATACAATTTTAGTCTGACAGCCTGTCATAGAAGAATTATTAAGAAAAAATGTATGTGTCATACTATAGGTACATAATTTTATGATTTTCCAAGTGGCCTGTTTATAAGCGACGACTTATACTAGTTCCGTGGTGTTAATTATTATTTATTTCAAAGCTGTAGGCCTCGATTAGAAATCTGGATATTGAATGGATGGTAGGAATATCGAAATTCCATCAGTTTCACAATCCACCGTCCATCGAAGAAAAAGTCGTCAAGTTTAACTGCGTATCAGTTTCAGTCCGTGGATTCCCAAATATCCAAAATCAAAACAGGCCCTTCAGATCAGAGATGCACAGACCGCTGCCCGGTCGAATACTGGTGGCCCGCCGTTAGAAAAAATAATACTTTAATACGTTATTATCAATTCTTCATTGTCCCTACGCCCGCCCCCAGTTCATGATTTGCCCGACTGGTCCCTACTCTTAATAAGATGAGTAATTTTCCCCGTTTTTACACATTACCGTTGTTTTTACGCTCCTATTAGTCACATGGAGCCTTCCTCCATAAATACTCTACCCAACACAAAAATATTTTTTCAATTTGAACCAGTAGTTCCTGAGATTAGCGCTTTCAAACAAACATACAAACTCGTTCAGCTTTATATATTAGTATAGATAGATAACATCTTATATGATCGATAATATGTTAAATTTTTATATAACTCACTCACATGTTGGAATTATTCTGTAAGGTGTGATTGGTTTTTGTTAAATAAAAATATTTTAGATTTTGATTATACATATAATACGTATATTACTGTATATTTCCAGTGTTCAGTATCGGACACATATATGTATATGTGTCTCCCTGTACACAAACAATTTTACGCTTTGTCACTTGTTATTTAAAAGAGGAAATCGGATAATGGGATCGAATAACGCTTCACCCAAGCACTTATACCCTTTCTAGTAAATGGAAATTCTATCACCTGTATTAGTTTGTAACACGTGTATGTAGCTGTAAGCGTGAACAGGTAAAAAAGCTGTAGATAAATGATCTTTAATTTTTCAAACTGTCTTTAACTTTAGAACATTGTAGTGTGGTTTTAATTCAATTTTTTTATGATAAAGGAAGGATAGACGAGCACGTGGTTCGCTTTAAGAAAAATGAAATACCCAACATCACATCTATAAGCTTTGGATTTTCGGAAATCCACAGTCTGAAACCGAACGATTACACTTTAATGTTTTTCATCTGTGGACGGTAGTTCGTCACCCGAACGGAATTTTAATACACCTACCACCTTATTATTGTTAAAAAATTTATTAGGTGGAGTGGGTGTCGAACCCACGGCCCGTTATAACCCATACATTGCTATCATTACCAAGAAGCCAGTCAACTGGCCGAATCCTCCAGACATGACTTAAGAAATAAATATATCGCGTTTTAAATCGTTAAATGTGTGTGAATTACTCAATGATAAGAATCGAACTCCTAATTACATTGCACGAGTGGGAAAGGCGACAAAAGGCCATTGTTGAAGTGGAAAATAATTGAAATCTTTGATCTTATCCCGAGAATATTTTCATTGTAGCGAGTTCGTCGAACAAAACACTTCATATACCTTGTTTATCCCGTAAAAACAATGATAATACGAATGAATGTATAATTTAGCGTCTTAAAATATTGATTTTGTAAACAAATTTTAAGTACTTTGCATAGACTGTTGAACTCAAATAAATGTTATTAGCTTACACTCTTTAAACCTTAAACTCAAACCCGTAAAGTAAAATCCTAATAGTGGAGCATGGCGCCTGTTGTGTGTCCGTTTCACTGATTTATTATACATACAGGCATTCAGCTGATTTAACTTCTGTGCCCTTTCCGAAACAATTTGTCGGTACCAGGGACTCAAACTAAGGAACGATATGTCAGACGATGCGTTAACCCTTAAGCTACGGTGGTCAATCCCCGTATGTTGCTATAATTCCATACAGTAAGTTCCAGTATAGAGAACTCAATAATGGTACTGCTGAGCAATATAATCGATAATAAAAATATTTAATTCCAATAAAACACGTTCCACGGTTTAAAACGCGAAATATTATTAACTATAATGTATTGTTTACTAGGCAAAATTCGGGCTGCAGTTAAATTAGATAAGAAAAAGTTTAACTAATATATTTGGCGTTTTAAACTTGTTATTCAATGTTACTTGCTTTTTCCCGTTGCAACGGTTTATTTGTAGACGGTAGATTAGTAGGTATAGTGCTAATGAAGATATGAAAATTTGTAGGAACCATTAATTTTATATCCATGCTTATAAATTAATATTTAATAAATTACAAGTTAGATTTTCCCGATAACGCTTATAGTTTTCTGAACAACTATATTAGCTATCAATTTCAGTAGGAGATTACAGAATGTGTAAATAGACTCAAGACGTATGTTTGTAAGCAAATATTAAATGAAGATAACCCCCGTCAGGTTTTGGTGAATATTGTAGTAAGTACAATTAATTGATAAATAAATAAAAGATATTCAAGCTTATTTTAACGGGTTAAGGGTTCGTTAGTATAATAGCAGCAACCTATGTCTAATAATAAGCAGATCGTGCATTCGATCCTCTCCGACTTCAACATAATTATAATCACTTAAATAAAACACTTTAACGGTTTAAAACGCGATATATTAGTTAAACTTATTTAACAATGATTTTTAACTTCGTCCTGACGTTTCGGATGCTTTGCAAAAAATAAGTAATAAGTAAGTATGTGTAAGTAGTACACATTTAAATATTAAATAATTTAATTGTGTTCTACTCGCGTAAACTATAGACGGTATATATTTATAATCAATTTATATTTTTTTGACACATGTTGGACTTAGTCTGGAAATCGGGATATTGAATCCGGCAGGAATATAGAAATTCCTGCCGGATCAAGACGCATCGTCCACAATTAAAAGGCGTCCAGTTTGATTGTGTCTCAGTTTGAGTCTGTGGACTTCCGAGTGACCAAAGCAAACATAGGTCGATAGCGCACCTTATTTAGATGTTATATGGCTGGGCTATTTCACCCAATATTCGATGAATCTATGCTTGTTTGTCCTTTTATGACACAAAAATAGTGTGTAATAAATAGTTTGTGCTATACTTTTGTGTGTCCAACCTGAGTGTCTCATCAATGTTTGTATAGAGATAAAGCGAAATAGATAAACCAGAAAAAAAAGAAGTAAATACATATTTATTTATACTTCACTTGACATAACATAAAGTAAATAACATTTGCGTCATCGAAAACAACTCAAGTAATTAATTTGAATTTGATTAATTAATTTCACCATTTAGGAATTCGTTACAAAGTCTTCTCTGTAATTTATACGAAAGAGATTTAATTAGTCCCATAATTCGTGAAGCTCAGATTCACAAATGGAGTAGAATTTATTGACTAACGCCACCTAAACATGTCAAAATTTACTTCCCTTAATACAATGTACAAAAATAACATTTAAATTAAACGCTTTAACGGTTTCAAACGCGATATATATTATTTATATAGAGACACGTGTCCGCGACCACGCCTGCTTCAAAGCATCCAGAACAATAATTAGAATATTTTACAAATAAATGTACCTAATATATATATTTTAAACCTTTAAAGTGTTTTATTTAAATGTAGTTAATGGAGATGTAAATATATTCGTTTATTAGATTATTGTATTATAGATGTCGCACTAACAAAATGAAAAAGAAAACCATTCATTAAAATTTACAATTTTATCGTTTTTAAACTCGATGTATTTTAGTTAATTCAATTTAGTATAATGTGCATTTTTAACTTTTACTGTGTTTTATATTCGCGTAAACCACAGATTAAAAATGTGTGTTTTATATGTCAAATCTTTTTATAATGATCCAGTAATTACGTATTAAACATATCCTTTATTATACCGCGCACTAAGTGTGATATCTTTATGAATTATTTAATGTACATTTTACTTACAAAAATGCAACAACATTTGCATGAACTACGAAACGTAGGCATCCTATACTAGACAAAGTATAAGTGAAAATCAACGCACGTACCTTCAACTACAGAGTGTGATCTCATTCCTCAATTCTCAGTTCGACAGTGGCTATCGCGCGGTATGAAGGGCGCGTAAAATTTTCCCGCCAAATGCCACAGACTCAACGCGCTTTCGATTCGCATTTTTCACGTGAGCACAGATTAAAAATGTGAATGGATTGTGAGGCGAAGAATGTAAGTTAATATTAATGATTTTATTTAAAATATTAACAGTTTTTAATTAATTAAATAAAACAAATTTAAATATATGGCTATTCCAAAATGTTGTTATTGATTTAATGGTTGTTGACACTTAATGGTTTTTATTGTGTACATACGTAAATACAATAATTACAAGGTGTTATATAGATCATAATTGTTAAGTAGGTTTTCAAATAATTTATCTGCTATCCTGAAGGGATATGTTTACCTATGTTAATACTATCTAAAATTTTCCCATGCCTCAAGGGACATTGTTAAATTTCTCTTGCTAACAGGTTTATGTAATAAATAATGTTGCCATGTACATTAAATGATTGTCATATTAATTTAACATCTTTGTATATTTGTGGAAATCTTTAATTTAAACATTGGCGATTTCCGTGGCTAAGCTCGAGAGGACCTAGGATCAAATCCCAAGAACATACCATCTATTTTATACATCATAATTATTTTCGGTCAGGTAGAACACAGAAGCATAACATTTATATTTGTTACATATGTTCGTAAATACGATCGAAAGGCAGAAATAATATACACGGAATATTACACGAGATCTTACAAGAAGATTTTTTATACACGATAAATTATACAACCAGAAGAATAGATTGGATAATAGCCATGATTGTGATAGCTTGTTTGAACGTAGCAAGCACTGCGCAGTTGACGAGACAGGTGTTAACTAAAATCACAAAGAAAGGCTCGAGTTGAAAAAATATCCTTAAAGTCCTTATAAATACATTTTATAAAGAATACGAAATAATATCTAACTTAGAACAGAATCGGAGCTTACATGGAAAAAACCAAAATAAATGAAAAACAGATATTTATATCTAAAAAAAATAGAAATTGTACACTTAAAAGGACTTTAGAGTGGAATTTTCGTTATTTTATATAAGGGAGCTGAAAACCAGAAGTTACATACAATTATCAAAATGTAGGGAATGCGTTTTATTCGTTCTGAAATTCATGAACACATATAAACCAAATTAAAAGCCATAAAAAACTATAAAGTATTAGGTATATACAGCGACGAGGCATCAAAAAAGGCTTTTTCGTAAATTTTCTACGATAAATATAAAATAAATTTTAAGTGTATTTTAAAAAAGATAACTCGTATAATAGTGGTCATATTTTTAACTCTTTAATTTTTATACAATGTGAAGTATTTTTTTTATTTAATTTTGTCCATAGTGCTTAAACAGCTAAGGACGACGAGGTCTTCCTTCCTGACATTCATTGGTCAGAATGGACCTGGTGTAAGAGAGGCCGGTCCATTATTTTACAGCAGTACTCCAAAAAAAATGTGAAGACTGTATCATTACAAAAACAAAGGAATAAACAAATTTTACGCAAATTGTTTAACATATACTCTGTATTATTCGTCAATGTACAGGTTTACACATCGCCCTCCAATATTTCATTGGCAGGTCTTTACTTCATCCATTACAGATGATTAACGTCTTCTTAAATATTGTTATGCAAAAATAGTATCCGCTAAGAAATACGATTACCAAACAAGACAGCGCCCGTCTGCCAAGGTAATTTATTTGTGGTATCACAAACACATAAAAATGGCAGAGGAATTGTTTACGATAAAGGTCTTGCTGTGGGTACATAAATTTCATAATTGCTAATAAAACTGACTGTATTAAATAATAAAAGTTTAAAGGAATTTACGATTTACAATGCAATCAATAAAAACTGTGTGATGAACACTTAGCAATTTTAGCCAATTAAGCTTCAGTATATAAGAATTTAAAATTATAAGTTGGAAAAAATATGACATGAGCAGGATTCGAACCGGCATTCACGTCGTTTCGTACTGTTACTCTAACCTGAGCTACCGTGTTCTACACGTCATTGTCGTGTTTCTTCAACCTATTGATACATGCACCTCGCGCGCAATGTAATTTTAACCTTAACACTTGCATATAATTTTTTCAATTTATAATCGATTTTTAATTTATAATAGTACTATCATGTGAAAAATATTGAAGTACTGTAGATAAGGGTTGGTAGTGGTAGTTGTAGACAGTTGGTAAGATGACGTAACCCGGTGATGGTGGGTTAACAGCCCGCCCGTGTAATCTAAAACGATTTTTAAAACATATAATATAGTAGATAAAGAACATGGAACATGAATAAATTTAGTAAGGCTTTCACGGCCATCGTGAAAGCCTTACTAAATTTGACGTGAGCGGGAAGAGGTTCTCGACGTTTCGCCATCACGTGCGGCCGGAATCATCGGGAGAAGTTAACTCCTCGATTGATCGAAGAATTAATTCTTCGAGCAATCGAGCAGTCAACAAGTCAATATCACGTCGGCCGAACAGTCCGAAAAGCAATGATTTAACATGGAACATTATTTTTTATTTGAAAAGAATGATTGTAACGTAAATCAATATTTTAATGAAAACATTGCTTGAGATTTGGAGGAACCCGCTCAAACAATGAAAAGTAGACACAGGTACACTTTAAGTTCGTAAGGAATTTATAAAGAAAACTTGGCGATGAAAGAAGTGCCGCGAATTTTTTGCCAATTCTTCTTGTTTGTTCTGCGCCTTTGATTTGAGATCTGGTAGTAAATGTAACTTTATATTTTTTAACTGTATTGAAAAAGTAATGATTTTTAAATTAATTAACGTGACTCTTTCAACGACGTAGATCTCTACTAAGTTTGTATAGTGGAAAATATAGTCTTCTGATATGTGACTTCAAATATTCTAACTCCGTTAGAAATATTACATGGCTATTAAATATTTACACAAGCAAACAAAATGTCAGATAAATTTTAGTTTTGCGCTTTTATTAAAATGCTTACTGTGTTGGAATAGTTCTTTATTAACTTGGGAAAATTCTATACGAAATTAGTAAAGAACCTCTAAATACCCGTTTTTAATTCAACAAATTTGTTCAAGCGTATTTTAAATAATGATATTTCCACTCGCTTTTCACATAATTTTTAATTACCAAACTCGTGAAAAAATATTTTCGGTAACAGCGTGACTTATAAACGTGTCAAAAACATTAAGCACTTCGTGTTAAATTAAATATCAAAAATGTTTTTAGATAATAAGTAAACCAGGATTGAAATAGATTTAATATCTATGTATATCACAGGTATAAATATTAAGTCCATGCGATTAGTTTTGGCCTTAGAAGTAAAACTGGCTGAAATAGGTAAATAAATTAATAATAAATACATAATCCGTTGATTGACACAATGAGACTAAATTCAATAATAAAAAAGTACAATGAAAGGCATGAAAAAAATACAATGTTGAACTTTGTGTTAATAGGAATTAAAATCAGCTATTATTGTGCTGAATAAGGCGTGCTAAGCAAGATTTTCAGTTTGTCCCTTGGCAACAAGTAGTTCCAAATATTGAAGCATTGCGGAAAAACTCTAAGACATAACGATTAAAATTATGACATATATTATAGTAACGCCGCGAGTGTAAATAGGTACTTAATGGTGCGACAAGTTCGAATCCAATCTAAGATACTTTTTCATTTACTCAAGCTTGAATTAACATGTCGGTAGATATTCATAAAGATACTACAATGTATTGTATACAACAAACAATTATCTAAACTAACGTAAATACTGTCTGTAGTTTACGCGAGCAGTACACATTTAAATTAAACACTTCAACGGTTTAAAACGCGTAATCTATAAGTTAGGTTGCAAACTGCATGCGTAACGTCCGGCCGTAGGTAGTTAAAATAGTTTTTAAATAAGCTTAACTAATATCTTTCGCGTTTTATACCGATAAAGTGTTTTATTTAAAACCTATACAAATATAGTAATTAATGAATAATTGTCTAAATAAGCCAGTAAATTTATAAGTACAACATATGAATATGCTATTGAAATCGGATGAAAGCTCTAAGGTCTTTTTTTCAGCATTAACCGTCGAATAGGGTATGGCTGTATAAGCTATGCGTATTATTTCTTTTCAAATTTAAAGCGAACATTTCGTCCGCGTATTCAAGCTGGGATTCGTCTGTTTATTCATTCACCACGTAGTTACGTTAGTGTTTTAGTAATAAAAAGAACTAATTTATCGTATACGTGCTTTCGCACTTTTAAAACGTACGAGGGGCACCGCTGCGATACGCGTGGATTTCGTGAGTAAATACAATCTGTAGAGGATCTCGTTGGTCCAACGGTAGCAAAATATTACTAATCCACGGGTCGTGAGTTCGATTACGACTAAGTCCATTTTTTTTTAATCGATCTATAAATATTTTTATCTGAAACATGCTGAGCTTCGTTAAATTCGAGCCTTGTTGTTTTATAGATGAAATAAATATCAAAATATCGTTAAAACACGAAAATGGGAAAAATGTTTCGGCTTCTGTCTGTGGTTTATCAAAAATCCGAAGGTATCACATCTACTAGGTACTGTCTATATATATATATATATATATATATATATATATATATATATATGTCTCCCCGTGACCACGGCTGCTGCAAAGCATCCGAAACGTCGGGCCGAAGTTGAAAATCATTTCCAGATAAGTTTAACTAATATATCGCGTTTTAAACCGTTAAAGTGTTTTATTTAAATGTATCACATCTTGTTTAAATGTCTATGGCTGGAATTTCATCTGTCATCAAGATGTGAACTCTGTGCCTATCTCTCCTTCTCTTTATGTCTTTCTTCTTCTTTAAGGAGTTTTTGAAACTCTAATAGCCATTTATAACTCTTCGTTGTTCGTTAATTGTCATCGGGACAATTAAAACGACGAGCTCTCTGCATTATCTGTCTAACACACAGTACTGTCTTCTCTCTTTGGAAAGCGTTTGCAAATTTAGAACCTCGACGCTTGACTGGCACTGGCAAGAGCGAATCCAGTTTTGGCGCCAGGAGGGGGTCACATAGTCGTATTCAAGTCAAGAATCTTTAATTTTGATAACAATAGATACAAGTAAAGAAGTAGGTATTTTATTAATGTGAATGCGAAAACATACTGTAATAACAATTTGTGAATAAAATCAATATGTTCAATTATGGTCCACCTAAGTCCTGGAACCAGGTCAGCACCACCCCTCCGCAGGATCCTGGAGTGGGTACTGAGTAAGCAATGGAAACTGAGAACAATTTTAAAATAACATTAAGCATCATAGGTAATGTTGCTTAATATTGGATTTTTGAAATGAAATTGAAAATCGCAGGACTGTTTTGTAGATCTAATGGGTTTTTTAAATTTTTTGTAAACATAGTTCAAGGACAAAATCTTCTAATTATACACATGTTTACAATACTGATATCCCTTTGATAACATTACACTGACTAGTTAATTAATATGCTGGGGACATCTTACGCTCGTTGCCAATTAAGCATAACACGAGTAATAATAAACCGAGAACTTCGCTTAGTTTTCACAATTGCGAAAATGCAGTGATCGGGAAAATCGAAGATTCTCACTGGAACTTCAGCATAACAGTTCTATTTTCGCCTTTACGTAAGACCTGTCGGGCTCGTTGGTATAATGGTAGCATTGCTAAATTGCTAATAATCAACGGGTTTTTGGTTCATTCCCCCCCCCCATTTTTCTAATCAATTTATAATTTTTCTGAATCATGTTGGACTTCATCTGGAAATCTGGATATTAAATTCCATCGTCTGGGTCACGAACCGCCGTCCACAGTTGAGCAGTGAAGTTTAATCGCGTGTCGGTATCAGTCGGTGGATATCCGAATTGTCAAAGCCAAAACAGGACAGCACAGCATTCTTAGATATTAGGTGACTGGAGCATTTTACCATCTGGTGAGCATGTGCTGTTTTATGTCACTACTAAGGTCAACTGCTTCGTTGGTCTCGACATTTGTGCGACGACCCTACATCACAAGGTCCCAGTGTCGCATTCCGACTCTGCCAAAAGTAACTTTAGTTTCGTTTTTGGAATCTATCCAACAAAATATTTAGTACTAGTAGTTTTTCTTTCGGTCCCGGATACATTTGAGACAATTATAATGGCTTTAGTCGCTTACCCACACTGGAGAAGGGGTACCACCGGGTGGTATAAGCACTCAAAAGTCTCTTCCATGTGATAGACAACCTATCACCTAATGTATGGATATATAGAGTTTGAAAGGTAACGTAAAAGTTCTTTATCTACTGTAAAGTATATACCTACGCCAGATTTCTTTCTTAATTGTTCATTTAGCTACACCCTGAACTAAATGTTATATTGCATGTCCAGTTTCATCAAGACCTCTGGGCCGTGGGCGTGCCAAACTCGTCAACACTTAAGTCGGAAAATTGCGCAGTACTGACAATCTTAAATGTATGATTTAATTCGAATTTTGCAGTATTCAATGTAGCTATACATATATAATTCGACTGTTTCAGACTTCATTTCTATATATGGGTAATTTATTACGTAACACGGTTGGGGGTCAGCAATGTCTTATGTATTTTTACAAGGCGAGGGGTTTAGATAGTTCAAATCAAGATGTAAATTAACAATGTATAAATGATTATTAATGAGTGGGTATTGAGCCCCTGGACTGAAGATTATCGGATTATATGTATGATCTTAAGGAAAATAAAAGTTATTACAACAGTCGGGGGTCACACTGCTCTTCTTTTTTCTTATGGGGGGGGGGGGTTGGAGTCTGATGAATGAAATGAATGATCCTAGGTCTACGAGTAAAACGTTTTTTTTTTTAATTTGCGCTTACAGTAGTCACAAATTTGTGGTGTGAGTTGTGATTTAGAATTCACTTACTAGGCTAGAACTTTGCAAAGATGGGCATAATTTAATTTGTAAGTTGCTTGAGCTCCTTAAGCTCTCTCGAGCCAGACTGATTAAACAAACTGCGAATGTAATTCACTAGCACAGATACTTAATTTGCCGCTTACCTGAGTTTATTTTGATTTAGATGTTATTGTAGCATCACTCCCACGGGCAAGCAGGGCTTAATTTATTTTATACGTAGATTCAGAAATATGATGTCTGTGTTTCCAAAATAGACGTTAACACCTGTGGGAGTTAAAAAGGAATCCTTACGAAAATACTAAGTTTAGCCAACGCAAGTAAAAATGAAATCGTAAATCGCTATTTTGATACAAGTACTGAGAGAGTGTTGTATGACCGCTTCGCTTATGGCTTATAAAATAAATACATAGCTTATGACAGAACATGTACCGTCGTCTGTTATAAAACCATCACTTGAAAGTGTATACACCGGCCGTGTAACATCTAAGCACGATAGGCTGTCAACATATTAAGACACTCAGAAATCCAGAGACTGAAACTGACATGATATTAAACTGTAGACGTTGGTTTAACTCAGATGATTTTTTTTATAAATTAAAAATAAAATTACGACACGGCCAGGTTTTGAACCGGCATTCACAGCGTTCCGTGCTTTCACCAAATTGAGCTGCCGCGTCGTATTTCCTTTTTAATTTATAATGGATTTCTAATTTATATATTGCTACCATGTGCAATAACATGTGAAAAATAATTATAAAATTAAAATCTGAGTCATTTTTTCTTTTTTGTAGAACTCCTTAAAAGCCTTACAAGGCTAATGTAAATAAGAGCCACGTTATAAAAATGAATTTATACAGTTTTGAATAATTCATATGGCTGATATAGTGAACAGGATTTATCATTTTGATCTGTGACATGAAAAATTACAACTTCCGACGAAAGTTCTTGTACACGTGTAAACTTTTATTTACGTGCGCATTTTATTTAAGTTCTACACTTTTTATTACTGATAAGCACATGGTTCTGTAGATTTTAGGTCTCATATCTGAGCTATATGCGAAGGTTGTTTTATGTAAAGAATATCTCAGTGTTTGGTTGCTTTGAAAATATCTAGTTTCAAATCATGAGGTAAATAGTGAAAACATGAATGTAAGGATTTTGGGAGTACCAAACATCTCTAATAAAATATAGATAATAAAACATAAAATAATAAAATAAAGATAAAATTTTAAATCCGAAAATAAAATTTAAATAAAATCCCGATTCATTTTGGGATATAGGACAGACGCGATTTCTTCATCCATTGGTCCATTTTAGGTAAAGACAAGTTAAATAATATCAGTAGTACGCGAGTAGTACAGATAAAAAAAAAACACTTTAAACGGTTTAAAACGCGAAATATATTCGTGTATTTTAACTATGTCCCGACGTTAAGTGTACGTACAAATTTACTGTATTTTTATAATAATATTATTTTACAGCATATCTAAATCTATGTCAGCGTCGTGCTCACTTCAATGTTTATATTAAAAGCAAATTTACAAGGTTAGCTTAGTGACCGTCCAATTTTCCACTTTTCTTGTAAATTATCTTAAAACAACTATCATAGGAAATACATCAGTTGCACTACAGCACTCATTGGGTTTGGTTATTTCGCCACTTTAGCTGTTAACTCTACAGCATAACGTTAGCAAATACATTCACGTATACTTTCCAAACTGTTATACGCAACAGTCTCTGGTACCCGAAACTCGGGAGTATACGCTAAACTGTTCTACACTACAGATGCTTTGTAGAAGCCGTGGTCACGGGGTGGAATTGAAGACGTCAATGTTAAACTCAATGTCGTATCATCAGTTTCGTAGTATTCGGGAAAAGTGGTTGTTGCTTTGACGTGGCAATCCTTAGGATTGCAAAACGGGGGGGATAGTTTCTGCCGGGGTAGAGGGGGGGGAAGCCAGAATCTCTCGTGCTATGCTAGAAGCGTTACAGGCAAAGTAAGAAACTCTTTATATTGGATTATAGTAGGACATTCTGTGATTTAGTCCTAGCCAGTAATTTCAACGGCGTAGGTAGTTCGCTAATTTCCCGGGGGATAAAGATTTACCCAGGTGCAATGTACAGCGCTCTGTACGTCGATTGTGTTGTTGTGTGTGTGTTGTGTGACATTTCCGTGTATTTGTTAAAGCGTTAGTCAAAGTTTCGCTTTGAGTCCTTTGATGTCTGCCCTTTGATGCGACTACTCGTGTACTACTGAATAGCTAAACCATATCTTATCTTATGTAGAAGGGGTCAGTTCAATAAAGTTTTTAATTTAATTGAAATTAATTAGAAATTAATTGAATTAAACTACTTTATTGTGTTGTATTTCGTTAGGCGATAGGAAAAATATTTCTCTCTCTTCTTTATCCTACAATAATGAATCAAATAAGTACTAATATTTTTGAAAACATTAATATTTTTTTCTCATGTTATTGCACATGAAGGCACTATATAATTTAAAAATCGAAAATAAATTTAAAAAATTTTCGTCCTGCCCGAGTCGAAAATACTTGTCGACTTTAAATTACTAATATTTTGTTGCACAAAAATAGAATCTATATACTGTCTATAGTTTACGCGAGTAGTACACATATTAATAAAACACTTTAACGGTTTAAAACGCAATATACAACTATTTGTTACATGTGTATTTTCAAACGTATAATTGGAGTAACAATGTATTAAAAGTAATAATATAATTGATTTAAAGGAACACTTTAAAAGATTTAAAACAAGAAATTTTATTTTATTAATGAACCGGCCCGGCTTTTACAATGCTTTGCACGTATAGATTAAAAATAAGTTAACAACTATATTTCGCGTATTAAACCGTTAAAAGTGTTTTGATATTTAATGTATAGTACTCGCGTAAACTACAGATAATAATTAATCTTAAAGATGTTCTGTATGAGAAAGAATACAAAAAGGAAAATCCATAAGTAAGATGGACGCAGTAATATGTAAAAATAACGTTCGAATAAATCGCTAAGAATTTCATATCCTGAACGATATACAGGCACAAACAAAATCTGTTATAACAAGATCCTAACTGAATTTTCCCTTTTGCAGAGCACAGGCGTCCCTCATTTTCCGAAAGTGAGACGAGCTCAAACACATTCCCCGCGCCAAAGGAAGCTATGAATACTTATTGACTCAAGAAAAATGGCTTATGAGGAAAATGGCACATCAAACATAACACAGGCGTTGACGAATTTGTTTGAGGAAATGCTTTTCGCAACGGAAACTCCTGGGGGCAATAAGAGTTTAAACATGTCCCAGTTTTTATCAGCCATAAAAGATCGCTCGAGTCACAACCACGAGTCTATAGACTTCGGTACCCTGGTGAAGTTGGTTGACGGATGGAGAACGAAGTTGAACCTCACGAAGACCATAGAACCAGCGTGCAATTATTGCGATGGAAGCTTCCGAGATTTAATATTAGCTTACAACAGTATTCACGGATATATAAGCCTCATTGTAAGTAAATTTTATTTACTCAGCTCACGTTTAGTTAGCCTGCTGTCTCCTATACATGATACCTATAGCTATACTAAAAGTCAGTAATGTTTTAGGGCTGTATGAGCGCTGCCTGACAGACAATAGGGTTTTGCTGAAAATCAGCGTTATAGCCTAACTGTGCTACAACTTATGCTGACGAAAGACATTTTTGGCATCACTTTTCTTGAAATTAACTGTAATCTTTGCATACATTATTCATTGTAAGTACGTTTTTTTCTTGCTAACATTGTACTAAATGAATGCCAAATGAAGACATTTTTTACCTAATTCGACGTGTCGACCACATTTGAATGGATTTTTATAGGCGGTTAGTTATTTAAATAGGTCTATAGGATTCCTAGTAAATCATTAGTCGATGCGCCCGCGCCGACAAATATGTTCAAAGATAACGAAAGTTGTGATTAGATAATTTTCAATGATGACGTGTAGGACACGATAGCTCATTTGGTTAAATAGCACGGAACGCTGTGAATTTGCTCAAGTCCTGCCGGCGTCGTAAAATGTTTCAATCCAAAATCTATTTTTAGGTTAGCAAGTGATCCGTAGCATGAATAACCGCTGCATATTTTAATTAACATATATTTGAATAAAAAAAATAGTTGGTTCTTGCAAATGTTTAATCGGTCGATAGTTAATGACGATATGTAATGTGCGCAATAAAATAAAGGACTGTTTTTGTATAGCCTATGCAATGATATCTTTCGCGTTTATAGAAGACAACGGCTTTACACGTAATGTATTCTTCTTTTGTTTTGTGGTACGTCAAACTTTACTCTTAATTTCGAGGATGAGATTTCTGTTCCAATTTTAGATTTCCGATTAAGCTAGGCGTCGAATATATTACGTGTACAATTTATAAGGATAATAACTCCGACATAAACAGATTCTTCATCTTATGTGGAAGCAAAACTGCTGTATTTTGATTTTATTCATCTTTACTAATATATAGAGATGAAGAGTTTGGTTTGAACGCGCCACTCTGGAATAAAAAACTTCTTTTTATATTGATAAGAGCAATTATCGAGAAAGGCTAGAGGCTATAGTTACAACATCGTGCTGTGACTATTAAAATAAATGTGGCAAAAACGGGAACACTTTTCATCTTAGTCGTATTCCGTTACGTACGCTGCGACAACGGTTTATGATACCCAATATGTGAAATAGAATCATAAAAATGTTCGCGATATTATATGTCTATCTTTTTACTTGTTAACTTACTAACTTGCTAGAACAACGAGACGCAACCGACATAGTGAACAATAGCTTAAATCTATAAAGAGAAGAGGTTGGCAAAAACATACTTTGATGTCTAAAATAACTATTCTACGCAGAAGAAGTCGCTGGCACAGCTAGTAATCTACATATAAACTAAAAATATATATTATAAAACGTAATGAGTATGTTTAATTTCTTAAATATAATATAAATATGAAACCCATATGGAAAGGAGATAGACTGTTCTCCTGTTTAACCAAATTTGAATCAAAAGAGAAAGTCTATTACAGAAAAGTGTTATGGGCTTTTCGCGTTTATGTTTTTAAATTTCTGGTGTTGTCGAGGATGCTGTAATTCATTCACTAGATTCAATTACAACGTAAGAAAGTGTCCTTGTTTTTGCATTCTGACAAATCTTCCACGACGCTTCGAACTGAATTACGCAACATTATACGTAATTACATAGACCAATGATCTCTCGTGGATCGAAAATGTTCACTCAAATTAACCGCGTCAATATTATAATGGTCTCCATGATCACAATTTCTTAATGATCGAAGGCTGTTAACATAAGCCTGTTTGTACTCTCATAACGAGTTTGGTATAGATATTAAATGTCATCAATTAAGCTTGTTAATTCCCTTCGATTGTTTACGGATGAAACTGACCCTAATAGAAGGCAAATTGTTTTTCGGTTCGATTGGAATTTATAATTCAGTAGTAAGAGGTTTGATATGAACTTATTACTTGTCTGGCTTGCTTACGGTCGGTGCCATTATTGTCGTTACATATGAAATAATTTATAGTCATTATACTTATATTATAAAGCCTGCAAAAATGCAAGCAAACCGGAAGATTTGAAGGGGACACGGTGAGAGTTGGATAACCCAGAAAATCTCTGCAAGGAGGAAATGGGTGAAATGGTCAGCTGATGATGTGGACTGATCACCCGGCCTTCTTTGGGTGTTCCCGATATATATATATATTATAAAGCGTAACTCTCCAATCATGATGCGACCAATATTAATCTTTGAGTGCCTCTGTTGCGTGCGCTGAGAAAACGATCCAATGTTACTAAAAAAACGTTAGTTGAAGAATGAATCCTCTGTAAATGATCGGTATGACGGCATATGTCAATCTTTTAAGATTGACCCGCGAACTATAACAATATTCAGGTAATGTTGCAGTCATTTAAATAACCTGCATACATATTTCTGCGTCTGATCAATTCATTGTGTTCTTAATAAATGTGATCTTTCAAGAACACTAATTATTTTTCTCTAAAACTCCTATGTCAAACCGAACCACAGTTGAAAGGTATACCTTCTCTACTTATGTAATTGTATTAAAAAACAACATAGACACACAGGCATTTATGTTATGTTGTTTATGTGTCACAATATTTTAAAATATATAATATTATTTTAAACCAAAACGGTTTATTAAAAATATAATTTGGATTAATATTTAAAAAACACGATCGTAAACCAACATCGACAGCGATCGGTGCTGCTGCTTTAAATAGTTGAGCTACCGTGATCATGTGCGATGGTACATAGTAGCCTAATTGAAATAGGACGTGGTAACTTTTAAATAAAACACTTTAACGGTTTAAAACGCGATATATTAGTTAAACTTATTTATCTCCCCGTGACCACGGCTGCTGCAAAGCATCCGAAACGTCGGGCCGAAGTTAAAAATCATTTTCAAATAAGTTTGACATAATGCGTGATGCATAATGTCAATATGGCGGGTTTGTAATGTGAATGGAGTGATGTAGAGAATTTATAAATAAGTAATTAACCTTTTTTATTAAAAAGAACAGGGATTGCCAAAATAACTTAATTTGTTGTTTCTTTCGGGTAATTCTTTTTATATTCAAATTGGTGTAGTAATTTGTGTAAGTTTAGATTGTTAAGTAACAAGAACATTAAATCTTTCAGATAAAAGAAACAACACGTTTTATTTCGCATAAAAAAATATAATCGATATTTTTATATCAATGATATATTTACCAAACTTTTTAGTTATTGTAAGCAATGTTTTGGGTTTTGTCACTTCTGCGTACTTCGGGCGCTGCGATGCAAAGTTACTTTTGTATACAAAATTGGGAATAGGCTGCTAGTAAAGTTATAATAATGTGACCCCAATGTATTGTTGTATTAAACTTCAAAGTGCCTATTACAAAAGATGACGTAATTTATCAACTTAAAGTACTTTTGTACAATCTGTTTGTTAGGCGAGGCTACGATGTTTGATTTTAGTTTGTTTTCATATTAGTTACAGAATACAATGCAAGAACTAGTTTATTTAACATATTTAAATCCTAGCGGGGTTTGGGACATGTGGGAGACCATTTTTGAGTCCGCTACACTAATCATCTACTGTCTGTAGTTTAAGCGAGTAGTACACATTTAAATAAAACGCTTTAACGGTTTAAAACGCGATATATATATATATATTGCTGAAAAGCATACGAAACGTCGGGTCGGTTCAAAATAATTTTCTAATAAATTAAACTAATATATATCGCGTTTTAAATCGTTAAAGTGTTTTAATTAAAACTAATCATCTAATTTATTTACATCCTTAAATACTATGCGGTGTGTAAAGGAAACTATTATTTATATTTACCAGGAAATTGAACCTAGGAGCTCACGCAACATAAGAAGTACGTAACGTGACACGATAGCATTCCAAATTCGATGCCAACATATAAATAAAATTCTGTGACTTTATAATGTGCCGTCAATAAGCAATATTGCGGACTATTAAAGTTTAAAAGAACTATTGTTTCAAATAAATCAATTTTTATAGTTGAAAAAGCAAATTATTTTTTAGCTACGATGTGATTTGCGCTTAAATATTTACCATTATCAATTTAATCATTATATCTGCGATATATAATTGTCATATGGTATTTAAGCTTTGTTACTTTAATGTATATTAAAAAATCGATTATAAAATGTAAACATTAATGCCGTTATATGTGCTTTGTTCGTGTTACATACTTCAAGTCCTTCGATGACCTTTCTTTTTAGTTTCCGAGGTATTGTGTGAGCGGTCAAGGGATAAAGCTAATACTAATTAAGAAAGGCCCTGTGTCCCACTATTTATTGCTCATTCCCCTCCATTTGTTTCCTTTATTACCTCTTCAAATTGCGGTATAGCTTGAAAAGAAATTCGAACAATAGTTTAGACATAAAAACCCAAACTCCATGGATGAAAGAATTGACTTATTTATTTATACAAGGCTTACAAACTACATACATAATTAAACTTACAAGATCTATTTCAATAATTATTATTACTACTTATGTATCTAAAGGTATGCACAACTTTAACTAAATACATTAAATAGAGATAGAAAAAAGACATTTTGAGTTATTATTAAAACTACAAACAGAAAGGTAGGTTAGTGATTCAACAAAAAAAAAAATCTTTATGAATAGTAAAATATTATAAATAATATAACATTCATCTATAATTATTATATTAATAATCCTTGGTCCGATATTACTTTGTACGTTTAACTAATAATAAATAAAAATCCAAGGTGTATATGCGCCTTACCGACTGTCACTTGTTTTTATAAGATCTAGTTAAATTTAAAATAACTTATATTATTCTACATTCACTTCTGACGGGCTCCTTGGTCTTATAATAACAATTCGATCGTCACCGGGTCGAACTACGTTTCTAATCCAATTATAAGTTTTGTGATAAATGTTAGATTTCCTTTAGACATCTGTATATTAAATAAGTGGTAGGAATATCAAAATTTCGTCCAAGTCACGAATCACCGTTCACAGATAAAAAAGCCTAATAATTTTATGACGTTTCTAAATTAGTCTGTGGAGTTACGAATATCTAATGCTAAAGTAAGTCAACAGCACTCTCTGTCATCTGTCAAAGAGTTTCCAGATGCCAAAATCTCGTTTCCTCCAGGGGTGTGGGACGAATACATTTCGATGTCCAATTTACTGATCGGTTTACAGGTAAATAAATTAGTCCTATTGAGGTAAATAAATGCCTCGTCCAACCGACACATGACAACGACAGCATGAAATCTCATGCATAAGTATTTTCAGCTAGCATTAATCGGATGTAGAAAAGATAACGATAAAAGGCTCGTACGAGAATAAAATGGTATTAAGTGCTATCCACACGGTTGCGTCCGGGACGTGGCTTCCTGGCTTTAGGGGCTTAGAATCTCATTAGGGGTACATCTGAAAGGGATTTGTTAGGGAAGGTGACAATATTATCTCCTGGTGTTACAAACATTTCGTGTAAATTATGTTAGCGTGTATATTACCAATAAATTTATAAGGTATGAATTGCTATGGGGGACGTAAAAACCAATAGTTTTGCATATATCTGGAACTATTTTAATGTTTCTTTAAAACAATCTAAACTCACACATTTTACAATAATATTATATGAAAGAATTTACCAGAAACGATGCAATATTGTTAATTACTATGATAGGTTAAACTAACTGATTGATTCAATCACACAATTTTAGGTTTTACGCGTCTAACCGACATCTTTTTTTTCCATTTTGACGTTGCATCAGGCATATGTCCATCCGCCCATTGCTCTCCATTCTAGTATATAAGTTTAATGTGAAATATTTTATTTTTTGTGCAATAAAGAATATGTAATATAATAATAATAATATGTCAAATCTTGTGATTTCCCGGGAAATTTAAATTTCCAAGTACAAAAGTAGAATACACGTGTTTAACATAAGTTAATTAAAAAAATAAATAATATGGATCACATGTATATTTGATGTTTGTAAACTATATTTGAAGATCAATCGATCTTTAGATAAAATACCTGACTTATTCTTAATGACTAGTTTCCACGTGAGTTGTAAATTTATAAAAATCAAAAATTCCATATCATCTTTTTTTCGTACAATGGATATTGTATTTAGTTAATATATTACCAAAATAAATATATGTTTAAATTATCAAAAGCGCCATCTGCTTTTAGAATATGTAACTAAATCTATACCATCTTAATAAACATCATTTAGACTTAGAAGACTGATTTAGATTTGTATCAAATTGGTCTGGTGTTATACTATGTTTAGCTTTATTGCTTCAAGACCTAAGTGTCAATTTTATGTTCTCTTGTAATTTGTAACAAAGCTATAACAATTTAGTGCTTTGAAACGAACTGCGAAGCGAATTAACGACTGTTTAACTTTACTTGTCTCTAGAGAGGGCTCAAAACTTATAAAGTGAATTAAAAATTCCATTGTATATTGACCGCCATTTGTATGTAGGTTAAACATAGCAAGAGTCTCCCGTGACCACGGCTGCTGCAAAGCATCCGAAACGTCGGGCCGAAGTTAAAAATCATTTTCAAATAAGTTTAACTAATATATCGCGTTTTAAACCGTTAAAGTGTTTTATTTAAATGTTACTACTCGCGTAAACTAAGAAGTATTTAAACATAGCTTTTAAGTCCGAAACACAAGTTAAAAACCGTTGCGGCCGGAAATGGCACAGGAGTGTCAACTGCTTGCCTGTAAATAAAATTATTTAGTGCAACAGAATGTGGAAAAACGAGATTTCACACTTGGAATAAAAAGTGACACGGACGGGAGTTGAACCCACGACATCTCGGCTCTGTTGCTACTTTATAGTCGGATTACTGACGAGCTCGTTGGTCTAATGGTATCAATATATTGCTAACAATCATCGGGTCATGAGATCATTTTTTATAATCGATTTGTAATTGTTCTGAAACATGTTGGACTTCGTCTGGAAATTTGGATATAAAATGGGTATAAATATCGAAATTCCTTCCGGGTCAACCACCATCCAAACACGAAAAAGCGCGCTATTTATCGCGCTTCGATTTCAGTCTGTGTATTTCCGAATATCCAAAGCCAATATAGGTCGACAGTGTACATTCTGTATCGCTGGGATATTTTACCTCACACTATGAACCCCGTGTTTGTCTGTGCTCCGGTATCATAAAGAGACACGATACTATCATTCTAAAGCCATCATTAATATACGCAGGTATGCTTCTTCGGTTCGTTAGCAAATGCGCTGAATGTAGCCGTTCTGACGAGACGTGACCTCGCCGCGGCTCCAATCAACCGCCTGCTCAAGTGGCTGGCCGTAGCTGACGTGTTTGTCATGATGGAGTATGTTCCATTCGCAGTCTATAGATATCTGGTGAGTCTACATTTGTTCAAATTCAAATTTGTTCATTTACTAGCTGTGTCAGCGCTATAGTTATTTTGGTGTCAAAATTTGTTTTTGCGAACATTCTATTCTTTTTATTTAATTAAGCTGTTAGTTCCGTCGTTCATGGAAGTTAATTTTAAAAAACAGACGTATAGTGTCGCGGGAATTTACTTATATCATTTGAAGAGGAATCATTCTTTCGTATATATTGTTTTGGTTTCTTAAACCGTTTTCACAGCGCACGCAATGAAAACACTTAAAGAGGTTTCCCCCGTTTCTTTTACATTTCTCACTGTATCTTCGCTTCTATTTTTCGCATGGTAATTGTGCAAAGCCCAAAACCTTTTTTTTAAAACCACATTTTTTTAAAATTCGAACCAGTATTTTCTGAGATTAGCGCATTCAAACAAACAAACAAAATCTTCAGCTTTATTATTAGTAGTAGTAAGACAGTAAGAATTAGCGGGAAGTGTAGAGACACAGAAAATAATAAGTTTATTTTAAAAAACCGCGATGATGATATATTTTTATATTTTAAGATTAATTTGCAAGACCGACGTCGCTGATACAGCCAGTACCTTATAAATTTAGTAAACTAATCTAATTTCTCAACAAAACAAAGAATGATTTAAGCACTTAGTTCAGTTGAAATTTGGAGAATTATGTTGTCTAGACGTATCTTTTAGGATTTGTAAAATATTGGCAATAAATCAATGTGCTTCTCATTGATACTTCTTGAGTAGTTTTACATTTGTAGAGTGAATTCTCTTATCGACATTGACTACTATTATTAAATTTATTACTTCCATTTTTTATTGATCATCTTTCTTGTCGAGGTGCCTCGAAGAGATTGTTTATTGCTTTAAGGTCACCATTTGCACTTCTTTGCTTTTTAACATATTGCTTATGTCTATAGTTTACGCGAGTAGTACACATTTAAATAAAACACTTTAACGGTTTAAAACGCGATATATTCGTTAAACTTATTTGGAAATGATTTTTAATATTTTTAATATATCGCGTTTTAAACCGTTAAAGTGTTTTATTTAAATATGTTGCTTATACTTAAGGTATGCTTAAGTATTAAATAAACAAATACTACTTCCTATTTTTTGCGTTACGTTTTTAAGTTATTCGGTTAATGTAAATTACTAAATAAAGACTTCTTTTAAACTAGAAAAGTAAATTACCAAAATGTTTGCGTTTTAGTTTGCTACTATGAATATATGCCCATAGAAAGTTATGAACAATAGCTTAAAAATCGATTACATATTTTTTAAATTTATAATCGATTTTTAATATATATGGTGTCACCATGTTCAAAGAATTAAAGTTTTAAAACTATAGCTTGGCTCGTATGCAGTGATGTATGTAAAAAAATGGCTTAATATTGTATTTTATAATTCATACACATGAACATTCTAGTAATTTTTCTGAGAATTTTGTGTTACTTTTTATCGATTACAGATAATTTTAAAATCTAAAATAAATCGAAAACATTTTTGTCTCTGGCAGGACTTGAAACGGCATCCTCATCAGCGTTCCGTGCTGTTGCTCTACCAATTTATTCAATTTACTTTCGATTTTTAAATTATATAGTGCCTACATGTACAATATTAAAGTTTTCAAACTAAATTATTTAGAAAGAGATTTTTTATAACAGTATATGTAATGAGTCCTTAATAACAATTCCTCTGCCCGTAGATCTTGCCCGGCCAACGCGAGATGCCTTACAAATGGGCAGCGTACCTGCTCTTCCATATGCATTTCGCTCAAATATTCCACACGGCGTCAATTTGTCTTACTCTCTCTCTCGCCATCTGGAGATACGTGGCTATCAAGTAAGTTAATGCATAGTTAAACCTTATTTGTTAATGGATACACAAAGTCATTTGTATAAATCATTCGCTTAAACGTCTAATAGTTTATGTGTTAGGTCCATATTAATTTGGCTATTAGTCCAATGGTATGGCTAAAAATCAAGAGTGTAGGTCGTGGGTTCGATCCCCACCAGGACCAACATGTTTCCAATCAATTTATAATGTTTCTGAAACATATTGGACTTCGTCTGGAAATCTGGAGGTAGGAGCACCAAACATTCCGTTTCGGTCATAAACCACCGTCCATAGATAAAAACGTGCAGTTTAATCGTATTCCAGTTTCAGTCTAATATCCAAAGACAAAGTATAACAGCGCATTTTGTTAAGATGTTATTTGGCTCACCTTCCATCAAGGGTACCCCTTTCTTTACTTGTCCACCTCCATCTTTAAGAAATATTAGAGCTATTTTGTAGAAACATATTATTTCTTTTAAATTAAGGATTACAAATTGTGTCAACTCAGTATACTTACGACAGCAAGATAAAACGTTGCTTTGTTATTTAATAACATTTAATAATTTCGACGAAAATCAAAAGATTTTTTAGTCCTTGAACCATTTGTCATGTGTTTTATATATTATGTCGTTATATACAATCTGTATTTTACGCGAGTAGTACGCATTTAAATAAAACACTTTAACGGTTTAAAGCGTGATATATTATATAAACCGTTAAAGTGTTTTATGCCGATATCTTAATAACTTTATACATAACAAGTGTATATAACCAGTTACAAGAATTCATTTGAAACCGTTATGAAACATAAATCATGATAAGACTTACATGAGAATGTTCTTTCGCGGAATAAAAACCCGCTGACACATCGTACAAAAGAAGCTGTATGCCTTAACTCATATATCATGAGAGATCTATTAAATTATTCACGCCTTAGCGGCATCTTGGCGAAATGCGATGAAGCAATTTAATATTCGGTTTTGACAAATCATTCTTAACTGTGTTATTTATAGATTTGATTTGTATGTACATATTATTATCATTATTTGCAATTCAATTACAAGGTGGGATATAAGGCAAACATATTTATGTGTGATTTATTTCTAAATAGCAGTATCAGCGACTTCGTCTGCTTAGAATAGTTATTGTAAACTTCCTTCTAATCTTTATAATTTATAAAAACATCTAAAATGGAATTCTTTCTTTCATACAAATCTTTTGGGTATCTTGAACCGTTTTTGCAGCGTACGCATCCGAAACCCACAGAGATGAATAAGTTATCCCGTTTCTTCGCTCCAATTGTGTGGGGTGGTAGAAATATCGAAATTCCGTTCAGGTCACCACCGCCCATAGGAAAGCTGTGAAGTTAAATGGCGTTTCGATTTGTGGATTTCCGAATAGCCAAAGGGGTATTACGCCTTCCATCAACACCCTGCTTGTCTGCCCTCTATCAGCCTTTTCTATTTAACTATTACGAACTTAGCGAATTATGTACTAATAATTACGTGTGGGTTGAAGCTAAGTCCTCTCTATAATGAGAAACCTCTTCCAAGCAGTCGGATATTAATAAGTCGAAATGATATATTTTCAAGTCGTATGTTTCTCCACAGATATTCGGACAGGAATCATCTGCTGTGTACGGAGAGACGATGTAGTACGGCCATATTGAGTAGCTTTATACTACCTCCAATTCTGTGTATACCTACATTTATGGTAAGTGTAAAGCCTGTACTCAGTTATATCACCGAATATGTACGATGAATCGATCACAGTTACGTGTTTGTCCCATGCCCCATATGTCCCAAATATTCAGTTTACCTCAAAGACATAACTTAGCAAAGGTTTTATCGAATTTTTGGCAATCACTCTTGTCGAGCACTTGTCTTTGCTATCAATCAAAGGGAATCTTTTTACCGTCTTTTCCTGCTTTTGAATATATTTCTAAGCAAAATAGTAAAACTCAATACGTGTATTATTTATATATTGTTTTTCTCATTTCAAAGTTTTTACTTTTAATGTTTGCCAACTTTCAATACAAATAAAAAACTATATTTAGATAGTAGCTCTTTAGGAACTGCAAAGCTATTAAGCTACATTTAGTATTATTTCGTAGCTTCAAAGGTATTGTAGGTTGTTTTGCGATCCTAAATTTCTTACCCAATAAGGCCGAAAATGTGTAAACGAGTCTACAAAATTTTATTACAGCATTCATTGTCGTAAAGTTAGTTGTTAGTGTCGTTAGATTCGACCTTTCTTCTCTGTATCTGAAGAAGACGTTTTAAATACGTTTTTAGAATGTGCGCGGTTTAACGGTTTATAACGCGATAATCAATAGGGGATAGTAAAAATTAATAAGGTATAAAAGATACTATCTATAGTTTACGCGAGTAGTACACGTTTAAATAAAATACTTTAACAGTTTAAAACGCGATATATTAGTTATACATATTTGAAACTGATTTTTAACTTCGGCCCGACATTTCGTAACGAATATATCGCGTTTTAAACCGTTAAAGTATTTTATTTCAATATTATTAGCTTCTATGAGATGAGCTGGTATAGAAACACCATTTTCGTTTTTTGTTATAACTATAAAAATGCTAAAATAATTCTGTATCTATCAACAGGTGTTCGACATCCACACAGCAGTAGTGCTAGAACCGAATGGACCCATGATACTATACCACGTAGATTCCGACGAAGAAGGTCAATTATACAAGATCAACTTCTGGGTTCACGCCGTCGTCATCAAACTCCTTCCATGCTGCATCTTGACTGTAATCAGTTTGTGGCTGATTAGGGAGGTCTATAGTGCGAATGAGCATCAGAAGAGAATCCGCTTAAACACCTGTGCTGACAAATCGAAACGGCAATGCAAAGGCGACAAGAGAACGAACAGAACAACTAAAATGCTAGTGGCTGTTCTCCTTCTCTTCCTCGTCACGGAATTACCGCAGGGAATTCTAGGTCTGATGAGCGGCGCGTTGGGGCGATGTTTCTTCAAACGCTGCTACGACCTGTTCGGCGAGTTGATGGATGCACTGGCTCTGCTGAACGGGGCTATTAACTTCGTGCTGTACTGTTCTATGTCGAGGCAGTTCCGCATGACCTTCCGTCAGCTGATGTGGCGAGCTCACTTGCATAGATGGCCGCCCCCGCAAGCGTCGCATTCAGATGGATTGCACACGTATGTAATGAATTTTAATGGCATCTTTATGGTTCGGAAATCGAGCTCACGGTCATTGGTATTGCTACCAATAGACTAAGGAGTCTGTTAATTATATACTGCCTGTAGTTTACGCGAGTAGTACACATTTAAATAAAACACTTTAACGGTTTAAAACGCAGCCGCAGCAGCCGAAACGTCGGGCCGTAGTTAAAATAATTTTCAAACAAGTTTAACTGAAATATATCGCGTTGTAAACCGTTAAAGTGTGAAAACTTCATTATTTTTTACATGTTTTGCACATGAAGGCACTATATATGTAATTTAAAAATCGAAAATAAATTGAGAAAATTATCGACTCGGGCAGGACATGAACCGGCATCGTCAGCGTTCCGTGCTGTTGCTCTACCAATTCAGCTACCGAGTCACCGTACCCATAAGTCCAACAATGCCTAGTTGCGGCCAAGATATAGTAATTTTCTCAAATAAAGTGCGGAAATTAAAACTACGAGTAAGTAGAACAATACAGAACTCGACGAAAAATATTTTATTACGCGCCAAAATATTCATTTTTTTACTAAACAGCTTTCTATGTGCAAACCATTTTGAAATTTAAATTAAACCTTATATACCTATTTCTTTGGTCGCCGCGTTACTGAGTGAACATCGTTCCATTTTTAAATTACACGACAAATATGATTGTAGATAGTATATAATTTATTTGGTCGCTAAACATAGCAGATGTCGATTTTCATACAAATATTGCTGCTCGAACAGTACAGCAAGTTCGATTTGTCTCGAAGAAGGTTTACAAATTATAAAGCCGTTAATTACCGTTTTGCACAATACCTCAATTCGTAGAGCGACAGCTCGGAACAGTATGGTTGTAGGTACGAGCCTCCCTTGTTATATACTATTAATAATATCTAATATATTATTTGATTTCACCGCATAAGCTTACGTACCAGTTATGAGAAACGGCGCTTCGAAAGGATAAAAGTTTTTATTACAACAGGATTCTCCGAAGTAATTTCGTAATTTTACAAGGACTTATTGCTTATACTCTCACTTGGAGTTATCTTAAATTTTAAGTGTTTACCTAAATTTGTTAAGTGTCTTAAAGTTAAATACTGTCTATAGTTTACGCGAGTAGTACACATTTAAATAAAACACTTTAACGGTTTAAAACGCGATATATTAGTTAAACTTATTTGGAAATGATTTTTAACTTCGACCCGACGTTTCCCCGCGTTAGTTAGTCTCCCCGTGACCACTAACTAACTTAACTTCGGCCCGACGTTTCGGATGCTTTGTAGCAGCCGTGGCCACGTCTGTTAAATCTCATTTTCAAATAAGTTAACAAATAAGGTAACTAATATATCGCGTTTTAAACCGTTAAAGTGTTTCATTTAAAAGACATAACATTGTTGTAAGCTTAACTATCAATTATTATTTATATGAAACATACCGTGGACCACGAGCGACATTATTAAAACGATGTTGTATTTCGTAACCTAGACATAAATCTATTAACAACTGGTAACTAAAAGCTTTGTCGCGTACATGTAACACCTATTTACGAATATAGATCCGCTTTTAACATCGCTGTACGTTTTATGTAATAATTATGAATCGCTAGATTGAACATTCTATGTCGCAAAACAAAGGGAGTTCGTGTGGGCATATATTATTTCAGACAATATCTTAAATTCAAATTAATTGTTGACTAAAAATAGTTTAGTAGATTTTTATTAAACGGACTTTCAAATAAGTGTATTTGTTAAAATTAAACACTAACTTAAAATCATTAACTAAGTTAAAAATCATTTTCAAATAAGTTTAACTAATATAACACGTTTTAAACCGTTATTGTGTTGTTTGCGTGTTGGAAGTTAGTCGAACGAAACAATTTGCGGGTTCGGTCTTCGCCGGTGTCATCGAATTTTTTAACTTTAACTAATAAATTATTATACTACCAGCGCTGCTAATAGTGACAAGCAGTTGGCAGTGCATAGCCGGAACTGGAATACAAATAATTTACTTCAGTTTTATTTATATAAGTTAAAACGTTGTTACAATACTTGATACATTTAAATAAAACACTTTTAACGGTTTAAAACACGAAATATATTAGTTAGCTTTTTCAATTTTGTTTTAACATCGGCCCGACGTTTCGTCGTTAACGTTAATATGTTTCGCGTTATAAGTGTTTTTTTTATGATACAGACAAGATAGGGCAGATGCGCACGAGGTTCAGGTTAGGCTTTGGAAGTGTTTTTTACATGTGTACTACTCGCGTAAACTACAGACAGTACGTAACGATACATAATTATATTAAATAGACCATTGACTTTGAATGTGCCAAATATAAATATGCTATTTTTATTATTTCAGGGCGAAGACTTCGGTTCCATGAGAGAAGTTCGTACAAGAGAAACACACATTCGTAATGCAACAATTTGTTTGACAGCGTAACAAGTGGTTTTATTGAACCTAATTTTACTTTTTAATACTTGTGGTATATAAATATTACAGTGGTGTCCGTTGTTTAGGGTCTTCGCCAAGTGCACGATAGGGAAGTCCGAAGAATGTTTTTTTTAGACAATTGTCTGTGAAGTAGTCCAAAACTCAGACTGTTATATCAAAGAAGGAGAGAGATAGAGCAATGTTCTTTTGACGTTCTATGGCTTTGGACATTTGACAATCCACAGATTAAAATCGAAAGTGGAGTATACAGATATTTTATCTGTGGTTCAAATGTCTATGGCATTGACATAATATAACTTTGTATGTATATTATTATAGCGTTTTTTAATTGCCTGTGTAAACTTAGAATAAACAGAATAATGCTTATTTAAATAAAAAGATTTTAACGATTTAAAACGCAGAATATATTAATAAACTTAATTACATTTTTTTAAACTACGGCCTGACTGCTACGCTAAAATACTGTCGCTAGTAGTAGTTTGACTTAAACTAGTGATACCCTCCATCTTTTAGACCCACGGTGACCACGGCTGCTGCAAAATAGTAGCGACGTGTTACCATAGTTAAAATAAATTGTTAATAAGTTACCCAATATTTCTCGCGTTTTTAACGTTTTATTAAATGTGCACTACTCGCAAAGCCACAGATAATACATGTCTACGCCATATTTTAATTAAACTTACAAAAACGTTCTTAATAGCAATAATTGCTAAGAAGCTAAACTAACTTATAAACACATTTAATAATTAAAAAAAAAAAAAAAAAAAAAAAAAAAAAAAAAAAAAAAAAAAAAAAAAAAAAAAAAATAAAAAAAAAAAAAAAAATTAATTTTTTCCCCCCCCCCCCCCCCCCCCCCCCCCCCCCCCCCCCCCCCCCCCCCCCCCCCCCCCCCCCCCAAAAAAAAAATTTTTTTTTTTTTTTTTTTTTTTTTAAACCTTTAAATTTTTTTTTTTAACTTAATTGACTAAGTTGTACGCCCTCTCACTTAGTAAATACTCTTTGATTATTTGCCTATACTTATCAAACACAAATAGTTCTGTTTGTGAAAGATACATATATGTATTTACAGTTTATCTACAATATTTATCATTATGTGAATCCCGGTTTACTGAACTTTACCAATTCTGAACTTGGCGAAGACACCAGCTATTTTATAGCTTATTTTCATAATGTACATATTAAATGTGATTAAATAAGCTGCTACGAAAGTGTAATAATATAGAGAAGTAATTTTATAATCTCAATGTCCTGTTTAATAAGCACACCATATATTGTTTTGTATTAAGTACGTGTTTTAAACAGGCCGCTTCTAAAAATATCTTTTAGGCTGTTGTCTCTTAACGTGCAACAAATTTATATGTTACTAGCTGTGCGACATAGTCCGCGTGGAATAGTTACAACCTCCTCAGCGTTATAAGTTAGAGCCGATTTTTAATTTATTTAATGGAATAATTTTCAAAACAAACATTTGAAAACTAGTAAAGTTTTTTGGCAAAATTATTAATAATTCAATAGCAACTACATTACTTACATGATATATGAAATCTTATTAATAGTTAGCTAGTTATCATTTTAAGTAAAACACTTTAACGGTTTAAAACGCGATATATTAGTTTATTTAAATGTGTACTACTCGCATAAACTATAGACAGTATTTAGCTAGTAATCCTATTAACAGCAACAGTACGCATTTTTGAGCCTTAGAGACCCTTCAAAGAAATATGCTTATTCTTAGCAAATATTCTAATTTGATAACAGACAGTGTTAGTAAACAGGAAAATTTCTTTAATTGATCAAAGCGAGCATAATTAAAAAGCTTTTATAAGAACGAGAGTGATGGCTTCAAATTAAAAATTATAATGGTTATTACGATATCACTAGGTACGTCAGCGACTTCGTCCGCGTAGAATAGTTATTTTCGGCGTCCAAATTTGTTTCATCCATATATAGTGTCGATGATTTTTAGATCATTTAAAGACGAATCATTCTTTCATACATATTATTAGGTATATTGCACCGTCGCAGCGTACGCATCGGAAACCCACAGAAGAATTCTACACTGTTTCTCACTCCTATTAGTCACAGCGCCATGTTAAATAGCTTATAACCTTCCTCGATTTTTCAATTTGAACCAGTACTTCCTTAGATTAGCGCGTTCAAACAAACAAACAAACTCTTCAGCTTTACATATTAGTATAGATTTCTGTTTGTTATTAAAAAAGGCAAAAGCGTTGCGTAGCCATAATTATTACATTGATCTGAGTAAGCTTTCAACACAAATTTTATGAATAATATAAGCTTTAGTCGGCAGTTTAGTAGTTGGCATTTTACATAAATCGTCTTTTATCTACTTAATCTATGGCAGAATGTCTGTGATAAGACCATAATCCTTATCAACAAGCTGAATGTTCAGACCTTGTCAAACAGTTTTGAAGTTACTTTGACGCGATTTAGTTGCGAAACAAAATAGATAAAACTTATATTATACATAGAACTTACAAGCAAGATTAGTTTAGTGTAAAATATGTCAATATCGAGCAATTTCTCATTTCTAAATATATTTTTAGTTTTCAAATAAAATACTTTAACAGTTTAAAACGCGATATATATTAGTTAAATTTATTTGGAAATTATTTTCATGTTAGACAGAAGACAGTGTTTAGGCTATATAAGATCACGCTGCGACTAATAATAACGAAGAGACCGTGGAAAAAAACGGGGAAATTGACCATTTTTGAGGGGATCAAATTTCGATGCTCAAAATAACTATTATATGATATAATACAATAATTTAAAAAAAAGGGTTTTCGACCTGTAAAATAGGCTTTAAATTAACATACACATCACGTTGGTTGGTCTATATAATATTACACAGAAACTAAACGCGCGACCCTACGTAACATGACTTTCTGCCGGTAATGTTAAAATCAAACTACGCTGTCAAAAATCGAATTTGATGGTAAGAACTTTTATTTAAATAAGTTGCAACAATTCTACCTCTCGATGCTTTTACATAATAACTTAATCGTATTATTGGATGTCCAAAGAATCCCCATAGGAATCCGAGGGCCACGAGTCAGACACGGTTTTGTGTCTGTTTTTATGATCGATTTTATTCACAGGCCGACAATTTAACTTGAATTCGCATATATATAATTTTTAGCACTTATTGGGGGTACTAAATAAGTTGTTTTACTATTAAGTCTCTGCCTCGGTAGATAAAAACATTTTTTTTATTGATGGATAACAACATTATTCATAATATATATGTAAATGATTATACTGATTTGTTATTATTATTATTTTTAACCCTCTTGGCTAAATGGTAAAACACAACGATTAGCATTACTACAAGTTCGAATCTTGGGAAAACAGAAGATAGATTCAGTCTGACAAGACAAAGAAGTCCAATTTCCTACTTGCCTGTACATAAAATCGATCAGTGAATTCAGATATCTGTTTGTACTATGCCCCACAATGGACATGGGATTTTTTATGCATCCATAATAAGATTGATAAATATAATATAAGAAAATAATGTAACATTAGTTAAATTTATTGCTACGGTCGTGTAAGATTAAAAAGTTATATTATGTGTATTTTTTAAGTGTGTGTGTATTTAATTGTTAGTAATTAAAAACTTACTGTTATAAAAAAAAACTTTCTGTACAAAATAATTTCCTAATATTTTATAATACCGGAAAAGATAATGATTTATATAAAAGACGGACCAAATTCAGATCTTCAATACTTTGGTCTAAATGTAAAAAACTCTCCTACAATGTATATGTATATATTTAATCTAATTCAATATATAATGTATATTTATTATAAAACACATAAAAAGTTTCTCTTGTACGCGTTACGAACCTAAACGCCGAATGATGCTCATAAATATATAATATAATGTTATTAAATGTATGTTGAAAATTCCAATGTTTATTTGTGAATCTCTTGAAAATATTTAATTAAGAAATTTAAGGTTTAAAGAGTAAACATATTTAAATCATTTATTAAAAAAAAAAACGCTTTTAAAACCAAAAAAAATTTTTTTTAAAAAATGTACCCCCCGCGAAAACTATAGACAGTATTTAATATTTAATTAAGTTTAAAAGAGTAACATAAGTTAGAAATAGAAACGATATTTTTAAAAGATACAAAAATGCCTTCTTATAAAACTTTGATTTCCTTTTTTGTACTTAATTAAATTAAAATCATAAAAATACTATTAATATCAGTAGATTGATCACCTCCTCGACTTGATATATAAACAAGTTGCTAAGTATTGCGTAAAATGCATGAAGCATGGGTTCGAACCTCTGAAAAGACAATAAATAATTTCGGTCGAACATGGTAAAAAACCAGAAATAAAATTTGAAACAATATTACTCATCATGTCATTGCATTTCGGGCTGTTCGGCCCAAGAGAAGCTAACAACATCCCGTGCTGCTGCCGTCTGCTCGTAGCGAAACGTCGAGCACCTCTTCTCGATCACGTCGACCGAACGGCCCGAAACACAATGATGGCCATCCTTAACCTAAATCATAAAGTAATTCAAATAAAATCTTGTATTTGTAATTTGTATATAACATATAATTCAGTCATATTGCATTCTAATCATCTCGACCTGTTTTAGCTTTGGAGAACGAAAACAGGGACGAACACTTTTTTGCATCTGTGGACGGTAGTTTGTAATCCGGACGGAATAAAGATATTCCTACTATCTATTTAATATCCAGACGAAGTCCAACATGTTATATAAAAAGTAAAAATCTATTAACAATATGTTGGACCTGGTACGGATCGAACACGCGACCCGTTGATGATTATACCTACGCGCCCATTACACGCCAGCCTGTCAAATTTTGGACCCGTTGGGAGTCAACCTCAGTTAATTTTTAGACGAACAAGTACGTTTTTCAGACGAAGTCCAATATTTATTAGCATATATGAAATAAAAGAGCTAAAACTAACCTACACGCCAAATCTCGCATATCTATACTAATATTTAAGTCTGAAGAGTTTGTTTGTTTGTTAGAACGCGCTAATCTCAGGAACTACGGGTTCGAATCAAAAATTATTTTTGTGTTGGTTAGATCATTTGTTGACGAAGGCTATATGCTATAGAACAATGCGCTATGAATAGAAGCAAAGATACAGCTAGAAATGTGAACAAAACCGGGGAAATTTTTCATCTCTGTGGGTTTCAGATGCGTACGCTGCGAAAACGGTTTAAGATACCTAAAAATGTGTGTAAAATAATGATTCCTCTTTAAATTATCTTTAAAAAAAGTCGGTGACGCTTCGATGTCTATCTTTTAAGGTTAACTTGCAAGAACGACGGGAAGGGAAGATCGCGGGGCTTACAGCAAATAAACGGGGCTTGCAAAACCGATTTGGATGCCCAAAATAACAATTCTCGCGGACGAAGTCGCTGGCACAGCTAGTATATGAATATATCCCGTGTAAATGCCGTATTAAAGTAATATGCATACTGCACGTTCCGCACATTTCCTACATAACTACGATAAAGGTGCCAGACTAATATGACAGAGTCTAGACTAGATATTAAATATTTATACAATTCCCAAGACGCGAATTAAAACAGAATACGTGTTATTTTCTATGTTTGGTGCATGCGACGAACACGTTTCTACTCGTAAGGTAGAGTAGTCAAAAGGTCTGAGCGAAACGGTTTATTGTTTCCTTGGATTCGAACCCGGGACTTCGCCTAACGTAATGGGAAACAATGATTTTAACCATTGATGTGGTATCACATTTATATATGCTTTCCACTAATTTTATTAATAGGCAAGTAGTCGAAATTACTTCTATGTCTGAGCGAAACTGCTTATTGTTTTCCTTAGATTCGAACCCAGGACCAACTAGGCATAACTTTTAACCATGTAGCTACGGAGGCGGACCACCTGGACAATGTCGTTTAAAATTCCATTTGCCCTAAATGGGGGATGGGACAAACCCGGGGGCAATTGATGGTTTCGTCCGGACGTGGCACAGGAGTTAAACTGTCATTAAAACCAACAGTGGCACAACCATTTTAAACGGGGAAAAGCGATTTCTTTTCCTTGGTATGGTACCTGATGTAATAACTATTATATAATATTCGACAAATACAGATGTATTTACAGGTAAACATAGACAAATTCTGTATTGTTGAAAATGTCGTACAACTTTTGTATGTACATAAAATGCTTCACTTTTATTGAATACAATAGCTACGTTGGATTCTTTGTACTGCAGTCTTGTGTAATATCTAAAATGACAATATGTTCGAGTTTTCTCCTAGGGCTGGCATAAAATGTTTCAGCTTATGTAATCTAATAATCGCATCGACGACAAAGAATCGACCGGCTCGCTGTTGTAATGGTAGCTATGTGTGGCTATCAACGAGTTGTATACCCATGATTACAGTCAAATTATAACTTTTGTGAAACATGTTGGACTTCTGTAAATCTGGATATTAAATTACAATGGTGGACAGAAATACAAATACAAATATCCCAGACATATCACGTTTAAACAGGCTGCGCTGTCAACCTATTTTGACTTTGGATATTCGGAAATCCAGAGACTGGAACACGGCTTTTTTCATCTGTGGACGGCGGTTAGTGACCCCGACGAAAATTCTACATTTCTACCATTTAATATAATTATTTACACACAAAGTCCAACGTGTTTAAGAATATCGTAAATTGATTAGAAATATTAGGGTCTCAGCACACCTATGGGATCGGGAAGGGATCGTAACCGTAACGCCTTTCACCAGGCGTCAACCAGGCGTCAACAGCGTCACCCTAAGGGGGGACCCCCCCACACGCAGGAAAAAAAAGGGTATCAGCGGCGCCTGTACGTCAACTCGGCTACGGCTAGGCGACACCGCGCTTACGCCTTGTCGCCCGAAAGATGGTTGGGTACACAATATGAATAAAGCAAGGAGGACGCAAGCGCGGGAACGGAGAGACGTAAGCGCGGGGACGATGAGCCGTAAGCGCGGGAATTGCAAGTTCGGAGCCTGTTCCGAGGCGAGGCGATTACGTTACGATTCCGATTAGTGTGCGTTGCAGTAGGGAGTTTAATACAAACCATTTGAAGGCTCGAGGCGTTAGGTTACGATCCCTTTCCGATCCTATATGTGTCTGAGACCTTTATTCCGAAACCGGTGGGAATCGTACCCACGACCATAGTCATACACTGCTACCATTACTAAACGAGCATGTTGAACGACAACTAATATAGAGTTGAACCGTTAAAAGTGTTTTATTTAAAGTACAACTCTCGTAAAGTACAGACTGAATGTAATAGTTGCTCATTCATAATTTATTTTTTCTCGCCTATATTTCTAGGTTCATCATCGTATTTTCAGATAGGCTAAACCCTAGTGGATTCACGTAACCGCTCAACAATAGGCCACTTGAACAACGATAGCATTGACAGCAATTATTTGATAAAAATATTCTTTTATACCTCGCGTAGCTTTATTTAGCGTGTCAACGGATACAATGCGTTTTCAACTACAGAATAGGTCTTTAGAAAATGTTTTATTGACTCACCATTTAAAATGTCATATGTATGATTCAAGTATTTTTGCATCTCGCCCCATTGGTGTTAATTCTACCAGGATTGTATTTATTTATATATTTATTTATTATTGCTTTACTATTTATTAAGCACACCACAGAAGATACATATTACGGAGGAAAAAAATCTTACGGACTAACTTATAAATAAAAGGCGGCCTTATCGCTAAGTAAACATAATTTAAAATCAACAGTATAAAAAACATGTAGTGTGCTAGTTTTTAGTAAAATAGAATCTTAAATACTGTCTGTAGTTAACGTGAGTAGTACAGCTGTAAATAAAATTCTTTAATGGTTTAAAACGCGATACATTTTAGTTAAACTTGTTTAAATATTATGTTTAACTACAGCCCGACGTTTCGGATGCTTTGCAGCAGCCGTGGTCACGGGGTGACTCTTACTTATCTTATATCCTTTGACCTGAAACTGAATTTCAGTAAGTCCTTAGAGTGTGGTCGGCGGTACCACACGAGTAAAAATTTAATAATCCATCCTCCAATCTCTAGTATCAAAGCGTGACGTCGCGTAAGTACATAATACTTCCTGAAACTATGTATATGATCAGTGAATTGACGAGTAAGCTTTCAGGCGCACACTGAAGGCTATCAATCTATTGGAAGCTTGCCAGTTGGAATGTTGTCACGGCACTAAGCGCAAAGGGTTACTCAGGGTGAAAATCTCGTTCCACTTTTGTTCAAACACTTATTGTTATTGAAGATATTATTGATGGAAATGTTTCTGTTGTTTTACCGGCAACTTGGATGCAGTGATTTGTTTATATACACTGTAACATATTTACGAATCCGTATTTTCTGCGTACATTAATATATTTATTTAATATGTCAAGGAGGATAAACATGGCGTGGGGCTCACTTGTAACATCTGAATAATATGCGTTGTCGACCTTTTTTGGCTTTGGATATTCGGAAATCCACAGACTGAAACCGAAACACGATTAAGCACGGCTATTTCATCTGTGTACAGTGGTTCGTGACCCAAATGGAATTTCTGTATTCCTACCACCCACTGGGTGGATATTAAATCCAGATTTCCAAACGAAGTCCAGTTATGTTTCAGAAATAATTATAAATTGATAAACTAGAAACATCTTGAATCTGGTCGGGATCCAACCCACGACCCGTTGATCGTTATAAAAAATGAAATCGAATATATGAAAAAATAAACTTTCTGCGTACATGTTTGAATGATAAAGTCAAAACTCATTGATTTACGTAGGTAAATTATGCTCGTCGAAACATTTGAAACTAGATTCTATATTAATCTCGAATCAAGTGCGTAGAACGAACGAGAAGAACTGGCAAAAAACTTGCGGCGACTCCTTTTATCTCCCAAGTTTCAGATACTTGTACATGTTTCTTGTTAAGACGAGTAGATTAGAAGTATGGTGCGGACACATGATCGAAGATAGCTTGTTCCTACAGACTAACCGGTCTCGCTACCTAATCAGAAAAGTGAACACGACCGATTGAAATAAGGAATCTGAATGTTTGTTATGTAAGGCATCGCTTCTTACATTAAGGCTGTTAAAATGGCGGCTAAGATTTCAGATACTAAAAGAACCGTTTGGTTGAAACATGACAATAGAAAGAAACATTAAAAAAACGCGTTTTTTAATTTATAAACAAACAATAAGAGTAGAGATGGAATGTGATAGAGATGTGACAAAGTTAGTGGTTGTCCTCTATGCGTTGCCTATTTTATATGGCAGGCGCTAACTTAAGTAATAACTAAATTAAAGATTATTGTTTATTTAGTTGTGTATAATTTATTTTGTGCTAACTCTTTAAAAAAAGTTATTGAATTTTTTTTTAATATTCATGTATTCATGCACAGGTATAACCATAGGATAAATAAACAAGCTACTTGTAAGATTTTAGAACTTAAAGTATTGTTAAGTAAAATTACATTTAAAAAAATAAAGATGTACCTTATTTCTATTTTTTACTAAAACCAATATAATAGAAATTGCGGATTTGTTTTGTTGAAATATACATATGCGCCACAGAGGTTATATTACATACAACAACAAATTAAACCGTTCTTATCTTAATTCTTTCTTTCCTTACCCTACATAAGTTATAAAGGAAGTTCTCGAACATTGAATATAATGTAGACAATGGTATTTTTCTCATTTCGAACTAAATATCAATATTTTTTTTTTAGTATAGACTATATAAAATACTGTCTGAAGGTTTAAAACGCGATATATATTAGATATACTTATTTGAAAATTATTTTTAAATTCGGCCCGACGTTTCGGATGCTTTGCAGCAGCCGTAGTCACGGGGGGACATGTCCATATAGTTTTACACGTGTATAAATTAAATTGTCATACTATCAACGCCGACGGGAAAATATTTCCGGGAAATTTTATATTTATTACTCAATTAATCGGTAACGTAATAACGATGGATCATTTTTCACTTACCACGTAAGTCTGTATAATCGGGAGATTACGCCTAGGAATATTTCGATAAAGAATTAAAAAAAGTTTGAAAGCCCGTTTCCCCTCGTGGGGCACGGGGCGAACACATTTCTATTAACGGGCAAGTAGTTGATCAGATTTCTGTGCCCTGTCCGACCGAAACAATTTTATGTTTCCCTGGGATTCGAACCCAGGACCTCACCTCTCACGCTTAACGCAATGCTAGGCAATACGTTTAACCATTTGGTTACAGAGGCAGTCCAAATAAAGAATTAAATAAACTTAATAACTCGTACTGTAATTCATAGATGTTCTTTACCTAAGGCTTTTATCGTTGAGGGAATGTGAAAAAACACTTTAATTATTTTACTTAAAAACTAAATAAAAATAACGTCACATAAGAATCCTGTGCTCTTTGGTTTAAAGGCGATAATAATAAGGACCGGGTCGTGATTTCGATGGCCCTCAATTCCAGCATGTTATGGTGCATATATACATTTATGAACTATATATTTTTCTAAAACACATTGCACTTCTATTTTAATAAAACACTTTAACGGTTTAAAACGCGATATATTAGTTAAACATATTTAAAAATGATTTTTACTAAGTTTAAATAAGTTTAACTAATATATCGCGTTTTAAACCGTTAAAGTGTTTTATTTAAATGTGTACTACTCGCGTAAACTATAAACAGTACATTGCACTTCGTTTCGAAATCTAAGAATTGAATGAATACGAAATTGAATTGAAAAGGTGGTAGGAATATAGCTGTGAAGTTTGATCGCGTTTTTGTTTCCGAATGTCCAATTCATAACTCATTCTTATCTGTCCTGTCATGAAAAAAATGCGGGCTAACATGGTAATTTTAATAAGTGGCCCATCCCTCCAAGAGAATAGTTAGAAAAGAGAATAGAATAGTTTTTAAGCAGGAAAATTTGTGTAAACCTCTTCACTTTTGTAAATTTACCCACGACGTCGGTCGCGTCACGTCGTTCTTGCAAGTTAATTTTAAACGATAGATATATAGTGTCGCGGTCATTTTTTTCGATCATTTAAAGAGGAATTATTCTTTGTGAACAGTTTTCGCATCGTAAGCAACGGAAACCTACAATGATGAATAACTTTCTCCTTTTTTTTCACATTCTCCGCTGTCTCTTCGTTCCTTTCGCTCGCAGCGTAATGTTACACAGTTCGTATAGAAAGATACAAATTGTATACAAGGCACGGTTTCTGCGATATTTTCCAATAGATTTGAAGGGCTAACTCGATTGAGTCAAACCCCTAACAATGAATAACCTAATAAAACTGCGTAAAAGATGGGGTTGGTCTTGCAAAAATTATGGAGCGTGATAAAACAGTGTCGTTTTATTACCGAGTCAATACAATAAATTATCCACGGATAGCTTGTAGGGGTATTGAGTACTTTATAGTACATTAAATACTGCCTGAAGTTTACACGAGTAGTACACATTTAAATAAACATATTAACGCTTTAAAACGCGATATATATTGGTTAAACTTATTGCTTTGCAGCTGCCGTGCTCTCGGAGAGACAGTCTCCCGCAACCTTGGTTGCTGCAAATCCGAAACGCCGGGCCGAACTAAAAAATAATTTTAAAATAAGAATAACTAATATATATATCGCCTTTTCAACCGTTGAAGTGTTTTATTTAAATAAGTTATTACATTTCCATTGTTTTTAAGTTGTGAAATCCCGTTTCTCCCTCATGGGGCATGGGGCAACACATTTTTGTGTCCGTTTCACTGGCAAGCAGTTAATCAGACTTCTGTGCCCTGCCTATTTAAGCTAAAATTTACGAAGCTTTTTCAATAAAATGCTTTCCAAAGTTCGTCACAAACTTTGGAGAGTCGGCGAATTAACTTTTTTTACCTTGTAAAGGTGTTATTTCTTATTAAGTGAATCAATAAGAAATTCCAACTGGTGTTCACTAAATTGAAGAAAATGTAAATTGGCCCGTGCCCCGGGTGCCAATACGGTCCGTGATAGGAATGTCGCTGCCCTCACCGAATCACGTACTAAGGGAACTCGAATCGAGAATATATTTTTTAATGGAGGAGGCGGCATATAGCGTCTAAACAAGATACGCTGTAGTACAAATTTGGCTTTGGAGTTTCGGAAATCCACAGTCTGATTAAACTTCACGGCTTTTTGCGACGAACCCACGACCCAACCCACCCATTACACCAACAAGCCCGTCAAATCATTGAACGATAGTAAATAATTCAATATTAGTAGTTAAATTACTTACTATATTATATAATGTTTAACATAAGAAGCATTCTTCAACTTGATTTAAAATTGGATCACTTTTAAAATAAAAGTGGATCTTATTTTATTTAGGAATTTTTCATGCAAATTATGAACAGCGCGTTTTGTATACTTTCCTGTTAAACAATATAAACTTAAAAGGGTTGTCTATTATAAAATATTTCCGACATAATGATATCTACTTAACATTTAATAAGCTACAAGTCATCTTTGACTTATGGTTATTTCAACTCCAATAGCCGTATGTTAGATGAAAAAAAACTCAAGAACAAAAATAGAAAATAAAAACTGTATTAGCTTTTAGTCCATGAAGAGAAAATTATATATTATTTTATAGGTGAAGAGTAAGTAGATAAAACATCTTCATTTATGTGTCTGTTTAACTTACTTTAGCAGTAGTTGGTGACGAGACTTCCTGGCTAGAGCAATTTATTATATTTTGAGGTTACAACCCCAGAAATGGTATAGATTCTATATGCAGAAGTAACGTTGGTCTTTATAATACAAATGTTCGGTTCGATGATATATTAGTCATTGAAAATTTATAGCTGACGCTATAAATTTTCGCAGAAAATAACGGATGGTAATTTAATTTATAATATTCGAACAGGGTCTTAAACCGTGAATATTATGTTTTGCCGTAGTTAACCACTAGACTATCGAGACCGTCAAACCTGCAGTTAGTGACGAGAAATATAAAAAGACAACTTGATATTTCGCCGTATTATCTCATATTTAATTTTTTTGTTATCGCATTATAGCGATTTCTTTCTCATTTACTTCGCAAAATTGCTCGGAGATGAATTAAAGTGATTCCCCGCGGCATAACGTTATATTTCACATCACAGCTTTTCATAAAAAATATAATAAAATCCTACGCTTTGTGCTAACAATAATAGCGGATTCTATTTAACTATCACTGTTTATTAAATGTGATTTAATATTTATTACTTGTTTGTTGTCGGGTCGTGGAATCGATCATCAGGTCTTGGGTTCGATCCCAATAGGGTCCAAAAAATTTTGTAATCAATTTATATTTTTCTATAAGATTCGTCCAGAAATAGATATTGAATAGGTGGTAGCGATATCAAAAAACCGTCCGGGTCGCGAACCACCGTCCACGGAACTTTAATCGCGTTTCGGGCTGTTACCATAATAGACAAGTATGAGGTACACTTGATGGTATTCTAACGTATTTAGGAATAACAAAAACTGTTTTATATTCATGCCTGAACCGTTTAGATCGTACCAACAACCCGTTAACTATTGCGTATACACTGAAAATATATGTATGTGCTCTGATACCACCAGAGCAACAGGCCCTAAAAAACATTATTTCAGTATATAATCTATAAGTAATGTCAAATACTTCAATAAGTTGTCATATTTCAATAAAAACTAAGAAAGTATATATTTAAATAAATCACAGTTGACGGTTTAAAGCAAACTATATAGCGTTTATATATTATTGAACTACGACTCGACGTTTCGTTTTAAGCCGTAAAAAGTGTTTTATTTAAATTTGTATTCGCGTAAAGTACAGACAATAGTTCCATGAGAAATGTGGAAGGAAAAATACTCAACCTCGTACAGTATTTTTCCTATGATATCTATCGCGTACTGACAGAGCTAATTATAAGTTGATCACCTATATAAAGATGTTATTAAACACTGTAACTTTGTTTCTCGAATGACTCAAACTAAAATGTGTGTCCACCACGTGGGGCATTGGGACTGCTACATAAATCGTCTTTATTTAAATTCCTTCCCAATCTATTATTTTCTAGAATATGACTAACGCCTCACGCGTAACGAAATGCATTTAACATATTATTCAAATGATAGACATTTAACGGTTTAAAACAGGACATATATACGTTTTTTTATTAAACAAAACATTTTCTTAATTTATAGACAATTTTAATTTAATAGGTTGAAAAAATTCGACGATGACGCGTAGGACACTAGCGCAATTGGTTAGAGGAACAGCATGGAACGCTGTGGAGGCAGGTCCAACTCCTGCCCGAGTCGTAAATTTTTCTCATTTATATGGTTTACAGATATATTTTTTTGATTATAAAGCCATCATGTGAAAATATTAAAGTTTTCACTTTTAATTCACGTAGACGTGTAACCCGTAGTAATGGATAAGTGGTAGGCATGTCCAAGGCTTTTGTCGTTGGCGATCTAATAACGCTCAGATTTAAATCATTTATTGAAATCATGACAATATCAAGATATCTCTATATTTTTGGGAGCCTCTCCGACGAGGAAATGGAATTTATCTAATAAGTACTGTCTGTGTTTTACGCGAGTAGTACACATTTAAATAAAACACTTTAACGGTTTAAAATGCGATATATAGTTTAATAATTAGTATATTACTATTTTAACTTATTTGTCGTCGAAATGTCTGGCCGCAGTTAAAATAATTTTTAAATATATATGGCGTTTTAAACCGTTAAAGTATTTTATTTTAATATATCTAACAATTTTTGTTTACAGCGCCTAGGTGGTAAAATTTCTGTATCGGCTTAACGCAATACTGAACTAAGGAGACATTACACCCGGTTAGTATTATTTCTATAATAGAGGACGACAAACAAGTATGGGGTATGTAAACTTTTATTTTTTTATTTATTATTGTTTTATTATTTATAAAACACTCCACAGAAAATACATATTAATGAGGAAAAATCTTACGTACTAACTTATAGATAAAGGCGGTTCTGTCGTTAGCTAGCGATCTCTTCCAGGCAACCTGAAGTACAGGAGAAAAGAAATAGAAAATAATTTATTTAGTGGGTAGGTGTAAGGAATAACAACGAATATCAAAGGTACATAGTGAAAGTACACACAACGAGTAGGAGAGAAACAAACTTAAATATTGGAAACGTAGAACTTATAGAGAAAACTCCTAAAAGAACGGAGTGATTGAGCTTTTCTGATATTAGCGGGAAGAGAGTTCCAAAGATGGATAGCTTTAACTGTGACGGAATTATTGAAGAAAGTGCTTTTATGTTTGGGAACAAATAGGAGATTATCGATCGAAAGATTTAACTGGTGGGAACTTAAAGGATGAATCTCTTTTAAATAAGAGGGAATTTTGGGATCAAAAAGGACACGGTAGAGGAGATGGAGTAGATGAGAATTCCGTCGAGTTCGGATTCAGTTCGGTTCGAAATTCAGAAACTTGATCACATTTGCGACGGCCAAAAATGAAACGGATACAGGTATTCGTAGTCAGATTGTTACTAACTTAGTACTAACACACTGATTAGATTGAAATAAAGGGTCAACGGTCTGATAAATAAATTATTTTCAACACTATTATTATTATTTAACAATATACTTTACGGCTTTGCACCTATGAACGGCAGTTCGTGACCCGGTCGATATTTCGATATTCCTACCCGTTTATTATCCAGATTCCCAGGCTAAGTACAAATATTCAAATATAAATAGAACTGTAAGACCAGGTGGGGCATCGAATCCACGACTTATAGATCATTAGCCATATGTTACTACCATTGAATCTCCAATTAGTGGTCTACGTTACTAGACGTAAATGAGGGCGTTTTTCATGAGTAAGGTTTTGTACAAATGGCAAAAGTACTGAAATATGTCAATCGATAAAATGCGGAGGCGGGCCGAAGCTCCAAGTAAATATAGTTTTATAAACACGAATAAAATATGAAATATATGTTCTTCCTAAAATAATAACAAGCTACGTGAATGCTTATTAATTTCAAATAAACATAGCCCTATTTCGTAATTCTGAAAGAAGAAAGAAAATAATCTCTTTGAATATCTACGTTTCGTTATATTATATTTGAATCATAATAAGAATGTTTATGTGAAAAATAATTTCCACTTTTCCTAAATTTCCATTGTGTTTTGTAAACACGTAGCTTTGTTGTTTCTTTATCATGTTTTGATTAGATAATGATTTTGATATAATTGTTTACAAAACAACATTAATTGTTTATAACATCTTATGGGATCATATTATACAGTAGCTCTTCAGCATGTAGTTAAGATGTGCTATCCACCTTACCACCCACAGACTGAAAACGACGACGGTTTGAAAAAAATATTTTTCACATGCACCTGATGGCGTTACATAAATTATAATCTATTTATATTACTAAACATTTGCAACACGGGCATGAGTTGAACTGGTAACGATAGCTTTTCGTGCTCTAACCAACGACTAACGGTGGCACAATTGGTTAGAGCAACAACACCGAATGTTGTTGATGCCGGTTCACGTCACGTTTGTGTCGTTTTTCGTCGTGTTTTTGTTCAATCAGCACTTTCAGTTACGACCTTTTTTTTAATGATAGTGTGAATGCCTAATGCACGCCCACGTCGGGCAGTGTGACGTGGGGAGTGTGCTAAATAGTATGGCCGACCAGAACCACTGAACACACCACCAGCCCTCTACGGTGCTTAGAGGGAGCCCTGGGTTCAGAAACGACCTAATGGTTATTAGCCATACATTGCTTTTACTTGATCGCTGCAGAAATTGTTACATCAAGTTTTCTGCTGGTATTACAAAACACCCGGTCGATAAAAGTTTTATAACTAACTTAATAAATGTTTAAATAAAACCCTTTAACAGTTTATATATCGCGTTTTAAACCGTTAAAGTGTTTTATTTTAATGAATACTACTTGCGTAAACTACAGACATGTTTTAACTTAATACATATATCAGTTTGACAATAAAATAACAGGATAATAATACGGATAGATCGTGTGATTGAAAATAATTACAGACACCTTGTATCATTGTCATTAATTAGTATTATTACCTTATAATGACATTACTTAGAATCTACTTCTATAATAATATGAAAAAATAGAAAAATAAAGGAACAAGTTGTGAGCATTATTGTTTCTTCACGATAGCATAGATTTAGTTAAGCATTGTCTATAGTTTACGCCAGTAGTATATGATTAATCAAAACACTTTTAACGGTTTTAAACGCGATATGTATTAGTTAACCCAAATACAATTTATTTTAACTACGGCCTGACGTTTCAGATGCTTTGCAGCAGCGGTCTCGAATGAGTAAATAAGTTAACTAATACATATCGCGTTTTAAATCGTTAAACGTGTTTTTCATTCTTCTTCATCTTCTTAACTCAAATACATAAATAACATCTTGCTCAAGCCAAGCAAAATTTTATTTATGTATTTAACTCGAGCCCGTGACCTATTAAACTATAGATACGCAAAATTACTAATTGAACAACTTATTTAGTCATCTTCAATACTACTGTCTATAGTTTACGCGAGTAGTACACATTTAAATAAAACACTTTAACGGTTTAAAACGCGATATATTCGTTAAACTTATTTGAAATCTTCAATACTGTTTGTTTGATATGAGGTGTGGTGTGGTGGGGATCGAATTCACGACCCGTTGATTATTAGCACATTTCTAAAGTATATAAAGAAACTTACGTTTAACTTAAAGCACTCGATATCCTTCTAATGTAACATAATATTAATTTATAGTACAGATAGCAAAAATCACTCCCAACTTGTCTAATGAAACTCAAGGGAAACTTCGATCTCAGGTCCTTGGATTAAGGGATTTACTTCGCCATCATTGGACGTTCACTGAACAACATCCCCATCCCGGTCAACTGATGGATGTAGTGGATAGAATGGGGTTTTAGAAGTCAAATAAAAAAGGTTTAATAATAGATACTAATTGCTATAAATGAAGGTATATTTTGTTTTAAATTAATTTACCTAAACTATTATAATTATTATTTACTAGCTGTGTACTAGCTGTGACTTGACCGCGTGAAATTTTAAGAAACGAAATTTGGTTTTGCAAGCCTCTTTGCAAATGGTAGTATGGTGGTAGGAATATCGAAGTTTCATCCGAGTCACGAACCACCTTCCACAGATAGATAAAAAATCCGGTAAAGTTCACCCGCGTTTCAGTCTGTGGATTTCCGAATATCTAAAACAAAAGTAAGTCGACAATAATCTTGTTAAAAATCAAGATAGAAGAAAACAATGGTGGGTTTAAGGAATTTTAGTGTTACTATCTATTTGCTTGTATGATTTTTCGACCAGTTTTTATAGAGCTTTTTAAAATCCCCCCGCATCTATCCGGCCTGTCCACCATGTCGTTCGTATTACTGTCTAAGTCGTTCCTTTACAGAGGTAATGTACTGCCATACGTTTGCCATTGTCTGTAGTTTACAAATTGCTCGTTAGCAGTATTTCGTACCTGGGCATAATTATGATTGATGTAATGTAAAAAAAAACACATTTTTAATATGAGTGCCCTTAATTTTATTTTTGTTTCCTGAATTGTAACCAATGATAACAGTAACATAATTGACACTAGTTGACGCACATACCACGTATTTTCTTTTACATTGCGATACTTCAATACGATATTATATAGAAGACACCGTTGTTACTTTCCATTATTATTACAATGCATTAAAAAAATTTACGACTCGGGCAGGACTTGAAACGGCATCCACAGCGTTCCGTGCTGTTTCTCTAACCAATTGCAGCTACCGAGTCCTACACGTCATCGTCGATTTTTACCCCAATTAAAAAAACCCCCCCCCCGCAATAAAATTTAAACCTAAAAACTTGCTTATTTTTTTATTATTTTTTATTTTTACATTAGGTACTATCGCCATTGTATGAATAGAAAATTTCAAATTGTGGAGTAAATATTGTCCACAATAAATTTGGCAAAGTAAATTTTTAACGGTAATCAAATTGCCAAGGCCCGCAATTAATTTGGCCTAATAGCTTACACAGAATTAAATTACGTCTATATTCATTAGCGTCAATTGACTTTTACATATTATCTACTTTATTATAATATATGTTTAAAAAATAAGATTTTTGGTGTCAGTGTCTTGGAAATGTACATTATTTTAAAGTACGCTTAAATAGAACACTTTTAACGGTTTAAAACTCGAAACAACGCCGTTAAAAGCTAAGCGTTACATAACATATTTTTAATTTAATTTAACTACGAATGCTTTGCAGTTGCAACAACCAGTATTATGATATCTATTTAAATGTCACATGTTGACATGTTAATGCACTTGAAAACATTATATTAGTTAAACAATTTATTTATATTTAAAAAATAACAAGCGGGGCTCTAACCGCCATCCACAGCGTTCCGTGTAGCTGCGACGGGCTGACATGGTAATTCGATTGTTTAGGCTTCAGAGGAACACGAAATGCTTTGGATGTCGGTTTCAAGTCCCTTTGACCCGTGTCGTAAATGTTTCATCTAAATAGATTTTTTATTATTCTACGTCTTGTTGCCATCCACTTCACAATTGACATTAATTAAATTTGCTCGGCATCCACTTAAACGCATCAATAGTCCCTTGCTGTCAATATCTACATAATAAATTATTACGATTAAATGAGTTAATAGACGTTAATCGGACCCATTGTTATATGAAATATAAATAAAGATAATTTTCTCACACTATTTTATGACGTTGTATTACAACAGTGAACATAATAGATAAATGAATGCGTAAGCAATTCAAGGTGGATGACTCAGTATACCTGTTAAAATGTTTAAAGAATATAATTTTTGAATCTTAATTTAAATTCTACAATTATTGTTGGTAATTAGATTTTTTTAAAGATAAATCGAGAAATAAGTATTTAATGAGATGATAAACTACATAATAAGGCAGTTACACAATAACGTAACGCGTTACGGATTTATCTATCTGTCTTTATCTATACTAATATATAAAGCTGAAGAGTTTGTTTGTTAAAACACTATGTGACTAATAGCAGCGAATTTTGAATATTTGTATAATTGTATGTCGTTACGTAAATATAAATATACCATGAGATGCCCCTTATCATCTATGACGATATATTTCAGGCAACTTTTCGCAAATTCGTCACGTATTTGATTTTCTTAGCCTTTCATTTATCAAGCTTAGAACTTCTTTACGTTTAACTTCCTGCATCTACACCAGAAGCCGCTTCGATTATTCCATCAATCATAATATAAGCGTAATTTTTTACCCTCCACAGCCATAATAACAACCATGACACTACGACCTTGTCTAATCAATTATGGGATATCGTAGTAAAATCATTATTTATTACAGCTTTATTAAGTAATGTTACTTAATTTTGTAACAAAATCACTGTGATCAATAAAAAAAAATCTTTCAAGATGTATGCAATATGCCAAAACTATGTTTAAAACGAGGTTAGTAACGCGAGTCTGAATGCATTGCAGCACGACGTCTTCTTCATTAATATATTTTGCTTTTTAAACCGTTAATTATTAAAATGTGTACCACTGGCAAAAATTACTTAGTAAAAATTGAATACTTACCTATAAAACTGATCAGTGAAATGGACACAGAAATGTGTTCGCCTTATGGAGCCTATGGCTCGGAAGAGTACACGGTCATGAAGATGGCAGGTTCTCCCCGTGACCACGACGCAAATCAGCCAAAACTTCGGGTCGTAGTTAAAATAATTCCTAAATAAGTTTAAGTAATATATTTCCCGTTAGTAAAAAAGGTAGAAAACTATATATATATATAGCTTTGTTTGAGTCGACATTCCTTGACTTCAATTAAGCGGACCCTTGAGTCTTCCTTTACGACTAATTAGGCCAAGAGAAAGGCAGATTGCTCTAATCGTAATCACATAAGACAGCAATCCGTTGTGGCTTAACTGACATCCGTAGAAATGAACCAACATAGCTTTAAGCCATAGAACTCTAGATTAGAACCAACTATGAACTCTATTAATAACTCGTTCAAAATCTATACAAATATATAGAGCTGAAGAGTTTGTTTGAACGCGCTAATCTCGGGAACTACTGGTTAAAATTGACAAAATCTTTTTGAGTTGGTTAGTGAATTCATCGAGGAAGGCTTTAGGCTATAAAACATCATACCAATACGAACGAAAAAATAGTGGGAGATATGGGAAAAATGAGCTAATAAATAATAAAGCTAAGTAGGTTGTTTGCAAAACTGTCATTTGTTACCCAAAATAACTTTTTCACGCAGACGCATTAGCGAACACAGCTAGTTAGAAATATATTAGTTTTGAAAAATATATACAAGGGCGGGACTTGAATCAGCATCTAAAGCGATCTGTGACGCGGTAGCTCAATTGTTAGAGCAGCGCTAAGCAATTGAGCTACCGCATCACAGAGTAACTCAAGTTCCGTGCATAGGTTATAATTGGTTACTAGCTAAATAAAATATATTTAGATATTCAAAAAAAAGACTTCTCATGGTTTAATTATTTTAACATCTCCATGACAACGGCTGCTGCAGAGCATTCAATATGACTACCCGTAAAATAAATTATAAATAAGTTATTTAAATAAAACACTTTAACGGTTTAAAACGCGATATATTAGTTAAACTTATTTGAAAATGATTTTTAACTTCGGCCCGACGTTTCGGATGATTTTGCAGCAGCCGTGGTCACGGCTGCTGCAAAGCATAACTAATGTATCGCGTTTTAAACCGTTAAAGTGTTTTATTTAAATGTGTACTACTCGCGTTAACTATAGACAGTATAAATAAGTTAACTAATATATTTAAAATGCAATATTTGATTTTATTTACATGGATAGCGCCGCTATTTTGATATTTTTTAAATACAAACAAATAACTTCTGTTGTTCTATTAACATGCCAAAAATTCACATTTTACCGTGAAATCACAACCCTTTACAAAAACTCGTGGCAATGATAATATATTGTGCCTGTCTAAAACACGATAGCATCCGAAACAGACGAAGAATATTTATCATTTGGTTGAAGAGAGATTTGTATAAAATATAATTGTGCGCTTGGAGACTGCTTACTTATTTTAGTTATAAACACAAAATGTTTTAATCTGTAATGTTGAAAAATCTCATCGTGAAATGCGTTATAGAGATGTTGACTGTATTAAAAAATAAATCGAATTACAATGCAAATTCTAGTTTCTGCTAAATTCATACAGATTAAAGCAATAATTTTATAATTATAACAATTTTAGTTTTATTGATATTTCAAAATAATTTTAGTGAACTAGAACAAAATAAATAACTTTTTATCTTTTTTTTGTATGCTTTCACATACAGGTACTCCGCAGCAATTATAAAACTTAGAGCACATGTTATTTTTTTTAACTTCACTAACAGTTTGCTCGTATCTGAAGACGCCGTGACGTCATTAGATCGCGATGTTTTCGGGCATTTTAAAAACATAATTTAAGGGCTTTTTAAAGGTTAAACATATAATAGGTACCTAAAGATAATTTAAAACATTTTCACGAAATGAGTCTCTATTCGTGTTTTTTTGTACATTAGAAACAATTTGACGTACATGTTCTCGATTCATTCTATTTTGATAAAATATATTCTTGTATTCATTTTATTTGTCATGTCTGGCAATAAAGCGAATAAATTTTACAATTTACAACACAATTGAATGATGTTTTAGAGTGAAAACTTCAAGTGGTGGATTAAAAACACCTGGTGTTTCTAAGACAAAGTTAGAATATTATTCTTAATTACGATTAGCTAACCAATAATAATGGTGTTTTAATCCGTTAATGCTCTTATGCCCCATATGTTTATTTCTACATAACCATATATATAGGTGTAAATCTCAAAAAATAAATAAAAAGATACTCAAAAGTAGGATGTGAATTTAACGAAATTATTCTTTTGTTTTCAATCACTAAGCAAGGTTTATTCAAAAGGAATTCAATGATGTTACTTACATTATGTTATTTTTTGCTAACTGTTATAGTGCGGTTTTATGCGAATTGTTGTTACATTTTTTGTTTGTGTGGAAATTTTGTAAAGCTACCTCAAAAACTCAATGCCAAATGTTTCGCTCAATAACGAAGGCAATTTTAATGTCTAAAAGAGAATCACTTCTCAACCTGCATCTGAACTAAATCAACCCATCTTAAGCCTTGTAATCAATTAATTTTTCAAATTCAGGGTTCGAATTTAGAAAAATATCTGGATTCATTCTATTCTATGACTTAGATGCAGATAAGCCTTTTAGAAGAAGGCAATAGCATATTTGATCTGAAGCCTAAATTAAAGTACATATTAGAATATTTTAATTCTAATTTCTGCTCTCATACACAATACTTACGAATCTCCATTAAAAATTGTAAAGTCCATTTTATATAACACAGTTATATAACATTTTAACAAGATGCACGGTTGAACTATTTTGGATTTCGATATTCGATATTCACAGATAGAATTTTCGATATTTCAACCACCCATTAAATCCAGATTTCCAGACTAAGTCCAATATCCTGTATGTAGTTAACGCGAGTAGTACACAGTAAATAAAACACTTTAACGGTATAAACAGCGATATAAATTACATAGACTTGTTTGAAAATTATTTTGACAACGGCCCGACATTTTGGATGCTTTTTAGCAGCCGTAACCCCGGAAAGTCTCCCCTATATATCACGTTTCAAACCGTTAAAGTGTTTTATTTTAATAGGATTCCAACATGTTTTAGTAAAATTGTACATTGATTAGAAACGTGGTGTGCCGTGGAGATTGAACCCGCGACCCTTCGGTTACCTAACATTGCTACCAATAGACCAACAAACGTATTTAAAGCCTTACACGGCGAGTTTACCTGTACAGGACAAACAGTATATTGAATACGTGACTGCTGACATACTAGCACGGTAGATCACGTGTCCAATAGTTCTCGAAAGTTCTGTGCCGTAAATAGCTCGGGAATCGAATTAGCTTGAGTTTAATATGCACATGTTTGTTTAGGAACAATGTAGACATAAATAGTAAAAAGTTAAATAGATCTACTAGACTGCGTCAGTGTCAGCGACTTCGTCCGCTTAGAATAGTAATTTTGGGCATCCAAATTTGTTTTCGCAAACCTCCTTTTCGTCTTTATAAATTTAAGCTATATTTACCCACTACATCGGGACCCACGCGTCCCGTCGTTCTTGCAAGTTATTATTTAAAAAAAGACCTATAGTGTCACGGACTTTTTAAATTATTCTCTTGTACATATTTTCAGATATCTTGAACCGTTTTTGCAGCGGGGGCATCGGAAACCCACAGAGATGAATAATTTCCAGTTTTTTCCACATTTCCTGCTGTTTCTTCGCTCTTATTAGTTCGATGTTTTATACCCTATAACCTTCCTTCAAACATACAAACAAACAAACTCTTCAGCTTTATATACTAGTATAGATAAATCCAACCAATTGTTCCTGAGAGTAGCGCGTATAAACAAGAAAATAAACATTCCTTTAAATATTTAATTATTTTTATGTGTGAAAAATTAACAGGTACGAAGCACAGCTGCTGTTACAGCACAAAAGCTTTTGACAGATTAATTCGATTCCTGCCCGTGTCATACTTTTTAAAATTGAAAATAACCTTTAATAAGTTACACTTAGTAACAAGTGAATATAAGAATTTTTTAAACTTTTAATCTAGATTGAAATCAAATACAAAAAAAAAGTGACGGAAGAATTCTTAACAACTTGAATTGTTAGAAGGATGTCTAATTCAAATCTACCTAAGAACCTATAAATGTTCTTAAAAAATCGAAAATAAATTGAAAACTACTTTTTTTGACTCGGGCAGGACTTGAACCGGAATCGTCAGCGTTCCGTGCCGTGTGCTCTACCAATTGAGCTACCAAGTCACCAAGTATGCCACTATACTACTATACTTAGATGTAGCAATGGAACATGACTAAAAAATAATTAAAGTTTTCCTAAAACGATAGAAATGTTCTTGTTAATTTTAAAATAACTCACTCGAACAGCACAGTCTAAAGCCAAATAGGACGACAACATGTTATAGGCCAAGATTGCCACCAAGCTTGTCTATACTGTCATAAAAACAAAGTTCGCAATACTATCGCGAATAGATCACGAATTTCTTGTATGTCATGAATATCAAAGGACTCCAGTAAATTGGGTTTATTCCTATAGTCGCACAGTTCAAATGCAATATCTAATGTGAATATTGAAAATTCAAATCACTATTTTCTCATTTGAATATATGTTTGTTTACTATCTGTAGTTTTCTAACAAAGATAGATAAAGACAAGCAAGCTGTTTTGCAATCTACACTTTGAGAACTTTAATATTTTTCACATGTAATTGCACATGAAGGCACTATATAATTTAAAAATCGAATAAAATTGAAAAAAATTTCGATTCGGGCAGGACTTGAACCGGCATCGTCAGCGTTCCGTTGCTGCTCTACCAATTGAGCTACCAAGTCCGTTAGCTCAATTGGTCGAAATTGTTTTTATTTATTTTCGATTTTTAAGTAATCTACACTTTTCTGAAACTTATTCAAAGAATAAGAACATATACAAATAAAAAAGGTCAAGTACGAGTCGGATTCGCATACGATCTCGTATTAGGTGTACATAATACATAATCAAAGTTCTAACAAGTTTTCAGTCAATCAATCAAGTATTCAACTCATTTTATTTTATTTTATGTAGCAAAACATATATCTAACAAGATAACTAATATATATCTTAATTTCAATTAAAAACTTTTTTTTAATATCCCTCAATATGTATTCTACTCGTAACTAAGCCATACAAAGTGAAATTGGTTTTTTTCTTATGAAGCATTGGGTGGACTCTGCTGTGTCCGTTTCCCCGTTCATTTTATTTAAAGACTTTAAAGAGTTGATTAAAGTTGTGTCGTGCTCGATCAAAACTATATATTTTTTCCCTAGGTTTCAAATTTAGACTACCACGCTTAAACGACATTAAGGCACTGCTATACTAATAAGGCTAAAAAACACAGTATTTACTACATCAATTTATTAAATTAAAATTATAAATATTAAAAAAAAATTACAAAAATTCCTCAATATAACAATACTCGAAGTGTCGTCAACTGATCCATTTAATTGTAAATAATTAACGAGTAAAGGCACAGTATATTTATATATAATTAAAAGCAAGTAAACGTAATTTAACGGAAAATCCTGGCGGATAGAATATTTTAGATGCACAGACCATGACAGCCAAACCAAGGCCTAGCATTTTTAATATATACTTCGTTTAACGTAGGTAGACACGTTTGGTACATTAACAATTATATATTCTGGGATTTATATGTTAGGATTGCATATACTGGCGGGTAGTGGATTCGATTACCACCGTGACCAACCTGAATTTAAATTATTCCTTTCTAAGCTAAACCATTATGTGAAACGTCATTAGTAGTTATACCAAAAATTTGTCCAGGTCACGGTAAAAAATCTGCTATGTATAAAGTTACATTTTTGTCTAGTCTATAATCGACAAAGTTGTCTTTGGGACTAACTGTTTATATGGAGAATACTTACGCATCCTTCTATGAAGTACCCCAAACTTGTCTCCTTATAAAAAACTATCATCCTATATTAGACAAATGATAATTTAAAATGTATAGGATGCAAACGCAAGAACAAAAAAACGGGAAATTTTACAGAAAAGACTTACAGACTGTTGTACGATGGTCAAATGTTCTTGTATATAAAGGCGGAGGGAATTAATATGTTTAGTTTAGAACTAAAGTTGCAGTGTTGAGAGGCACTTTGCATTGTTATTGTGCTCGGAATCCAATTAATTCAAGTGGGTATTACATTTATCTATTCATAATGCTCTCGTAATAAAAATATTGCATGTTTCACTACTATATGGAGATATAATAACTCATACATTTTAAAACTTTAATATTTCACATCGTAGTGTATAAATGAAGAATCTATTTAGATTAAAACAAGTCAACATGAGCGGGAATCGAACCGGCATTTACAGCGTTCCGTGCTGTTGCTATAACCAAGTACACGGTAGCTTAATTGGTGGTTCAAGTCCCGACTGCGTCATTTATCTAAATAAATTTTCAATTTATAATTCATGCAATGCAACACATTTTAAAACTCATGTAAGATCGAAAACTTTTTATGATTCGATCGGGAACCGAACTTACAAACTGACCGAGGGGATCGTGCGATTTTCAATCACTGTGTAAGTAAGTCAATTACCGCCTATGTGACTTTTTAAATGATTTCCTTTAACATAATCTAAGCTTTTTTATATGTTGAAGTAAAGCGGAATGAAACAGTCATTAAGAAATTAAAAGCGATTTTAACATAGAATATTTATTACATTATTATAATTTAACTTTTGAAAAATGTATTTCTTTTCACAAGTTAAGCACATGATGGCATGATTGTAGGACACGGTGGCTCAATTGGTTAGATCAGCAACATGGAACTTTGTGTATGCGGGTTCAAATCCCAGTCGTGTCGTAAATTGTTTTTAATCTAATTAATTGATATTTAACTAAATATGTCTATAGTTTACCGAGTAGTACACATTCAAATAAAACACTTTAAGTTTAAACCATATATTATTAAACTTATTTCCCCGTGCCACGGCTCTGCAAAGCATCCGAAACTCGCCGAAATTAAAAATCATTTTCAAATAAGTTTAACTAATATATCGTTTTAAACCGTTAAGTGTTTTATTTAAAGAATTTACTTCAGATAACAAAAAATTAATCACGGTAAGTATACATTAATAACATCTAGTATTTCCTTTCGCAATAACAATAGTGAAACATTAATATTCGTATTGAATCAGTATTATAAACCGTGCGTAGGATTCAATGGTTGAATTATTTAATCGCTCCGACGGCTAATTCCTGTCTAAACACGATTACTTATGCCAAGTTAACGCTTGAATGAACTGTTTACTTGAGACACTAACAATAATCAATTTATATATTTGACAATGTAAAATATGTTCAAAATATTTATTTTAACAATCTAGTTATACTCTTACTTTAACCAAAAATAACCAAACGGGTTGAAACGGGTTTATAAATACTTATAAAAACATGCTCGTTCTTAGTCCATACTTTCAACGTTGTCTCAATTCATTGCTTTATAAGAAAGTAATATTTCGATTTTAAGTATTTAAACTCCGTATTAATATAAATTAAAAAATCTATTTGGAAAAAAATTCGATACGCACGGGAGTTGAACATCCATAGCGTTCCGTGCTGCTGCTGTAACCAATTGAGCTACGGTGTATTGGCTCAAATTTTATGTCAAATCCAAAATATTTTAATTTAAATAATGCCAACAAGTACATTAACACGTTTAAAATAATCAAGTTTAAAGATTCGAACCTTCGTGACAACAAAACGTTACATGCCTTACATTGCAATGTCTAAGGTCTTATTGTCTGAAGTAACAAACAAAACGACCAAAATGAAACAAAACTCAAATTCGTTTTTTTTAAAATAGAAACAAGCAAATGGTTCACTTGATGGAAGGTGAAATCTCTCAGCTATGAGATGTTTCTCAACAAGATTTGCTGTCTATTTTTGGATATTCGGAAATCCACAGACTGAAACCGAACTTTACGGCTTTTTCATGAGGGTGGTGGTGAGTGTTTTGATATTGCTACCACCCAATTAATATCGAAATTTCCAGACCCAACATGCTTCAGAAAATTATCAATTGGTTTGAAAATGTTGGATTGGAATTCAGTGGAATTCGAAGCCACGACCCGTTGATAGTAGCCATACATTGCTACCATGACACCATCGAGCCCGAATACTTAAATTAATAAATATGAAATGAGCACAGGTTTAATTCAGATAAGTTATTTACTTTCGTAGTCAATTTCGAAGGTATACGAGTTGTAAGCAATTATTAACGTTAAAAATTATTTTTTAACAGCCTGTTAGGAGCGTTTGGGGCGTATCGAGTGCCGTTAATTAAATAATAACGTACATTTACAATCCGATGCAAAGCTTATATATTCGGATCTAACTTCTCAGGAGTTTTGTTATTGTTTTAAAAATTAACTGTCAATATCAGGGCTTTAGTTCAAGTACTACAAACGTCTCTGGTAAAGTTTTATACTATGTTTAAGACTTACGTAGCTAGGCGAAAGCTGTGCAGAAATTTAGACTTTATGTCTATAAATTTTAAGTGCTATGTTTGTGTAATAAAGGTTTTATTTAGACGTCACAATTTTTTTTGCTAACCTCTTCATCTTTATAGACTTAAGCTGTTGCTCACGATGTTGGTCGTGTCCCTTTATTCTTGCAAGTTAATCTTAAAAGATAGACACATAGTGTAGTGGAGATTTTTTTTTGATCATCTAAAGAGGAATCTTGCATACAGTTACTTTTGGGTCTCTCGAGCTGGTTGCAGTGTACGCATCTGAAACCCACAAAGCTGAATAATTTAACCCGTTTTTTCCACATTTCCTGTTATTTCTTCGCCTCTTAGTCGCAGCGCAAGTGCATTCAATTCATTGCAAATATTTTTGCAGCTATGAAGCTTCTGATCGTCTTGGTACTAGTAGCTGTTGCAGCTGCTCGACCCGAGGAGTTCTACAGCAGTCGTTATGACGATTTCGACGTAACCCAGCTGACTGAAAACCCGCGTCTTATGAGCTCATACATACAATGCTTTATGGGAACTGGGAAGTGCACACCGGAAGGCAATGATATCAGCAGTAAGCTTTAATCAGCCGTTTCGATTTTAATAAAGTCAAAACATTTAATCACGTATGCAACTAGTTCTAAATAAGCTGAATTAGAATAAAAAAATTAACGGCTTGAAAACAGGAATATACATTATTATTTAAATTAACGGCCCGACGTTTCGGATGCCTTGCAGCAGCTTTGGTCACTGGGAGACGATGACTTGTCGAAACGTCGGGCTGTAGTTAAAATTATTTGTAAATAGGTTTTACTAATATATAATTCAGGTTATTTATAACATATAAAAATTAAGTTTAATATATAAACTTTTTGTTTTTAAAGATTTGTAAATATTTCCTCATTTTAGAATCATTTTAAACGACAGCTAATAACTTGCAAAGTAAATTTAAGTTCAATATCAAACATTACTTAAGGAGGTCCGGAGTTCGCTCCACAGTCGTTCCATAACATGATTAACTTTGTTGACATTACTTGCTCTGCGGTGAAGGACAAGTAGTAAACGGTTACTATGGTAACGAAGTTTAAAATTGGAATGCTCTGTTTCCGATTACCATAATTTAAATTCGTTTCTACTGTAGCGAAAAGTTAATCACGTTATTATGTTTCATTGAATATTAATACATTTTTGTGTACTTAAGTTTTGTGAGAAACAATAGGAACTTAACACATTTCGCTTGCGCCTTTATTCATATTTAAATTTAGTTTTTGCGTACACAATGCTACATTGTATAAATAAAGAAAATTCACGTTCTAGTTCTGTGCAAATAAAAAAACGTTTTTTAAAAGACAAGTGTCTATTTTTATCCTGTACTTTTTATGTAAATGTTTAGATTCTAAGTACAATTGTTAAACATCAGGATGTCTATAGCATATCGTCTAGAGTTTCGTTAATCCCGAATTCGTTCAAAAAGATTAAATCGATCAATCAGTCTCTGATCCATCTCCGAGCAAGGTTTTACTCGAGCAAGATTTCACTTTTAACGGTTTAAAACACGAATTATATAAATAGATTGTAATACTTATTATATTACTATTGTAACAAGTAAATATTGTAAACAAGATAATTATATATAAAATAATATAATTCGTCATATCATTGTCTTTCGGGCTGCTCGGCCGATGTGAGCGAGAAGACGACACATCGGCCCAACAGCCCGAAGAAAGATTGCTGAAGTGGCCGGAAGCCTACACAGAAGTCGTGTTTTTTAATTATGTGATTTTTTATTAAATGTGTTCTCTCGTGTAAACTATACACCATACTTAAGATTCAACTTTATACAAATCGTAAGAATACCTCGCTGAAATTTCAGAATGGATCCCCGAAGCAGTGCAAAGCACTTGCGCCAAATGTACCGAGAAACAGAAGGTCCTAGTCGCGAAAGTGATCAAAGCTATGATGGAGAAACACGCCGAGGACTGGCAGAAACTGCGCGCCAAATTCGACCCTGACAACAAACAAGAGGCTGCGCTGAAGGAATTCATCGAGAAACATAACGCTTAGGAGAACGCTCTGTAACAGATGTTGATTTATTAAATCTTGTGATATATTAACCGTTTTTGTTTATCAACGCTATGAAAACTGTAGTCGCTTAATTGTAATATTCGTTTGCTTATTTAAATAGAACTCTGTTTAAAGCCGTTTAAATTTTCACACATAACGTATCATGATTATAAAGTGTTTACAATTATTTAGTTTTACTCTAATTAGAAGCACACAAGTAACTATTCTATTAAGTTTAATTTTTTTAAGTTCTAAACATTTAATGAAAATGGCTTCAAACATTAATCAAACAACTACAACGAAATGCTTAATACATTTTAGAAAAAAAATTGCGTTAAACTCGAAGGATCGCCAGCTAAATATATTAGATAAAATTTCATTATCATTATCATAAATTTTGAAATTAGGGAGTAGATAGGACGTCGGTTTGATGCCCAACGGGTCTAACGTGTTTCTTAGGATTCTTTTAGATATGGTACTTCTTTTGGAGACCCTGTAGAATATTTTATTTTTCTCATAAAAAACATATCTATAATTAAAATACATTATCGGTTTATAACGCGCAATATAATACTGATAACTTGATTTAACTACAGCCCGATGTTTCGAATTCTTTGCAGCAGTTCACGTTTCACGTTTTAAACCGTTGAAAGTCATTTATTTAAATATTATGTACTGGTCACATAAACTGCAGACCAAACTTCAATTCATATCTACTTTAATTTTTATAAGTGAAATCTCAATTAAAATATAGTATAATAATATTAATTCGTTTAAATAAAATACTTAAACGGTTTAAAACGCGATGTATTATTTTACGGGGATTACACGGGGATACTGATTGTCTCCCAGTGACCACGGCTGCTGCAAAACATTCGAAATGTCGGGCCCTAGTGTACTCCTCGCATAAACTACAGACAGTATTTTACTTCGCTTACCATTTACAGTATACATATGGTAATTTTAATTCATTCATTTGTTAGCAACAATGAAACAATAACAACGTGTATAATAATTAACTTTTAAACAAAAATACAGGAAAAAATAAAATCAAATAAGTTGTATGTATGTACTATTTGAAATATAATTATGCAGGCGATACGATCTCGCAATGAAGATATAAAAATTAATGTGAATCACTTAATTACTATGATCTTGTCGGTAGTTGCCATTACTTATAATACAGTGTGTTAACGTGTCTGCACGCGCGTGTGTGTGAAGTTCCGTGTTATTTTCGATGGTCTTGGCACTGACACACATCTGTGTCTGTCATACCCGACATTTTGAGGGCTCGTACTGTCCGAAGCTGTATATTATTATTTTTCTAGTTTCGAGACACAAAACACTTTATTTCTTTTAGACAATATTTTAAATTATTCTAGGTTTAAAAAAAAAAAAATTTATATAAAAAAAAAAAAAAAAAAAAAAAAAAAAAAAAAAAAAAAAAAAAAAAAAAAAAAAGGGGGAGGAACCCCCCCCCCCCCCCCCCCCCCCCCCCACGCGGGGGGGGGGGGGGGGGGGGGGGGCACCCCCCCCCCGGGGGAAAAAATTTTTAAAATTTATTTTCGATTTTTAAATTATTCTAGGTTTCAAATTGCGACTCCCACGCTTAACGTATTAAGCTACGGAGAAGGCTAGCTTTACAAAACTGAGAACTAAGAAGCACTGTTATTAACTAATAATAAAAACACAGTATTTACGTACATGAATTTCAGTTGAACATTTATAAAGTTATAAATATTAAAAAAATAATTACCAACATTCCTCAATATAACAATACTCACTATGTCGTCAACTGATCCATTTAATTGTTAATAATGAACGAGTAAAGCACAGTATATTTATATATAATTAAAAGCAAGTAAACGTAATTTAACGGAAAATCCTGGCGGATAGAATATTTTAGATGCACAGACCATGACAGCCAATCGAAGGCTTTATTTTGGAATTTTTGAATTTGGATTTTATTAACAATTCCATATACTGGAATTTACATGTAAGGATTGCGTGTACTGGCGAGTAGTGGATCCGATTACCACCATGACCAACCAGATTTTAATTAATTTCTTTTTAAGTTAAACCCAAGTGAAAAAAGTAGTTACTTGTCTCCTTATCAAAAACTATCATCCCATATTAGACAAATGATAAATTAAAACGTATGCATCATGCAAACGCAAGAAAAAAAAAACGGGAAATTTTACAAAAAAAAAATTACAGACTGTTGTATGATGGTCAAATTTTCTTTTATATAAAGGCGGAGGGAATTAACATGTTTAGTTTACAACTAAGGTTGCAGTGTTGAGAGGCACTTTGCATTGTTATTGTGCTTGGAATCCAATTAATTCAAGTGAGTATTCCATTTATCTATTCACAATGCTCTCGTAATAATAAAATAATAATAAAATCATTAATTTCAAAAGTTGCTTACAGAAATAAAATCTATGAACTAATATTAACTTAATGCAAAATATAGAAAGCTTAACAAATAATAAAAATTATTGTCTATGGCAACTCCTAAAACAGGAGCCACTCAGCATAATGTTACAAACACACTTGTGCGTTGTGTGTGATTTTCAGTGGCCCCTGGCGTCACCGCTTCTGGAGAAACATGCGTTTAAAATTTGCTCTTAAATTAAATAAAAAAATAATAAATATTTAAATAAAACACTTTAACGGTTTAAAACGCGATATATTAGTTAAACTTATTTGAAAATGATTTTTCACTTCGGCCCGACGTTTCGGATGCTTTGCAGCAGCCGTGGTCACGGGGAGACTCCCCGTCATCCAAAACGTCGGGCCGAAGTTAAAAATCATTTTCAAATTATATAGACATTGTGTCGTGAACATTTTTTTGGATCATTTAAGGAGGAATCATTGTTTCATACATATTTTTTGGGTAATCGGAAACCCACAAAGTTGAATAATTTTACCTGATTTTCCACATTTCCCGCTATATCTTCTTAATTCATTGAAAACATTTTTCAGCCATGAAGCTTCTGATCGTCTTGGCATTAGTAGCTGTTGTAGTTGCTCCACCTGAGGAGTTCTACAGAAGCCGTTACGACGACTTCGACGAGACCCAGCTGACTGAGAACCCTCGTATACGCTATGAGCGTGATGAGCTCACAATTCCAATGCTTCATGGGAACTGGGAACTGCCAACCTGAAGATAATACTAGCCACAATTTAAAATCGAGAACATATAAATAAAAAGGAATACCTACGTTTCTTAGAAAATACTAAAACTTAAGTTAAATACACTTTTTGTTTTGAATGAATTAGGACTTATTTTCTTGCTTTAGAATCATTTTAAACGACAGCTAATAAATGGCAAAGTAACTTTAAGTTCAATATCAAACCTTACTTAAGGAGGTCCGGAGTTCGCTCCACAGTCGTTCCATAACATGATTAACTTTGTTGACATTACTTGCTCTGCGGTGAAGGACAAGTAGTAAACGGTTACTATGGTAACGAAGTTTAAAATTGGAATGCTCTTTTTGCGATCACCATAATTTAAATTCGTTGCTACTGTAGCGAAAAGTTAAGCACGTTATTATGTTTCATTGAATATTAATATAATTTTGTGTACTTAAGTTTTGTGAGAAACATTAGGGATTTAACACATTTCGCTTGCGCCTTTATTCATATTTAAATTTAGTTTTTGCGTACACAATGCTACATTGTACACGTAAATCTGAAATTTAACCGAGCAAGGTTTCATCTGAGCAAGATTTCACTTTTAACGGTTTAAATCGCGAAATACATAAATAGATTGTAATATTTATAATATTACTATTATAACAAATAAATATTGTAAACAAGATAAGTAATATAATTCGTGTTTTTTATTAAAGTTAAATCCCCATTGCAGGCGATACGATCTCGCGATGAAGATAAAAAAAATGTGAATCACTTAATTATTATGATCTCGTCGGTAGTTGCCATGACTCATAATACAGTGTGTTAACGTGTCTGCACGCCCGCTCACCCGGGTGAGCTTCCGTCCAGCTCCTCAAGCTCCCACCCACATTGCGGCGGTCCAAGCCGAGGCCGTTGCCCCCCTCGGGGCACCCTTGGTCTAGCCGCAAACACGGCGAGCGCTCTCGCGCTCGCCCAAAACGCCCGGTTAGTATTCGTGGCTCCATAGGAACACAATACGTAATAGTCCATTCAAAAAAAAAAAAAAGTGTCTGCACGCGCGTGTGTGTGAAGTTCCGTGTTATTTTCGATGGTCTTGGGACTGACACACATCTGTGTCTGTCATACCCGACATTTTAAAGGCAAAGGCTCGTACTGTCCGAAGTTATGTATTATTATTTTTCTAGTTTCGAGACACAAAACACAAAACCAGGCCTTAGGTTGATAATCTAAGCATACAAACAAAACAAAAATACTTACATTACCTCTAGGTATTGAGCACAAACATCAACAAAGTTATTTGGGAATTGTATAAAAAATTTTTTTTGAAAAATTATGAAAATTGAAATGCGTACAATTCACAGTTTTTATATATTTCCGGTGACATATATACAGTTAAAAAGTAAGTAGAAGAAACTTTCGTACCATTAAAAATTGCACTTTTTTCCTGGGTGATGACAACCACAGGACCGGGCTAAACATTTGAACCATGGAGGTTTAAGAATAAACATTTTATTACATCCTGACATTTCATTGACCGCCTCTGTAGCCAAAAGGTTAAAGGTATTGCCTAGCATTGCGTTAAGCGCGAGAGGTTCTGGGTACGAATCCCCGGGAAAACAAAAAAAAAATGTTTCGGTCTCGCAGGGCACAGAAGTCTGATCAACTACTTGCCCGTTAAAAGAACGGATCAGTGAAACGGACACAGAAATGTGTTCGCCCCATACCCCAAGAGGGGCTTTCACTTTGCCACTTCATAAATCTGTGGTCTTCAAAACAATGTTGTATTAGATCAAGTACTTCCCTCTAAAACGATCACTAAAACAGACATAAAAATATGTCCGTAATATTCGGTGCCGTAATATTCCTTATAAACGTTGGTGCATTTATTACAATTGATATTTATAACGCTACAACAAAAATTGTTGGTATTTATGTATCTCTACACGGTCAACAAACCGCGAGGTGACCTTGAAGTGACCTTGAAGATGTTGGAGCATCAACAACGTCATTATAAAAAACAAGCACCTTTCGGCAGCGAGGGCAGTCAGCGGTGGAATTAATTATGGCTTCAGTGGAGCGTGATCAAAAAACATACTTAGCATCACTTACTTCTGAACACAGCATCACTGGCGTCTCCGGAATAGTGTCGCCAGAGTTAAAAAATTACTTATACCATTATTATTATTTTTTTATGAGAGATGGATTAGACAAGCGTGAGATTCATATGATGGAAGGCGACATACTCTAGCTACGTAAGTTGAGCTATCGAGCTAATTTAGTTTAAACAATTCTTTACAATATAATAGATTTCGGACGTACTTTTCTGTAAAAAAAAATATATTACTATGAATAGTTAACATAATAAAATTACAAACGCGATACGAACATTTTTTATTAAAGTATCGTACAACTTTCACAAATATCGTACATATATTACAGACGTCGAGCCTCCCTCGAACTCGGCACTTGTAAAACTTGATGACGTCGCCCTTCAGACTTGAGTATCTTCAACAGCGCGGCTCATAATCAGATAATTTCTATTTTTCTTTTTCGTATCCGTTCGTTTCTTACTCGCTGATGCTTCAGGTTTAAAAGGAAGTGTTTACTTGCTGTTAACAAAGGGCATTTGAATATATCTGCGTATAATTTAATTTCTTAACAACATACATTTTAGAATCCATTAAAATAAGCTTTTAATCGCCCCGTAAATGCATTGAATAGAATTACTTGAGCGTGAGACATCTGGGTATCATATAGTACTCTTCTCAAATGTTTCGCGGAAATTAAAACCAAGTAGTACAATTCAGAACAGATACTAGTGACGAAATTGCCGCACAACGAACAATAATAGTTTTCACGCCCCAAAGTATTTTTTTTTATTGAACAGCTTATTATATGCAGCCAGTTCGAAATTTAAAAAAACCTTTGATAAGTTACCTCCTTGGTCGCCATGTTGTGGTGTAGAAGATCGTTCCATTTTTAAATTTTACGACAAATATGATTTCATTTTTACACCACTATTGCCGGCCGCTGCTCGACTAGGACAGCAAGTTCGAATTATCTCGAAGAAGGTGAAAATAATTCTTACATTTCCAAGTATGTTTGAGATAATAATATTTTTTTCATAAAACAATGGAATGTATGTGTAGTTAAAATATTTTCAAATAAACGACCCGATGTTACAACAACAACAGAGATATTAAGGTTTTTGATGACTGAAGCGATCTAAGATTAGATTTAATAAGGAGGCACACGAGCGTAATTAATATTAATGGAAATGAGCATTTCCTTCTAATGAACACTGAGCAATATGTTCATATCATTTTCTCGTTCATAACCCGGATTCAAATTAATTGCGTCATTCCTTGCTTTTCTGTGGCTTTTATACGATTGACAGGCTCCTTGGTATAATGGGGTACAGTTCATAAAGAAGGGGACGTAGGTTCGATTCTCCACCAAGTCGAACATGTTTCTAGTCAATTTATAATTGTACTGAAACTCGGTCTAGAAATCTGGACGATAAATGCAATGGTACGAATATCGATTATTCCGTCGAGAAACAGATGAAAAAGTTATGAAATTTAATCGCGTTTCAGTTTTAGTCTTTGTTCCGAATATCCAAAACCGAAAAAGGTCGACAGCGCATGTCGTCAAGCCTATATACAGGGTGTAAATGGAACAGTTTTGAAAACTTATAAGGGCATATATTAGGGGCACAAAAAAAGAAACCAACTAAAAAAGTAAATAAAAACAATTTAGAGAAACGAAAGAACAAAACTAACTAATACACTAAAAAACGAGATAATTACGAGTTCCTAAAATTAGCAGGAACGTGATGACGCAAGAAATGTTTACAGCCAACTAAACAAAATTTAAAAAGTAGTAGAATAGGTATAGATATGTACCTCAATACAATCGAATGTCGGTAAAGTATAATATCGATAAACCACTATTTATTTTTCCGATAAATTTATTTGTTCCATGTAGGTACATACTTCTTATTAAAATAAAACACTTATAACGGTTTAAACGTGAAATGTATTCGTTAATTTAAAGTTACAATTTATTAAATATAAAGACAGTAGTGGTTCTTGGAATTAATGCGTTAGTACGTAAGATTGTTTTTTCCTCATTAATATATTTCTGTGGCGTGTTTTATTAAAACCAGTGTAGATGTTTCATAAATTTAAAGATCCGTTTTTACGCTTTCAGATAGCATAAGAAGATTATCATTTCAACTACTCGCAAAAGCAAAGATCAGAAAGCCTTTGACAAAATAAATCGAGTTAAATGCATTTGAGATTTAAAAGTCGTGTGCTGATCCGTAATCGCGAGCCATGGGCACGACTTCCAATTAATTTACTTATTAAGTAAATACTTAGATAAGATTAGTGTTTGTATCTTTCCTATGCTGTGTTTCATTTATTTTTTTGTATAAAGGTACCAAGGTTGATAAGCACGTTGGTCTTCTCATATATTAATATGGTGGTAGAAATAGCAAAATTCCAACCGGGTGTAACAACCACCAACCACCACAAACCACCGTATATGAAAAATTCCGAGACGTGTTATCATTTTTCTGTTTGAGTTTTGAAAGTCTCTGGATTTTGGAAAGTCGAATGCTAAAATATGACAACATATCTAGTTTAGTGTAATTCCAGCAAGTGAGCTTGTGTGGCTGTGTCTGTTAAAAGTGTAAATCGAAAAATAGATTTTAACGTATTCGCCTAAGCGTTTTATAACACAATCTTCTTAAGGTAAAGAGTTTCATGTTTAAATACATGAGATAAATAGTACATGTATATTCTCAACGTAAAATGTTTCGGGAAAAAATCAAAGACACAGTAGTGGGTTCGGGTTCCGCCCTTGTTATAGTTATTATCAATATAATAAAGCTTTTTAATAAAACACATCTTCTTTGATAATTCAAAGAAGATGTCTTAAAAAATCGGTTAAGTATATGGGTCATCCCCATGACCGCTACTGCTGAAAAGCATCCGAAAGGTGGGGCCGCAGTTAAATTAAGTTGTAAATAAGTAAGGTATAATATGTTTCATCTTTTTAACCGTTGAAATATGAAGTAATATTACTACTTACTAACTTAAATATCATGTTTATATCTTCAGGGCTTCAGATATTAAGTTGCTGTAAAGTGTCGAACTATGTAAGCACGCTGTTATTTCTCCATCGTAAATGTTAGCTATATTGACTGAGAAACAGCACTTCGGAATTCCAATTTTAGTCTCAACAGATTTTAATTGTTCTCCTTCCGTTAGAGGAACGCTATTGAGTGCCATCTAAATTCAAATTTCTAACGAATACAAATGAAAGTCGATGGAGACCGAAATTGGAATGTTTTCGCCTACACATCGAAGAAAATTAATGTAAATACAGTCTATAGTTTACGCGAATACACATTTAAATAAAACACTTTAACGGTTTAAAACGCGATATATTGGTTAAACTTATTTGAAAATGATTTTTAACTTCGGGGAGACTCCCCGTGACCACGGCTGCTGCAAAGCATCCGAAACGTCGGGCCGAAGTTAAAAATCATTTTCAAGTAAGTTTAACTAATATATCGCGTTTTAAACCGTTAAAGTGTTGTATTTAAAATTAATGTTATTTTATAAAAACTTAATTAAAGTACATATTAAAAAGCGGTTAAGTGTTACAGGAAAATACTCATACCTATTTTTTGGGCATTTAATAATGAACTTGTAAAATTAAATGTTTGCAGCATTTAATAAAATATGCTATAGAAAGTTAAGTTTTGAAAACTTCAATATTTTTTACATGTTATTGCACATGAAGGCACAATATAATTTAAAAATTGAAAAAGTTTACGGCTCGTGCAGGACTTAAACCGCCATCGTCAGCGTTCCGTGCTGTTGTTCTGGAGCATTTTGTTAAGTCTAATGGTAGCAGTATGGCTAATAATCAACGAGTCCTGGGTACGATCCCCAACAGGTCCAAGATGTTTCTTATTTTATATTTTATAGTTTTCCTAAAACATGTTGGATCTTATCTTGACATCCGGCTATTAATTGGGTGGTAGGAATATAGAAATTCCGTCCGCGTCACGGACCACCATTCACAGATATCCGTTAAGTTTAATCGCGTTTCGGTTTCAGCATATCAAAATAGGTCTATAGCGCATCGTAGTTACATTTTATTTGGCTGGGGTATTTCACCCCCAACACGGGGTTGCTCGTCTACCCTCCTCTACCATAAAAACAAAGTATAAAGATTAAGATTAAGAAGTTCTTTGTTGTATTGTCCAATGTACTTGTTAAGAGTGGATTCTTTTTTTACATTTTCCGGACAGACAAGCTTGATGATAGATAAAGCTTAAATTGAATAAAAACCTAGTCTGGATTTGTAACAATATGCTCTCAGACGCTACTTATATATATCCCACTTACTTATTCGTCTTTTCCAATAGACGAGTACGATTGATCCACTACTATTGAATTGCGAATTCACTAAATTTCACTGGAACTATGCAAGACTCAGATACATTTCTGCTTCCCACCAATAGCGACTAATGGAAACGAAATCCATTAATTGAAAACCCATTCAGTTCGTGTAATTAAACATAAATTGTTTTCACGTGTATAAGTGAGAATTTAATTTATTTCAGGTGTATTTCCGCGAAACATTTGACACGCCAACGCAAGTTGTTTCTTTATTTCTTAGTCTGCAAACAATTAACACATTTCAAATACTTTTTAAAATATGAAATCACATTTTTTTTCATAATTGAAATATTGAATAGAGTGGCAACATGAAAACTTAATAGTTTTAATGTTGCCACTCTACTTATGAGAACAATACTAGAAAACAACATTTAACAGTTTAAACATTTGCTAAAATTAATAAAAAACGGCCTAGTACCTATTTTAAATGTAATTTTTTAAATTATTAAAAACGTCATTTTAAAACATAAAGGGCTGTGATAAATTGTACGAAACATATATTTTTTTTAATTTTATACTGTAATTAGTTTACTCGAGTAGAATCCATTATTAGAGTTAGGGTTGTATTTAAAATAAATTTACCTAATAGTTTCGCTTTTTAAACCGTCAAATGTTCGATCAATTTAAGACGTGAAATGTATCAGTTAAATTAATTTGTCGATTTTTTAAACAAATTTATCAAAATGAGTATACATCGTTTAACTAACGCATTCAGTTTCACGTATATAGTTATAAATTAAAATCTATCTTACTTTATATTGAAAAATATCATGACATGGGAATTGAGCTACCGTGTTCTACACGTCATCGTCAATTTTTTCAACTTATTGATACTTTGCACCATCTTGTTGTTTTTTTTTAATTATAAATCATGCACAACATGTGAAATATATTAAAGTTTTTAATCGGTATGGATAAATTTTCTTTTTGAATATTAACTAGCAAAATGTATCCTGAAACATCTAGTGCAAATTAATAACATTTCTATTGAATAACCGTTTGCAAAAAACGAGAAATAACCGAACGCTGAAGTCTCCAACTACCGGAGATTACCACGAAAATCCAAAGCTTGGAAAATTTTACAACGATTGGTCTTTAAGGTCAATGTCGATGGGCTCGCCGCCAACTTTGAACTATTGTTCAATGCACTTAGTCGTTTAATTGACCCCCACTTAATGAGGGCTTTGCGTGATTGGAGCGGAGATTGGGTAAGCGGTGGGTTTACTAACGACTTAAACATTGGATAAGGCTGCGGTCTTCTATAATCACCGAAGGTAAATATCTTTTTTATGATAGAAGAGACAAGAGTAAGGTTTACTTGATGGTTGGTGATATGGGGTATATACAAGATGGCGCTGTCGACCGGGTGGACTTTTGTTAAACAAGATAGAAACGATCAATAAAAGAGTAGAGTAGACTGATTGTTTTTTCTTTTTATTGATATTATTTCTTTAATTAGCATATTTAACTAAAACACTTTAACGGATTGAAACACGAAATATTATAAAATAGTTAACTTATTTACAATTATATTACAACTTCCCAAAGTTTATCTTGACAGTAGCGCAGCATAAGGCGTTTGTAGGAGACATTAATCTATTTGACGGCGCGACACATGACATGTGACGTTTGCTGTCGACGACGTCGGAACAAAATGGCAGCATGACATATGTCAGCTGTCTGTCAGCCGCCATTCTTGCGGAACGTCACACCGGTGGAAGCGGGGCGGCCATCTTGTGCACTTCGGAATCAAGAACCGCCATCGCACCACGCACTCGACGAATCGCTTACTTCCGACGCCATCTTTAACAGTTTCAGTTAAGTTGATTTAATTTTAGTATCGTTATCAATGCCTAATTAAAGAGTGTTAGCGTTATATTTTGTTAATCTGTGAAGTTAAGGCGATATAAATCATTGGAGAATCAATTTGTGACTGTTCAAGTTTCTGACCCACGTGAAACATGGAAGATTCTGATATAGGCCATCCTGATTCTATATATTATTTAACTAGGTTATTTAGGGTCATCTTAACAGAGTTTAAATTTAACTCCATGAATTAATATTAATTTACATATTCATAACATAATAAGTAACTTAAAAGAAACAGTTGTCTTTTTTTTCGTTTTTTGAAGGTTTTCTCGATATCCCTTACCAATTAAAAACTTTATCAACATCTTGTCATTAACAATTAACAATTTTTCACAAAGCAAACTTCACTCGGGGACGCTTGTTAAAAATCTTACAGAGGAAATTGTGAAAACGCTAAAAATAGATTTAATTAATAGCTTTAAGTGAGTCTGAACTCGAAGATACTTTTTACAAGAAATAATTAGCTATATACCTGAAAAGGTTCTTGAATACTAGTCTTTGGTTTTTACCTTGTCTAGACGTCTCATCCTTCGCGAGATCCATCAGAACTAATTCTACTTTATACTCTGAAAAGGATTTACAATACTTTAAGTTACATATTTTGAATATTAAAGCTTTTGTTAAAAGCGCATCTCTAGTTTTCTCTAAATTCAGGTTCATAAATAAATGTCTGTAGTTCACAGGAGTAGTATACATTCAAATAAAACACGATAACGGTTTAAAACGCGAAATATATTACTAATCTTATTTGATTAAAACTATTTTAACTACGGACCGACGTTTTGGATGTTTTGCAGCAGCCGTGGTCACAGGGATAAATGTGGTGAGTGTCTGTTATATCAACTAACAACAAAGAGACAGATGGCACTAGCGTTTTTATTGTTATATATAAAGAACCAAATTTTAAATCTAGTTTTTCTATCATATCCTATCGAACCTAGAGCGCATGCGCTCTGCGTTTAACTATTAAATAACAAATGCAGTCAACATAAGCAGATTAATGGCGAACAAGTTTCTATGTAAGTTTCACATCGGTTTTCTTGTGTGATCGAAACAATTTTTTTTCCCTGAGATTCGAATCTAGAGCTTAACGCAATGGTACAAAACATCGTTTATCCATTTAGCTACAGAGGCGTTCGTGCCGTGCCTTGTAAAATACCTAAGTGATTTTATTGCCTTCATGTGCAATAAATATGTAAAAAGTTCATACTTACAAGTTGTTGAATTAAGGTCGTTTAGTAAAAATTTACTTTAACAAGCGATCAAAGTACTATGTATATTCACATAATTTTATTGCTAGCTTAAAGGTTCTATGAGCATTTACTTCAAGGGTGTTATTCTTGTACAAAATTGTTTATATTTGTGTAAAATAAATACGTGGTTTTCAGTGTCAGACCGACACTAAACAAAAACGGCGGATGGGGGGGGGGGTCACTGAAAACCGGCGCTTGTCCCGTTTTCTGGGTGGTGAAGCACATGCTGAGTGCTTTTCCCCGTACAAAAAGAGAAAACAATTAATATGTGTCATCTACGTACGTGTATTTGACGTAAGGAAAGCCTATACAAATCTTGTGGGTAGTTCATTTTCTACTCGAACAGCTACGCGTGAACCATTCGTAGCTGCTACGCCGTAGCTATTACTCAACAATGTATATCTACGTGCTTCCTGTTCTACGAATTTTCACTTCTAAATTTCGACAGACTGAAAATATCTAACTATCAAAGTCAAGTGTTTTTATTAATTAAATAAAGTACTGTTCGTGTTAAAAACACGAATTGTCACTGTTGTTCTTTATTTACAATGCGACTATTAAGAATACAAATTTCCCTAAGCATTGAACAATGTGTTATTCAATTTTACCAATAAACTACAAACACAAGTCAATCTTTTATTCATGTAAATTTATAAATGTCAAGATAATGACAAAAGACTATAAAAATAACGGACTGTAATACCCCACAGTAGTATAGGATTTTTAATAGTAAGTCATCAACATCATCCTCCGCCACGAACACTGCCAAAGGGCTCTTTCAATATCCATGTTAAAGTGAAATAAATACCTTTGGCTTTTCCTAAAACCCACACAACAGGACGCTACTCTTTTCATGGTCAAATTAATTTTCTTAACGTCATTTCATACTTATTCTAATAAAACATTTAACGGTTTAAAACGCAATTTATAATAGTTAAAATTATTTGGAAATTATTTTAACTACGGCCTGTCTCGGATGATTTGCAGCAGCCACGGCCACGGGGAGACTAATATAATAATTTATATCGCGTTTTAAACCATTAAAATGTTTTATTTAAATGTGTACAACTCGCGTAAACTACAGACAGTAGTTATTTCATACTTTCAGTCTTGGGAGAGCAAGTAGTAGATCAAGATGAAATTTTCCCGGAAATCGAATTCAGGAATCTCACCGCTGAGGCAGATAGATAGTCAAGCGGGACGAAGTACATTGCACTTAATTATACAATATTCATTCCAACGGGTTTTACTACGTGAAATAAAGCTTTTGAATATTCATCCAACTTTTATAGTAGACGGATTGTCAAGTACTGTAAGATGAATGCTATAAAATTAGCATAGAATATTTGACTACAAACAAAAGTGTTTTACAATTGTAGAATTGTTCTTGAATCGCTATTTTCAATGTTAATGTAAATTGAAACGTAAACCGAGTAGGGTCATTTAGGTGATTAAATAAAATACTTTAAATGGTTTAAAATGTATATACAATTTAATGTAATGACCCGACGTTTTGCGATGCTACGAGCAGACCTTTACAAGGGCACTACATCCAAATAAAGTGTTTTATTAAGATAAAGATAATAAAATACAAAATAATAATAAATAAAATATAAAATCAAATACAATGGTAGGAAATATCTAATTCAGGAAACTACACGAAGACCTTACAAAAATACAATATTATTTTAAAATGGATACTGTATAAGTTAAAATTAGGAACACATTAAGTCGTGTATTCATAGTTAAATTTTAGAAAGTTTCTATCCGATGATGAATTCGATTTACCGAAGGCGTATATTTTCTAACTTGGCATTTTGTGTTTGACATTTACATAGTGATGTAATGTAATGTAAGCAAAGTTCAATAGAAGGTAGAACTCCTTATTATGCACAAAAAAGGAAATAAAAAAAGGTCGTCATATAAGTGATGTTGAATATTGAGCTCATTTGCTCCGTATAAAATCGATGTTTCTTTTTCCCTGTGTCATCTGCTGCAACAATATCCCTCTATAAAAGGTCATCACTAGTTCTCTATGGTTTGAAATCGTCCATATTTGTTGTAGTCTTTGCCAAGATAGAATACACTATAGACAATAAAGTTGGCAGCGTTACATGTGCATTTTCCCTTTTATGAAGAGCACGCAAACATGTCATATCAAAATGATAAGTCCACGCGTAACTTTAAGAATCCTTGTTCAGTTTCAACCTATATAATTATGAACCATTTTGGATTTTTTCATTAAACGTGTAAACTATATTGGTGCTTGTCCTAACTTAAGATATATATTTGGTTCAAATTAATCAAGGTGTGTTTATCTATATCATTGATATAAATCTGAAGAGATTTTTTTAACGGTTCTAATCTCAGGCATGACCGGTTCGAATTGAAAAAGTATTTTTGTGTTAAATAAGAAGGTTTTAGGCTATCACTACGCTCCAACTGACGAAAAGAAGCGTAAGAACAGTGGAGAACCTTGAAATATTAAGAAAAATTATTCAGCTTTAAGTAAACCCCCACTTGTCCGTCTTCATCTGTCACACAAAATATAAATAATTTATCTTAAGCTAATAATACTTATATTATAAATACGAAAGTAACTCTGACTGTCTGTCTGTCCGGTTTTAACGTAAGTAAAGTAGCACTAACAACATAGATCGGCTGCCTTAAATGCGCCCTTACTTAAATTAATAAACGGCCCAAATAATTAAAAATTCGACCCCAAGTATAGTGACTTGATCCACGCGGACGAAGTCGCGGGCACAGCTAGTCAACAATATAGGAAGCTTCGGCGTCTAAATTTAATCTCCTATATTTGTTCTTCAGTAAACTGATATCAGACAGATTCTGAAGCGCCTGCGAAAGTTATATGAATAAAGTTCAGTTTGACTTCAACGCTGCATTTCCAGAGCCCTTATGGACTTGGGGTTTCAGAAATTCAGACACGTTTTCAGTATGAGGAAGTCTCCTTAAAATATACCCAATCAATTTATTAGGTAGTATATTCTGGTTCGTTCGTTACATATGAACTTGTATCTTTTAAATATTGTCTATCTCTATATCTCCCCGTGACCACGGCTGCTGCAAAGCATCCCAAACGTCCGGCCGAAGTTAAAAATCATTTCCAAATAAGTTTAACTAATATATCGCGTTTTAAACCGTTAAAGTGTTTTATTTAAACTTGTATCTTTTGTTTTGTGTTTGAGTCTTTCATTTTTATCTTTATTGACGTTGATAATTATAATATATCTACTTGAATAACTGATTTTTTACTTTTATCATACATTATTATTCAGACTGTATTGCTTAATATTATTCGAAAAAAAAGTTTTGATTGGGTGAATCTGGCTCAATTTAAGCATTAGAAGTATCCTGGACGTGTAACGTGCCAACGAGAGCAGCAACCACCGCCAAAAAGCCTAGAGAAAAATATTGATGGTGTACGGTCGGGGAGCGAACTCCCGACAAATTCAATCATCAAATTAATACCATAAAACAATTAATAGGATACAATAAATAAAACTTCAAAAACAATTGATTCAAATACATTTATTACATTTAGTATTATAAATTTAATTACGTATTCGTTGATACAGAAGTAAAAAATGTTATATTTTCTATTTGGCATAGCGTACAACTTATCTTTTATCGTTTTATAACGTAAAAAAATATACACAATACATTTATAACCTAGAAACATATTTACAATATAAATACTATTAATCTAAAGACAATTCCAGAAGTCTGGTATACCTTTTTATGTTGGTTAAAGCATTTGTCAAGGAAGGCTTTAGGCTAAGGAGGAAATAGTGGGAAATGCAGATAAAAGGGGGAAAACATTCAACACCGAAACAATATGTTCGAAAGAATGACGACGACGAATACTTCTAAATATATTTGTCGACTTATATTGTACTTAGTACCTACTTCACATCTTTTAAAAACTATACCTCATATATAACAGTTAATAATACACGTACAATATAGATACTACAGTATTATTTGTGTACTATCAGTTTACGGGAGTAGTACACATTTAAATAAAGCTTTTTTAACGGTTTAAAACGCGAAATACATTTATTACAATCAGTCAGGCTGTGACCATGGCTGCTGCAAAACATCCGAAACGTCAGGACATGGTTATCAAAATTTGAAAATATGTTTCATTAATATGTTGCTTGTTTTAAACCGTCAAAAGTGTTTTATTTGATTGCATCATTTATACTTATTTATCACACAATTTTTTCTGTAGTTAACGAGAGCAATATATATTTCAAACGCAAAATATTTTATCTACATTTCGTGTAGTATATTACACGTTTTAAACCAGTCAGTTAGTACTGAAGCTTATCATTAAGAATCTGCGTCTTAAATTTCTATCACAATAAAATTGAATTATAATATAAATTGAATCCTATTCACTAAAACGGTTTCACGATTAATTACATCAATTAGGACGATCTCGCCTACACAGAAATTACCTTAATTCACAAATTATGTACAAGGACTAGGAATATATTTGGCGCCTCTTACTTATGATATTAAAGACAAATTCGTTGGTATCAAGTACTCGATCTAAATCCGGGTCGTTGTAAACATTTAAAATTAAAAATGTATGGTCGTTGCTGACGGGAGTCTTTTTATGATTACACGCAAGTTTGAAGACGCGAGCTAAGCTTAAACCGACATCCGGAAAAAGGGAAAAATTCCCTATATCCAAAGCCAAAAGTACACTTGATGTTAAGTCAAATACCCCCCCCCCCCATGCTTGTCTGTCCTCCTCTATCATAAAAAAACATTTAATATCAATTGATCGTACTGACAATTTAAACCTGTTTGTAGTTTTGCGCGAGTAATACACAATTAAAGAAAAAACACTTTATCGATTTAAAACATGAAATATTACTACTATACTAGTTAAACTTATTTACTAAGCAAAGCATCCGAAACGTCACCGCGTAGTTAAAAGAATTTGTAAATAATTTCGCGTTTTAAACCGTTAAATTTTTTTATTTAATGGAGTTACAGAGTTTAACATTTGGTATCTTTAGTATGTTTCACATGTTTAGCATTATATGCCGACGTGAGAGAGAAGAGGTTCTCGACGTTTCGTCATCACGTGTGGACGGCATCATCAGGAGGTGAGGTGACTCCTCGATTGCTCGAAGAATTAAGAGTTGTCCGCCGCGGCGAAATAGCGAGAACCTTTTTCCCGCTCACGTCGGCCGAACAGCTTGAAAGACAATGATATGCTGAACGATGGCCGTGAAAGCCTTACACCAATTAGATATAACATGTTTATCAACGTGTCAAATTAAAGCCTCTAAACTTCTATAATAAGACCCTGCAGTGGGACGTTAATAAGTTGAAACGAACGATACAATGTTTACTGCCAATTTGGCAGCATTGTGGCGTATACACAAAACGTATATCCTCTTAGTAATGTATTTTTCGTTACCCATTGTTTGTAGTACTTGGCTTTTATACAACCTCTTATTTTTGTGAACAATGACCCGACTAATGGACATGATGTATACTATTGTATACAAACATGATAAATATATCGTACCTTACAAAACAAACATGTTAGCTAATGAATCAGTAAAAATAAATAAGTAATGTACATTTTAAGTAAAATAAGTGTTTAAATAAATTAAAAGTATTCAAGAACTTGTCTATTAAGAACAAAAAACGTAAAAATTTAAGGGTCGTTTGTTCTTATTAATTTAAACTTGAAAAATAAATTATAAATTGAAAAAAAAATACGAGTCTCAAACTCCTACTGAGTCCTAGGCGGTAACTAAAGTGTGAAAAAGATTAAATTTTAAAATTCTTAACTTATCTGTTGTGAAATGAATGCTACCGAAAAAATGAAATGCATAAATAATAAGGGAATTCAACGTTTTGTCATATTAAAACGTCAAGAAAGGGAAGTTGAACAGAACAAAGCGCGCCATTGCTTAAATTATGAGACATTGTACAGTCGAGTCGACGAGTCGTATACAAAATATAACTTTGGGCTTGTTAGTGCAATGGTAGACATGTACGGTTAACCATCAACCGGACGTGGGTTCGTTCCCCACCGGGTCCGTGTTTCTAATCAATTTACAATTTAAATATAACACTTGAACGGTTTAAAACGCGTTATATTAGTTAAACTTATTTGAAAATGATATATCGCGTTTTAAACCGTTAAAGTGTTTTAAATGTGTACTACTCGCGTAAACTATACGCAGTATTCGATGTATAATTTTTCTTATACATGTTGGACTTCCACGGATAAAAAAGTCGTCAAGTTTGATCGCAATTCGGTTCTATGGATTTCCGTATATCCAAAACGAGAAAAGGTCGATAACGCATTTTGTTTAGATCTTATATGACTTGGTATTTTACTTTTCATCAACTAAACTCATCGCTTGAAGCTAGGGGCAGTAGCTTTTTCCACGGTTGGAGAACCTTTTTAATATCAAGACTAGAATCAACTACTCCTTCCTAACTTTAACGAATACATACTTATATTCTATTTCGTTGTCCACAACGTTTTAAACCAAAAAAATACACTAAATATCATATACATAATTATATGTGTATCTCTTTCACACATTGTCTGTTTCATTCAAACACATTTTACCCTATACTTAAGGAAACGGGGCCAAAAAAGTGTCGTAATGGTGAATATATTTTTGCAAAGTAGGCGTAATGACCCAATATTGTCTTACATAGAAATAATTATATAGATCGAAACATATATATGTGCTGGACGTATGTTAAAGCGTTAAAGCACATAAGGTATGGTATCTCGTCATTTCTGACTAAAGAAGGAACTTTTGAGTCTATAAACTACTAAATTTTTTATCTATAACAATAAAAAATTGTTAAAAAAAATCTAATAATACTGCAAAAAATAAAGTAAAGGAGGTATTAAATGTTTCATTGAAGCAGTCGGTTTATTATCTGTGACTGTGTATAAAGCTCAAGCTCATGAAAACAATTGAAAAAGCGCAAGTCACAAAATTAAGTAAACATTACTTCGCCCACAATTATGAAGTTCTTAAAATGTATACAACATACAATATACTTACTAACTACAAAAAATATGGCGTCTACTGTAAATGCGTTCTGACTTTTTACAATAATCTCAACGATAAAGGGAGTGGCAGCGAGTTTTTTGCCATTTCCTTTTGTTTTGGAGAATTAATAGAAAATGTTTATTCATTTGTTTCATTAATTCGTTTGTTTTTGAGTGTTACCATCGTACCATCACGAATAAATTATTTTTGACATTGACTTTAACTATATGGTACAATTTTTAAGAGAAGAAATGCACTGTGCACACTGTCTGAGTATTTGAAATCACAGGTGATGTTCACACACGCTTGGAACATTCCCTTGGATGGCGCGCCCTCAAGGTATCGATGTTTTCATGCTGAAACAAAATCAGAAGGCATTTATTAAAAAGAGAAATCCATTTTCTTTTGTCATGTATATGTTGGTATCCGAATAGCTGATTATTACAGTCAATCAGACTTCTATACTTTTATAACATATAATTGTTTAGCCGGGATGCGAACCAGGGATCTCCCTCACTTAATGCAATTCTATGCAACAAGTTACCTAATGAACTGGGGAAACGAGTATTCATATTCTAGAATTAAAAACAGAGTGGAAATATCTAAAGATAGTGTACGACGTACATACAAGTACTTGTTAACGTGGCTTAATAAACAATGGGGCGTAGGTGCGATCCCTGTCGGGTCCAACATATTTCTAATTAATCAATTTAGATTTTTTCTGAAACATGTTGAAATTCGATTGGCAATCTGGATATTAATTATTGGTAGGAATATCGAAACTCCGCCCGGGTCTCGAACTATCGTCCATAGCTTCAGTCTGTTGATTTTAGAATAGCCAAAGCATAGAAACAATAACAAGCATACGTTGGCATCGAATTTTCTTGTGATGTTATATTACACCTTTAAAATAAACAAGCTATATTAATTTTGAGGTTTGTTATCATATTACAGTTTTAATGAAGTGGTGATTTTTTATCAATTTATGACTTAAAAATCGAAAATAAATTGAAAAAAATTTTCGACTCGGGCAGGACTTGAACCGGCATCGTCAGCTTTCCGTGCTGTTGCTCTACCAATTGAGCTACCGAGTCCTACACCTCATCGTCGAATTTTTTCAACTTATTGATACATGCACCTCTCGCGCAATGTAATTTCTACCTTAACACTTGCGTATTAAGGCTCAATGTCTTATGCTTTGCACTTAAAAATCATTGAAGATGAAATTACAAAGTTATAACTTTGAAAACATAATATTTTTCACATGTTATTGAATGAAGCACTATATAATTTAAAAATCGAAAATAAATTGAAAAAATTTTCGACTGGGCAGGACTTGACCGCATGTCAGCTTTCCGTCTGTTGCTCTACCAATGAGCTACGAGTCCTACACCTCATCTCGATTTTTTCAACTTATTGATACATGCACCTCTCGCGCAATGTAATTTCTACCTTAACACTTGCGTATTAAGGCTCAATGTCTTATCTTTGCAGCTTAAGAAATCATTGAAGATAAATTAAAAGTTATAACTTTGAAAACATTAATATTTTTCACATTTATTGAATGAAGGCACTATATAATTTAAAAATCGAAAATAAATTGAAAAAATTTTCGACTGGGCAGGACTTGAACGGATCGTCAGCTTTCCTTTGTCTACCAATTGAGTACCGAGTCCTACACCTCATCGTCGAATTTTTTCAACTTATTGATAATGACCTCTCGGCAATAATTTCTACCTAAACTTGGTATTAAGGTCAATGTCTTATGCTTTGCAGCTTAAGAAATCATTGAAGATGAAATTAAAAGTTATAAGTTTGAAAACATTAATATTTTTCACATGTTATTGAATGAAGGCACTATATAATTTAAAAATCGAAAATAAATTGAAAAAATTTTCGACTCGGGCAGGACTTGAACCGGCATGTACTTTCGTGTGTTGTCTACCAATTGAGCTACCGGTAGTACGAGTTAAGGTAGAAATTACATTGGGAGAGGTGATGTATCAATAAGTTGAAAAATTGAATAGTGTAGACTGGTAGCTCAATTGGTAGAGAAAGACGAAAGCTAATGGTTAAGTTGGATCGAAAATTTTTTCAATTTATTTTCATTTTTAAATATATAGTTTATGTCAATAAATGTGAAAAATATTAATTTTCAATTTATGACTTATTAATGACGTCATATACACAACAAATGTGGATGTAGACAAGCATCTCATGTTTACCTAATGTTTTGTGAAAACGGGGAAATTGTTGCTCAGTGACCTATTTTAGGCATAATATTACGTTTTGAATCTCGAACGTCGTTTAAATACTACTTAACAATCAACTGTGTAGAATAATCTACTCGTAATTTTCATTAGGGGATATTTTAGTATGTTTTTTTAATGACACAGGAGGGCAGACAAGCATGGTAGTGAAATACTTATATCATATAATATCTAAACAGAGTACGCTGTCGACCTCCTTTGGGCTCGGATATTCGGAAATCCACAGACTGAAATCGTAAGACTATTAATCTTGACGGCTTCTTCATCTGTGGACGGCGGTTCGTGACCCGTACGGAATTTCGATATTTCTACCACTCATTTAAAATCCAGATTTCCGGAGGAAAAAATGTTAAGAACATCTTTGGACGCTGGGGAAAGCGAACCCACGACACGTCGATTATAAGCCATACATTGCTACCGTTACACCCACAAGCTTGTCAAAAGTAGTGAGTACTTTTTAAAAAAAGTCGCTTCGTTACGTAACGCATTACGGTGCCAATTACCTTTCTTTCTTTTCTATCCAGCCGTTTAATTTGTTTTAGTTTTGACGTCCACACATCTTAGTAAGTTGAATTTTTCGATATAGAGCAAATTTATATAAGAATGTTCTTTTGAATTTTTTTTACCATTTTCAGTAGTTTACGCGAGTATTTAAATAAAACACTTTAACGGTTTAAAACGCGATTTTAGTTAAACTTGTTTGAAGATTATTTTTAACTACGGCCCGACGTTTCGGATGCTTTGCAGCAGCCGTGGTCACGGGGAGACTAAATATGGGGGATGTCTCTGACGTCAAAGTTAACAGAGTTACACCAGAGAATTAAGAGTTCAATTACTGATTAAATTTAAATAATCGATTTTCCTCCGCATATTTCAAACTTTTACGGGGAAAATTCGTTTCGACGTTTCTCCCTCTCCTGAGGCTTTTTGTTGTTAAGTTTCTAAAGAATGTAGAGAAGGCCTGAAAATTATTAATATTTTCCCTCAGCCTCCCATAAGGCTTTGTGAGGAGCGCTTCTCTTTACATTTTCCCTAATAATATTAAGGGATGCATGGTATATAACAACTTCATGTCATATTTCCTCGTAGAAAATTTTCTCGTAAACTAACAAAAGAAGGGACTGCTATAAACAACACGACCTGTTTGAGTACCTACTGCTATTTGTCAAGACCCGTTCCTTATTACTATTTTTAAGAAACCCACGAAATTATTTTCAAATTGAATACAAAGGCATCTTGTTCATATATTGGCTGTATAAAAATTTACTACGCGTGTAAAATTATAAAAATACCGAACACCATAGCGTGACCTGACGTCATAGCTAGGGAGCTAGTTAAGCACGATAGGATCAAGATTCACATCCCGACGAAACAATAAATAGTCAGATTATGATAAAATTGTTAGCTATAAAATGGGTCAAATGGAGAAATGAGAAGAGAAGTCGCGCTGGGGATATGGGAACATAATGTTTTAATGAAGTAAGTTTCAAATTTCAATAATAAAAATAAAGAAAACCTTATACCTAAAAAAATGCGTTTTCGTTACATTCCCATTATATATAGTATATACACTAGTGTTTTCATAAACTCATAACTAATCATTATCTTATAGTTTGTTATTAATTAGGTTTTATTTGAATTTTAGTTCTAGATATCGAAGGTTCGACTCTAAAGAAAAACATCTCCAAACAGGCATTTGAGTAATTTTTAATAATAAAAATATATGATCACATTAAATTAACTACACATCACCAATTGTTACAATGATTTTCGTGAGAAGTTAGAGAGAAATTTTATATTACTAACCACTAAATAGGTAAAAATATTACTACCAAGCTTCTACTATACTTTTTGTCTACGATATCACTGTATAAAATGTAGCTTAACACATACGATAAATAGTCATGCATGCATAACATGTACTTGATAAATTACGCTAATTGATAATATTACCAGAACTCGACCGTTACAATTATATCAAATAATCTAATAACCTTCTATAAAACCTCTACGTGACAAAAATACAGATAATACAAAATCTACTACACAAGCTTCGAGTAAGCATGAACCATAAACTAACATAGACACAGATTATAGGAATAAAAACTTTGTTTTATCTGTGCAGTTTAAAATTAGAATCGTGTCTATCTTGGTTCGTGGCACGAACGATTTACTCACATAGTTACTCAATTTATTCTCGCTCTGTAGTCTGTAGTTACCTTTTTATTTTTTCTGTGTACCTGCAGGAGGAGAACACTTTGATAGCTTTTTTTCGTTTAATTCTGTTTAAATTAAGACGATGAGATTACAATTTTATTTCATGCATTTAAATATTCGTAATTATCTAACATATATTTATGGACATGCTAAAAAACCAAGATACATCTTATAGCACTTGTGAATAGTATATTGTTTTATCTGTCTCTGTATTTCTTTTTTATATTATTTAATTTTGGAAGGGTGTTTAATCTTCTAAACGAACCAAGATGGATGTCTTATGTTGGCACCACTGAGGCTCTTTGAGACAACGACAATGTGTAAATAATTGTAGTTCATGAATTTGAAAGTACTCATTTTTAAACATATAAAGTAAGACAAACATTCATCATTATGTGGTATAATATTATTTTAATTAAGCTTTGTTGTTAAAGTAAATGAATATTTTAGATTAGTTTATTAAATCATGAACATATATACGATTCGAGCAGAAGTAAAAAATCGATGTTAAATACTTACGTATTCTGGTTATGCGAATCGGAATGCGACGCGGTGGCAGGAAGGAACCTCGCGAAGTGTTTCTGCAGCAGCAACTGTCGGAACGTCTGCCGAAATTGCCTGGACATCGAGCAGTACAGGATGAAGTTGATAGCTCCATTCAACAGTGCAAGGAAGTCCATTAATTCTCCAAACAGTCCGTAGCAACGTTTAAAAAAACACGCCCCTAGTAAGCCACTCATAAGACCCAAAATTCCTTGCGGCAGCTCCGTGACCAAGAACAGCAATAACACAGCGAGAAGCATCTTCGTCGTTCTATCTGTTCTCTTATCGGCTTTATGCTGGCGTTTTACCATTTTCTCAGCGGCTGGGCACGCGCTGTAGTTCCTCAAGTTTTTCTGATGCTGGTTCGCGTTATATAACGCTCGAATCAGCCACAAGCTTATCACCGTCAGTATTGAGCAGGGTAGGAGCTTTATCACCACAGAGTGCACCCAGAAGTTGATCTGGTACAAGCTACCCTGGTTATTTGAATCTAGGTGGTACACTAGTCCAGAACCCTGCGTGTCGCTGACATTCTTGGTGTGAATGTCAAATACCTGTTGACAAATGGTATTGCATGATAATTTATATTGTATTCAAAGTGCGGTGGCTTTTCGGGTAAACAATCAAATGGCGTAGCAATATGCAATCATTTGGAGGTCGATTAATTTATTCGATTTTCATGTGTCACGCCGCCATATTGTGTATAAATTGGACGCTTATACAAATATCTGTTTTGTTGTTTATTCCACTTGCTATGCTTTAATACGATATTATGATTTATCTATACTAATATTATAAAGCTGAAGTGTTTGTATGAACGCACTAATCTCAGGAGCTACTGGTTCGAATTCAAACCTTATTCTTGTGTTGGGTAGAACACTTATCTAGGACAGCTATAAATTATCAGGCTACAACCGATAAGAGTGAAAAAAAAGGAGGGAAGCTTGGAAAATTCGAGAACAACGAGAGTGAGGGGTGATACTTAAAATTTTCTGACAAGCCCTCCAAATACAAAAGGGACATTTCGCAGGGGTAGTTATTACGTCATGTGAAAACTGGACTAGGAAAATGGCCTTGGAAAATAATCCCTCTCCTTTTGCCCCTATGCCCCTCGTAGAGAAAAGATTTTCCTTTACTAAATGGCTATAAATCGCTTACTTTTGTACTGCCTAGAATTCCATATGGGCATTAAATATCTGAATTCGCACTAAAGCACGAACAATATGTACACAGCTGAACGCAAGTTTGCTTGTTTGAAAATGTTCAAAGGAAATTTTTCCCAGAGACATGTTTGAAAGCGAATAAAATACGCACATTATTAACTGCAGTTATAAGAACAGATAAGACTACAAATAAACAACATAGATTTATTATCCTTCTATGTCTAAGCGAGAAACATTGGAAAATAGGTATTTTGCCAAAACTAGATAAATTGTACCAATAAATGTTTTTTGGTAAGGTAGCTATATATATGTATTAAGTAACATAAATAAACCAATAAGACGTGTAGAGGGGACTCCACTCAGGTACCAGTGTGTAAGATGAAAACGACCGAGATAAAAATAATTTTCTAACAAGTTTAACAAAATATAGTTTTAAACCGTTAAGTGTTTTATTTAAATGTGTATTACTCGTGTAAACTAAACATATTTAATTAACTTTTTAGTATTTCTAGAATCTGATTTAATAATTTCACAATTATTATATTTTTTACTCTCGCGAGTAGTACACATTTAAATAAAATATATGTTAGTTAAACTTATTCAGAAATTATTTTAAGTACAGCCAGACGTCTCACGAGAAACCACGGCTGCTGCAAATCATCCCAAACGTCGGGCCGTAGTTAAAATAATTTTCGAATAAGTTCAAATAATATAAATCGCGTTTTAAACCACTTCAGTGTTTTATCTAAATATATTGTACAAAAATTTATTATGTGATTATATTTGTTTTGTATCTTTATTAGTGTAGTTTTTACATTCTGTTTTGTCACCTCTGTGTCAAAAAAATGGCGAGCCGCGGGGTACTCACCCCTGACCTAATACTAGCATTGTATTTATACACTGGAGCGAATGTTATCCGGAGTATAGTGGACACCCGGAGTGTTAGCAGATCTTTCAATGAAATTATTACTATTGTATGAGAATAATTATAAAAAGCATAATGGCCCACCAACAACTGAATTTCGGTCATTAATTTAGATTTTTATTTCTATAAATCGCTTTAGTACTCGACAGTCTCCCCCCCCCCTTTCCGCCCTCTTTTTACTTGTAACTATTTTTGTCAAAATTGAATTTTAAGTTCTTGACTTCACCATAGTTATGTGAGCCCCTGGCGCCAAAGCCGAATCCGCGCTTGGTACTCGATAACTGTGAAAGACTTTCAGAATTGATTTCGTATTAACAGAGTTTACCTTGAACGAACTTAACACCATGTTCTCTGTATGATTAAGCTTTTTTAAACGTAAGTACTTAGAGTTCGACCTTCGTTGTCGCTAAAGACATTTAATTCGCAATAAACAGATTATTTTAGCAAGCATTTTTTATCTACGCAAGCGGCGTTCAGGAATGCAAAAGATTACGCTGTATTTTTGTTTATGTTAGATTTCACTTCAAACGAGACTTTAATGTTACGATGTTTAATTGTGTTTGTGCTATTTAAAGATAGTTTATGGCGGATTTACGCGTAATAATACTATATTTTAATGACTATTGTGTCGTGCTATATGTGCGTACGCTTTTAATTCTTATTCTTGTCGTTATACTGGTTTGGTTCTATACAATTTGTTAAAAATTTAATCTATTCTTTGCGAGTAAACATTGTAATGTATTTTTAAATTTTACTCTGTATTTTGTGTAAATTTATGCTGTTTGTTAAAAGAAGTGTTCTTTTTTAATGTAACTAGCTGGTGTTTGTTGCAGTATATCAGTTTAAAATATATGTAATAAATAATAACTTGTGTAAGGCCATCACGGCCATCGTTCAGCATAACATTATTTTTTGAGCTGTTCGGCCGATGTGAGCGAGAAGAGGTTTTTGGCGTTTAACCATCACGCCGACGTCATCATTAGGAAATGCTATTAGCTCCTCGATTGCTCGAAGACTTATGGGAAACTTCGAGAACGTTTTCTCGCTTACGTCAGCCGAACAACCTGAAAAACAATAATATGCTTAGTATATCAGTTTGTTAAACGATTGAAATACACTATTTTTAATATAGCACTAGACTCCTCCAGAAAACGGGCTTCAACTGGAGCTATCTTAATTAAAACTTTCCCGCTTAGACTGGAATCTATGAAATGCAGATTTCAACTCACCATAAACGTCGGTATGCATAATATCGGCGGCAAAATGAAGCTACTGAGTATTGCAATACTGCACCGGCGCTCCGTACAAAGGACGTGGCTTCTATCTGAATATCTAGAAAAAAGAAGTGCTAAATATCCCTTTGAAAAGTTTCGCTTTCAGTACGCCCACGCCCCGTTCCAGAGATGCTCAACTTTTTAATCGGCGAATGCTTTTAATGGCAAATTGAATTGTGAATGCGAATATTATATTAATCGGCTTTTCATAATTTTCATTATAAACTGTGTTTTAACTTTTAAGTAGGCGGTGTTATTGCAAAATCCCTCTCGGGGGAAACATTGAATTAGGGTTTCTTTCAATAACTTGCGCTGAGCGTAATTCAAAGTACATTTAAATTAATATAATATATATTAATTTATATAATAACTTTTGAGTAATTAAATTGTTTTATGATAGTATAGATAGATGGTAGGCTAAATATCCCAGCCATATAACATCTAAACAAGATGCACTGTCAACTTATTGTCGACATAGACATGTCGTATATCTATAGACTGAAATCGAAACGCGATTAAACTTCACGACGTTTTTATTTGTAGATCGTGGTAATGACTCGGACTAAATTTCGATACCCATTCAATATTCCGATATCGATACGCAGCCCAACATCTTTCAGAAAAATATCCGATATAATCAATATTATTTCCGAATATCCAAAGCCAAAATAGTTCGACAGCGCCATCTTGTTGATATGACTGGAGTATTTCACCTTCTTTCAAGTGATCCCCAAATCTGTCCTCCTCTATCATAAATAAGGAAAATTATAAATTGTTTAGAAACGTGTTAGACCCCGATGGGGATCGAAGCCAGGACCAGTTGATTATTACCCATACGTTGCTACCATTAGACCAACAAGCCCGTAAATTTATACTTACTTTATTGCTATATATCTCCATATAGCTAATGATAGTGTAAGGCATATTGAAGCCGTATGCAAAATCTGGGCAAAATGCATATGGAAGAGTAGGTACATCGCCCAAGAGTAGGAGAAATCCAGTGTTTCAGGTAGGAGCTGAAAAGAAGAATATTAAATATTACACCTTAAATTAGTTTTACCATAGCTTGACTTGGGATAAGTTTTTAAATAATAATATTATAAAGGTGAAGAGGGTGTCATTGGGAAATGTGATAAAAGCTGGGAGGGCGTGCGCTGCAAAAACGGTTCAGGAAACCAAAAAATGAAAGAATTATTCTTCTTTGAATGAAGAAAAAATCCCAGACAGTATTTGTCTATTTTTTAAGATAAAGAAGAAACTATAAAGCTGAGCTTGTCTGCAAATATAAATTTTAATGCCCAAAATAAATAGTCTCCGCGAATAAAGTCGCGGGCGCAGCTATATTGATGATGAATGTGTTTAATGACTGATGATAAAAGAAAGAGATAGTTGAACAGTACCAGGTATTTATAAATAGAGAAAGGTACGTATTCCAGCATGACGAAGACATCAGCAACAGCCAGCCACTTCAGCAGACGGTTGATCGGCGCCGCTGCCATATCCCGCCGCGTCAGCACTGCTACGTTCATCGTGTTTGCCAAGACGCCTATCGTACATACCTGAGAAAAAAACAAATTGGAAAGTGTAAAACTACCCTCCGTTTCTAGTATAATGAGGTTAAATTTGCGACTTATTTATTGCTTGCTTTATAAATAATTTAAATATAATAAAACACTTTTAACGGTTTAAAACGCGAAATATTTAACTCAGTTACTATTAGAACGTGCGACAAACAGCGTAAGTAGATCTACGAGTTGAGCTATTTCAGATTACCTATAATTTCTCAATTCTATTTTACATGAACTGTTTAAGTGGTCTTTCAGCTTACATGTACTATAATATACAAAATATGAATATCTAGATCCAAGATTACCTAAAATTAAACCAACTGAAAAGTCACAGAATCTTTGCGTCGTAACGAATAGCGCCATTCAATTAAAATGAGTTTTAATTCGGTTAAAATTTGTTAATTTTATTATTAACTATAGCTCATAAACGATCGGAACAAACTCTTTCGCGACGTCTGGCAATAAACGTGTAATAAGACATTTAATTTTTTTTTTGTTAATTAAATCTTTTAAAATAAATCCAATTTTAATGAATTACAACGGGAAAAATATAAGATTAGAACTTACTTACCTAAAGCCCGACATAGTTAAATTACCGTGTTAAAAGTATTTTATTTTAATGTGTACTACTCGCGTAAACTACAGTCAATACTTAAACATTTTTTTATTCCATTCATAACTATAATTATTAGATCATTGATAGCACTGTACATAGAAAGAAATCGGAACCTTTTTCTATTAACCATTTTTCAATTACAAGCCTTCGCTGAAACTCAATAGCGATGACAAAGTATCTATTACCACTTTCCATTGTCTACGATATAAACTTTCAGCACACAGACCTAAATTACGAAATTGAATTTCAGCTCTTTCAGCAATGAAGAAAAGCACAACATATTAAAGACAAAAATGATGTAATAAAAACAGTATGTTTGATCCTGTGTGGCGACACTTATATACTCGATATCATAGATAAGATCAGACTTATACCAGGGCCGAAAGATTTTTTTTTATTTTACCGGAATTAAACGCAAACCTAGTCAACACGTGGCTATCAACCCTGTTGTTGTAGACAGCGGTGTTTACTTTGTTTATTATATAAGTATTTAAATAAAACAAACGGCCTCAAACTATCAAAGACCTGGGATCCCATAATAAAATCTCTGGATTCTAGTAAAAAAGTCACGTTAGGCAATTCTGCAAGGACCCGGCCAGTTTCGCCAAATACCAACTTCGTCGGAACAAATGGCGCTAGCGTAGCAGTTTTTTACTTTGACGTCAGAGACATCCTCCGTCTTTAGTCTGCCCGTGATTACGGCTGCTGCAAAGCATCGGAATCGTCGGGATGTAGTTAAAATTAATTTTCAAA